>JAIXMO010000030.1:0-401933 GCA_025677825.1 Helicostylum pulchrum | reverse complement strand
TTATTCCACTTGCCCAGAGGTCTCGGTAACAGGAAAAACGTTTCACGCATGTTTAGATGAAAGTAACATAAAAATCTAAGTAAACAAAAAAAAAAGAGTTATTAAAAGTAAGTATGATGCTATTCTCGCGGTAACTCGTCCAAAGTAAACTTTGATACATCTAATTATTTGTCTTGGCAAAATAAAAAAATAGTTCCAGGTAATTATGCATCACTGATATGATTCTCGTTCGGATAAACCAAATAGAATATTACAGCAACCCCGTCCTTCTTTTGACAGAAAAGCTACGCTTAGATAAAATTGCATAACTGTGGGTCATACGCCGCATCTATGTCTACTATGTAACTGATACTTCCCCTTTTAAAAGTGCGATAATATATGTCATTTAGTTTTAGTGCGAAATGTTGTTACAACGCCAACAATATTAATATTAAAGAGCGTGGTAGTTAACGTCGGAAATGCTATGATCTAACCATCTTCTTCATTCGCTTAAACCTATACAGACGGTTTTCCGTAGCTTTATCCTGCACCTGATAAACAGACACACATGTACATCATCCCCTGTTTTGTGTTCCGATCGAACTGCTTTTATTTTGTATAACGATCAAACAAATTCAATCAATTTTAGATATGAATTTCAGAAAAATATATATGTATATATTTAAAATAAAGACAATAAAAGTGAGGTCAATTGTTATAAATAATTTAAAATACTTAAATAGGCAACTAATACTGTGAATACGACGTTTTCTGGAGACAATGAATGTTTAAATAAACCTCCTCTCTTTTCTGATTCGGGTCATTTTTTAACCAAGTATCTTCAATTCCAGGAGGTTTTTAAACTTATCATTTTAACCGAATTAACCAATAAGATTCCTGAAAAAGGTTAAATGGTTTCTTTATTTTTCTGGTAGCTGAACTTTAACAAGTCTATTTCGTCAGTACCCGCTCATGACATAATTAAAAAAATGATGATCTGGGTAAAAAGGAGTATATATATACACGCACATAATATATGTATATATCTTCATTGGCTAGAGCGTATCTATAAAACGAGGTTTAAAGATATAGTCATATCGAACGAGGTGGTTTTTTTTTACTGCAGGTAAAATACACCTATGAAAAATAGGTGGTAAATTTTAATTTAACGCGAATCTAATACTAGACTAATATCCTATTGGAGGGTAAAGTTCGGGCCTTCTTTCGATCAACAAAAATCATATAAATAAAGTGAAAAGCATAATGCAAACTTTTTTTTTTTTTACTTTTTTCAAACAAGAATTTCACTTACAATAATGAATATGTCACTTACAGAAAATACATTTTTACAAGTTCCTTTACAGAATGCTATTCAATTATACAATCAAGAGGTTGTACCAAGACTGACTAAAAAGAATAAGGTGATTGCTATCAGTGCTGCGATTGCGTTGTCTTTGATCTATTTTATTCAAGATAGAATCATGAAACCTCCCAGAAAACTTCGTCACATTCCCTACCTAGGTTATTTTGACACACTCAAGTCCATGTGGAGAAATGAATCTATTTGGGACCGCTCACATAGAGTACATCTTCCAGAAATCGAAGCTGAAGGAAGCAAAGGCCTCTTCATTGTACGTATTCAATCGCAACAATGAAAATGCATAGTCAATTATTTATTTATTTTAAACAGGAATTATCAAGAATTGGTTGGGTGTTAAACGTATGTAACCCTGAAGACGCAAAGCGTGTTTTATTAAAGCATGGTAATTAAAAAATACATCTGTAAACGTATATAATATATACTTACCTCTTTTGTTGTTGTTGTTGCAAGATTTGTTCCCCAAGGTTGCACTCTCAGAGGAACAGGAAGGTACACTCAATAGTAAATTTGCCATGAGTGCCAATATTGTTATGTTGAATGGTACTCACTGGAAATTACAAAGAAAGGCAGCTAACCCCGCTTTCCATCGTTCAATGCCTATCAAGTTGTTCGGTAAATTAGCTCAACAACTGTTCAAAACCATGGATTCCGATAACCAAGTTTATAACGTCTCTGATCTTATGGAACGTTGGACACTAGACGCTATTGGTAAAGCAGGCTTTGGTTTCGACTTTAACGCAATTCAAGATAAGGACAACGAATGGGTACACAGATACAGCCGTATCAGTGTAGCTATGCGTGACCCACTTTTCTTTATGTTCCCTACATTTGATACCAAATTACGTTGGTTATTCCCTGAAAGACAAAATATTCACAAAGAGATGGACATCTTTTCCAATATGCTCGATAAGGTTATTGAACACAAGAAGCAAATGATCGAAAGTGGTATCAAGAACACTGTACTCGAAGATAACGAAAGAGATTTGTTAGATCTTATGATTGAAAGTGAAAAAGAAAGTGATGGTGAAGTCATGTCTGCTGAAGAATTAAAGGTATTACCAAAAATAAAATAAAAATCAGCATATATTAATTCGCTTTTTATGTATAGAATAACTTGTGTGTATTCTTCTTAGCTGGTCATGATACTACTGCTAACGCTTTATCATTTGCTATCCATTACTTGGCTGAAAACCAGGTTAGTTTATATACACACAGAGAAAAAAAGAAAAAAAAAACCAAATACTAATATTATTAAATACAGGATATCCAACAAAAGGCAAGAGAAGAAGCCATCTCTATTTTGGGAGATGAGCCTTGCGATGTCTTGCCTACAGTTGAAGACACAAGAAACATGACATATATCAATCAAATCATGAAGGAAACATTACGTATCAACGGTCCTGCCTCCAAGGTTGTTAGTCGTATTGCAACTGAAGATACTACTTTGTCTGGTACTTTTATTCCCAAAGGAACTTTGCTTACTGTAAATATTTTCGATATCCAACATTCCAACACTTACTGGAAAGACGCAAGCAAATTCAATCCAGATAGATTCTCTGAAAACGGAGAAGCTGCTCGAGGTTCCGGAGATGGTAACGCATGGCTTCCTTTCGGAAACGGTGCAAGACAATGTATCGGTATGAACTTTAGTTTGAACGAACAAAGAGTTTTACTCTCCATGTTATGTAAGTTTACTTTATACAAAATATAAATATATCGATTTTACTTATATTTTCTTATTAGTACGTAAATTCACCTGGACTACTCCCGAAAACTCGAAACATAAGAACGGTTTAATCAGTGGTGGTGTTGGTGTCATTGGCCCCATTGATTTAGATATCGCTTTCCGTAAAAGATATTAAATATGTATATTTCCCTGTAACTTCTTTATTTATAAATAAAAATACAATCATATAACCATTAATTTATATACTTGAAGCTTTTTGAAGGTTATTTGCAAACCGAGTAAACTTTTTTAATAGTGAGAATTTGTCTTTTTTATTTAATAGGTATACAAGGATTAGAAAGGGGAGTTTCTTTTTTTTAAAGATCCACAAGTCTACCATTGTTTGTGCGGTTTCGTTGAACTTCCTCGTCACTAATAACAGAAGCGTCATTTAATCCACGCATACGATTCCAGATATCGCTATTACGGCTTGATGTGACACCATTCGAATTAGCAGCATCACCATTTAATTCTTGTTCCCATTGCTCATGGTCGGAAGCAGTGTATGTTCTAACACCGTTAGTAGCAAAAGCAGTTTGTGATCGAGGGACGTTGGGGTTATTGATATTGTCGGTATCTAACTCCTTGTTGTAAACAAATAACGGATAATCACGATCGTTACTGTAACCGCTGTTGGTATTAGCAGGTGCGCTACGCATCCATCTAGGGTTTAAGGTTCTAGACTTCTTGTTACGGACACGTTTTACGTAGAAATAAGCACCTACGGCAATCAAGACAACAGCTAAAATACCGAACCCAATACCAAAGCCCTTACTATCGACCTTCTTCTCGACAGGTGTGAGAGGATTTGTCATAACACTGTCATCGTAATTCATAGGAGAGTAATCCGTTGAAGAGGTAATAGTGCCATCAATAGATGGTAATTCAAACTTACAACTACCTGGCTGAATTGTGTTCTTTGTTTCAGTAAAAGTGCTGACCCATTTCCATTGCGCCATGTCAAGGATAGCAATATTAAAGTTGTAATCCTTATCATTAGTTTTTCCCAAGGCAAGAACCATGTAATTATTAATGTTGATAGCGTTATGAGAGTTGAGTGAGCCGGGTGCAGAACCCTTGGTAGATTGCTTACTCCAAGTGAGGGAGCAAGTGTCAAGCACGTATACATCCGTTGGTGCAGCTTTGCCCTCATCTTTTCCACCAACCAAGATTCCACCGTACATTACAATAGAATGTCCATTCAACCCTAAAATTCCATGTAATTAGCATTAGTGTTATCAGCTGATTTACTTGTATTCCACTCTTACCTAAAGCAGTAGAATAACTAATACATACGAAAAAAAAATCTTTTTTTAGCTACTGATATATATAAAACCTCCTCATTATTATTACCTATTTCTAGCAGGAGGAATATCTCCGAGCGTAGTGATAGAAACTGCAGTGTTCTTTGAGATATCATATACTGTTTTTTTTTTCGAAAAGGATTAAGTTTCTTTTTGTGTTATTTCCTTTACTTGTTTTATTTACCTAGGACACTAGCGAAATCTGCAGAGGGTCCAACTTTACTATCGTTTTTAAAATCAGAAACACCGCCCATAATAAATACTTGATCATTGCTATAAAAAAAAAAGTGAGTTGCAAAAACTTTATCATTTTACGGATAACCTACACCAAGTTTGAGGTATGAGCAGTACGTCCTGGACGTTCAATACCATTAGTAGCAGGGTTAAGAGTAGACCAAATTCCATTATTTACATCGAACTTATAAAAGGTATTAAGCTACATAAATGCAAAGAAAAAAAAATTAGCATAAAAACTGAATAATTGTACATGTAACATACGGATGCCGCGGTAACGTCAAGTTGATGGTTTTTTATTAGTCTACCACCATAGTAATAAACGGAATTATCCGATGGATTTAAATTAGCCGTCATCAATGCAGTAGCAGCAGGAACGTCGCCAATGGCGGGAGCTAGTGGATTAAAAGGAAAATAAGCTTTTCAGTACTTTTTGATTTCACACGAAAAAAAAGGGGACTCACCTTTTCTCCACTTATTGTTATTAAATACGACTAAATTTTCCATAAATGCAGTTGATCCCTCTCCACCTTGAAGGAAAATATCATCATTATTACCAGCAAAGGCAACTCCTCTAGTAAAGGCTTTAAAATCTGACCCTGGAGGTTTATCCCCCCAATTCCAAGTAGGACTGTTGGCATCGAGACCATTAGTTGCATCAAGAAAAATGGCCTCTAAATGAGTCTGTCATCATGACTACGATTAGAAGACTTTTTTTTTTCAAAGATAAATAAACGAAAAAAAAAAAAAGTGTTCTTACACTGGAACCACCGAAAAAATGAATGATATTTTTCTTTGTAACAGTTGAAGCATACTCTCTAGAAAAAATATTTTTTTCTGTATCATTCAGGGCTGAAATTAATGTTGGTAATACAGTTATGACGGCGAGAGCGACTCGAACAAATTGTCCTGATATTATCATTATTTAATTGAAAAAGGAAAGTAAGTGGTTTGTTTAAAAAGAAAAAGAGAGAAAAGAAAGGAAAAAGTAAAAGAAATGTGTGTAATCAAGTTGGTAGAGAGTGAGAACAAATATACATGATGTGTTGTACAAACTTCGTACTCGTGAAAAGCTCACGCTTGAGACAACCTAAGCCCGACGCAATTTATTTATTTCTCTTTTTGCTTTCATTTTCGTCTCTTTTTTTGCCACTTCAATTAGATTGCTTATTTATCCTGTTGTATTCACTCAGTTTTACAGGTGGAGGTGTTCACTCGTAAAAAAAAAAGGTAAACAAAAAGAGAGCTCCATCTCCGATAGTACAAGGTACCAAATTAACGCACCGTTTTATTGTGTTACTGCAAGGATTGCCAGATCAAGAAATATATTATAGTGCTAACCAATGAAGAGGTGGAAATCGGTTATCCAAGAGAAAACCTTGAAAAACTAGAATCTATTCATGTTAGTACAAGTGTTTCAAGAGAAAAAGAATAGTTTTTCGTGAATAACAATACTGTAAAAAAAAAGTAAAAAGTACTCCTGAGAGTATTATTATTTTTTGTTTACGATTACTAGAAAGGTCATAAAATGACTACTAAAACAAAAAGCTTCAGTAATTTTAGACCACCTACAGTAGCAGCTATATTTAAGAATGGCCGAAATCTGGAAGAAATTCATCCTTAAATCAATCCTACCCTTAAAGCAGGTCATCCCTTAATAGAGTCACTATCGTATTATCTGAACAGACAGACACTGAATATTAATTGTACAAGAATGTACTTCAGAAGTTTTTGTAGACGTTAGGCAATGTTTCACGTTACAATGACAACCTCGGTTAAATCGAGAAGTTGCGCTTTACAAATATTCGCTCTGGGCGAGCTTTTTCTCTTGGATATTTATTTTTAAATATATTCTGTTGAGCATTACCCCATGTATCTGAATTTTCTATCATTGCTAGAGTACTTAAAATGAGTATAATGCATGATTTCTGAAATTTGGGAACAAATGAGATACATTTAAATTTACGCTTTAAGATCATATAAAATATTTATTTAAACAATTAATAAAGATTTTACACAAAGATCGAAGAAAAGATATTACTAAACTCTATTTAACAAACTAGTATTAGGGGAGAGCAAAGCATCGCGTTCCAGGCTGGACAAAAGTTCTAATACATCTATCCATTAGTTGAAACCTTCCGGTTGGGTCTGGCAGGTCTGAGTACATTGAGAGACACTGATTAAAACTTTCATTGACGCAATTACTGTAAGGAGGGGCACATACAGCCAAGAGAGGTAAAGTCAAGGACAGAACGACTGAAATTAAAGATTTAGCAAGCATACTACAAAGTAAGGATATGAATTTAGGAAGGTTGTAATAATTATATATTAGTATTACTAGCCAGCATTTGTAAGAAAAATATTTTAGATATAAACTTACCTCAGTAAAAATAAAGCTTGATATGTTTTGATAAAAAAAAAAGCAAGTAGAAGAAAAAAGTGGGATATTTATACTGTTGGAAAAAAGCTAGAAGTAAATATATGTCGTATTTCGTGTTGATATACATGGTACATTAATTCTGAAATAAAACATCATTCGTACGGTATGCATACATTTAGTAAAATGGCGAAGGAATGGTCGTCATAGCTAAGAAGACAAAAGTTTCTCTATTACTAAATCTTCCAACATTATAGCAAAAATATTGAAGTTTGTATTTTATAAATTACTTATATAAGCTACCAGGGTAATCGGTGAAAGTATTATCTGGAATATCCAGAGATATAATACATTTAAAGGTATCGAAACAAACTGGTATATACCTTTAATACATTGACTAAGCGGGCGTTTTACTTTTCCTCTTTTTTCTTCAAATATATTATGTCGAATATTACGTACTATGCATCCGAATTTATCATTGCTAGAATACTTGGAGCAGGTATAATGCGTTATGCATTATTTCTAGAGTTCGAAAACCAGGAACATGGTTCAATATGTACATATATGCCTCATGATTGTACAAAATATTGTTCTGTTACAAAGTAAATAGTAATAAAGGTCGTATACGAAGATATTTAGAAGAGACCAATATTTTAAAATTATCATCTTTAATTGAATAGTATTAGGTGTAAACGAAGCACCGCCTTCTAGACTTGATAAAATCATCAACACATGTCTCTATAGTGAGTGATCTTCGGACGGGGTCTGGCTTATTTGTGTAAGTATATCGAGAGGCACTATTTGAAACTATTTGCGGTGCGTTGATCATAAGGGGGAGCGGGGACAGACAAAAAAGGTTAAAAAAAAAACGGAAACATCGCAATTAAAGATTAAGCGAACATGATACGAAAGAAGGATACAAGTTAATATATTTATAATAGTTTTATGTTAACGTCAATAGTTTCCGTAAAAAAAGTATGCTACTAAGGTATAAACGTACTATATTAAAATAACTACTGCAACAAAAGCTACTTATTAAATAATAATAAAAATAAAGGTATGGCGATTATACTGTTGGAAGTTTAATCGTGTCGTGTACGAAAAAAAAAATGCGTATATAGAAAAATATCCAAAAACATATATATTCTGTATTGCATATTGATAGACATCTTGCATTCAATGATTTACTATTATATAAAACCTGGCTAAATCTAATGTATGCTACATTATAAAAAAACCTGCTTGGTAATTACGTAAATTTAGTAAATTGATGGAAAAAAGATTGAGATAACAAAAATAATAAACTGCATTTACTATCTTATATTATCTGTACGCACATAATACGCAAAGTTTATATCTAAAATGTAAACGTCGTAAAAAAAAGACTGATAGTTACATGGTTTAATACACGTATTTTATTTTTTATTTTTGTTCACTATTTGAATTTGGCAAATGTACAGCTTTGTAAATATTCATTTTACGAAAATGTACTTTAGAGGTTTTTGTAGACGTAAGGCAGTTGTTCGCGTTAAAATGACTATCTTGGTTAAATTGAGACATGCTATGGTTTTGGGCAATTGCACTTTACAAATATTTGCTCTAAGTGAATTTTTTCTCCTAGATATTTATTTTTAAATATATCCTGTTGAGCATTACCCCATGTATCTGAATTTTCTATCATTGCTAGAGTACCTAAAATGAGTATAATGCATGATTTCTGAAATTTGGAAACACATGGGATGTAGTTAAATTTACACTTTAAGGTCAAATAAAATATTTACTTATTTAAAAAGTAATAAATATTGTACAAAAAGATTGAAGAGACAGATATTATTAAACAATCTTGAACGGAATAATATTAGAGGGGAGGAAAGCAGTGCTGTTCAGGATGGATAATAGCACCAACACATGCTTTCATCACTTCGAATCGTAGCCTTGGGTCTTGCACCTCTGGGTACATCGAGAGACACTCATCGAAACTCTTATTGGTGCAATTACTAGAAGGAGGGGCGCATACAGCCAAGAGAGGTAAAGCCAAGGATATAACCATTGAAATTAAAGATTTAGCAAGCATACTAAGTACGAAGTAGGGATATAAATTTAGAAGGGCTATAATAATTATATGTTAGTATTATTAACAAGTCATTGTAAGAAAAATATTTTAGATATAAACTTACCTCAGTAAAAATAAAGTTTGGTACTTTTTAATAAACGAAAAAAATAGATATTTATACTGTCGGAAATTAATGGAGTTCTAGATACAATAAAATAAATAAAACAAATATATGCCGTATTTCGTGTATGGTATACACGGTACATTAATTTTGAAAAAAAAAACATTATTTGTATGATGTGGATACATTTAGTAAAATAGTTCGATACTTACGGTTTAATCGCGGAGGAAAAGATCGTTGTAGTTAAGAAGTCAAACGTTTCTTTATTACTATACATACTCGGACCTTATGACAAAAAGGCCGAAGTTTATATTATACAAGTTACTGATATACACTACCAGAGTAATCAATGAAAGTACTATCTGGAATATCCAGAGATGCATTAAAGATTTGATAAACATAATACATACGGCGGATATAAGTATAGTAGATCTATGTTATCATTTCTAATCTGTATCCTTATAGACCTACTTCGGTCCAAATAAAGTCTTCAAAGAGATCTACTATAATTTTTAATATATATATATATATATATATATATATAACTGAAGCGTGGGAAGTTGATAAAATGGTTAGTTAGAAAAAAAAGATGCACGTAGGCTTAATTTCTTGTCGATAAACATACCGTATGATATAATTTTCTAGGTCATATTTTTTGCATTTCAAGATAAAACCCTTCAATATTCATAATATACGTTACTACCGTATTTCTCACGTCGAAACGAACGAGCAAACCACCTTTACCATTTAGCTCATCGTGATAGAAACGTGTACATTTAAATAAATAAAAATCGAATTATATTTAAATAAATTACAAACTATTCAGTTTTTTAGTGTGTTATATCGAAACACAACAAGCACAAAAAAAAAAGGTTGGTTTGCTTGCTGTAGTTTTACTGACTGAAAATAAAGTCAACGGTTAACTATGACGCTGTCATAGTAAATAGTTTGGAAGCAAATAGATTGTTTATAACTTTACGTAAGCGTAGTGTATCTTAGGTCGCTCCTCTTTTTTTTCTACGATTTGAAACAAAAGATGATGCTTATTAAACCGAAATATTAAAATTCTGTTGGTTGGATAAAAACACCTACGCGCGTAATCTAAAACATTGATTTGACGTATGATTGGATACTTTTGCTCGATACGACAATACGATGCAGGGGCAAAATACCCTTCGATACGATGGTGCATATTTAAAGAAAAAAACCCGCCCACTCGGTACCCACGGAGAAAAAAAACATGTGTTTTAGAGAAGACAGTCTTTTTTTTTTTCGTATAGTGAGTGTACAATTTTATATACATGTCTATATGAAACTTTACTCAGTGATGTTGGTATTTGGCGATATATACAGATTTTTCTTTCCTTGCTTTTCTTTTTTAAAAATATTTATTGCTGCGATACTATTCATCTATTCTTCGAACACCAATTGAAGTGCAAGAATAAGTTATTTAAACAGGAGCGAAAGAATGAAATCGCCGTTCCAAATCGGTTGCGTATGTGGATTTTTTACATTATTACTTTATTTTTATCAATCTGAAGCTAGCAGTAACTAGTATATAGGCATCCGGTCTATACTACAACGAAAACAGTGTATTATTACGCTAGCCTTTTCACATTTTTTTTTATTCGGTACAGTAAAAAAAAAAAGAGAGGTGTACAAATAAAAATAAAATAAAAACGCGTTCAATTGCTTTCCTTAAAGACATTTTAAAAAAGGGGGAGAAATACAAAACTTTTGTAAATATGGCTAATACGTCATAAGTTTTATAGTAATCGAAACGCGATCGCTTAAAAGATAACCTTAACTCTATTTGTTTAATAACAGATGGCGTATGTAATTGCAAAAAAAAAGCTAATTTTTTTTGAAGAAAAAGGTATAAGTTTTCCCGGGTATACAATATTTTTTTCGAAAAGGTGTAAAACCAAGTAAAAACACTGTATGTTTTTTTTTCTATCTAATACGCATGTGAAAGTAAATTAGCGTATTTGATAATTGTTGCAGTGAAGGGACCATGACAAGCAAACTAACCTAATAACGTAAAAGAGATACATGGAGCTTTTTTTCTTCTTCCCCCTGCGTAATGTTAAGATATCAGTTTCTAGAATAATTCGATTAGAAATTGGCATATTATAGTTTCATGTCGATGTTCCTACAAAAGTCCTTGGTTATATTCGCCAGCCAGTGCGAAGTTTTTTTCTGGAAAGTTTAAAAGTCAATCTTTCAGTCGTACTGAAGGTTACAGGGGCAATCCGAATTGGAATTGGAATTATACAGGTTAAATGGCTCCGTGATTTTGAGTTTGCTAAACTTTCGGAATAGACCAACTTTGCCGAGAAAGAAAACTATACAAGAGATGTACTCGTTTTTAAATAATATTTTATGTACACGCAGAAATATTATAAATAGTCTATTTTGGTAAACAGGTTTACTATTTTTACGAGATATGTCTTTTTAACAACACATGTTGCTAAAGTTTTATTTCCGCCGCCATCCATGTAAAAAAGTGTTTTACAAGTGTTTTGTAATTAGACAATAGACATCACTTTAACTTTCGTAAACCTAGTAAGCGTCTTATTAGATACAAAAGGTACAATAGTATTGCAGGTTTTATAAGTGATTAGATAATCGCCATATTAGGAAAATATATACAAATTACGAAAAAAAGTTGAAAAAAAAGGACACTTGGCCATTTAGATCAAATTTATATACTTTTTTACTGTACGTATATTTCATTTACAGTAATGACTTTAATCGTGTGCGTCTATGCCACAAAACGAAAAGAAGCCCATTGTAACCTACCTGATTAAAAAAGAGATACAGCTTGGAAACAAATTGGTTAAGTCCACACACTAAAATAGATCATGTGCCGAAAGGATTAAACTAGCTTAAAAAAACCATCCACAAGTTCGCTAATCAACCGAAAGAAGGGAATTGACAGGTGAACAAAAAAAAAAAAGGTACCCAGAAAACATAAAAAGAAAAACGGTCTTCGAAAGTAATTGTTTTGCCAAGAAACTCAGACGCGTTAAGTGAACAAGTTTCAAATTTTTTTTTTCTTTTAATAAAAATAGATTAAAAGCCTATTTTTATTGTTACCCTGCTTTTCTCTTCTTTTTACTTTTTTTAAAAAGACAGAAAAAAAATGAGGGTTTCATCTGTCACTAAAATATCTATTTGTGTACTACTTTTATGTATTTATGTAGTACATGGCCAATCTAATGGCACTTCTATTGAACAACAACCATCACCACCTGGAGACCAAACTGTTTCTCCTCCAGACGATGTAAGTACTACTACAACAAGCGACGTACCTACTACTACTACTACTTCATCAACTGACCCTTCTTCTTCTTCTTTTTCTTCTGATATTCCTCCTGAATCTTCTATCTCACCTCAAACAACACCTAATATCACTCCATCTTTAACTACTACTACTTCTACTTCTTTAATTTCAACCTCAAAGGGAACTTCACAAGCCACTTCAAGTGAACCTCCTGTACCTACCACATCTGAAGCACCTGTACCTACAACAACTGAAGAGCCGGTACCGACTACCACTGAAGCACCTGTACCTACCACAAGCGAACCTGCACCCACTACCACCGAACAACCTGTACCTACTACAAGCGAAAAGCCTGATCCTACCACCACTACTTCCCAGGAACCTGAAGTTCCTTCTTCAAAAACAAACAATCCTTCCGCAACCACCACTCCACCTCCTCCTGGTGTTTCCTCCACCACAACTAAACCCGGTAATACGGCTAACACTACCCCTAGTACAACAAGAGGAGAGACTCCTTCTAATAGTGCAACATCATCGGGTCAACCTTCAGCTTCCGAAACCCCTGATCCTCCTCCACACCAAGAATCCGAGAGTTCTAACAAGACTGCAATTATTGCTGGTTCTGTTGTTGGTGGTGTTGGTAAGTCTCTTTTCTTTTTTTTTTAAAAAAAAAGTAACATAGTCTAACCATAAACATAGTGGCTCTTGCACTTATTGGTGGTATCTTGACTTGGATTAACCGTCGTGGCGGATGTACTCGTCGTACCAAACGTAATAATAACGGGTTTAGCCAAGAAGATTATACGATCGATATGACGCAAAATGATTTCAACCATCCTGGAACTGGAGCTGGAGCAGCAGCAGGCATTGCAGGAGTAGCCGCAGTTGCGGGAGCAGGTACTGCCACTACAGCTGTGTCCAATAACGAACCTTTATCACCTTTTGATCATTCTCGCCGTTTTGCTCCTGCTCAACCAGTGTACGGTGAAAATTATCCTGATTACCATGAAGGGTATAGTCAAGCTGGTTACAGTCAAGGCGGATACAGCCAAGAAGGGTACAGCGCTGATGGTGGAGCTTACCCTCAACAAGGTCAAGCAGATTACGGGTATTATGATACAGCTTATCAACAACAACAGTCACAAGCTGGTTATGATAATGTGCAACCTGTCTATGATAACAACAACGTGCAACCAGGCTATGATAACGTGCGTCATGATTATTATGAACAACCTAACCATTACGCTGATGTCACATCTCCTGCAAGTGCTGGTAACTTGTCGGAAATGGCCTATGCCTCCTCTGATAAACCTAATGTCAAAGATTATAACAGTAAACCTAATGAATTATAAATAATAACAATAATAAAAATCCTATTTAGACTTTATTTGTTGTTGATTACTTTAGATGTCACTGTAAAAGCCCAGGATTTATTTTTTATTTATTTTTTAAGCACACGCACGTGTATACTAATCTTTTTTTTTTAATCAACGTATAGATGCATGCTTCTTGCATATAATTTTAGTATTTTCTGCAAGAAGACTTTAATGATCAAAAAAGAAGACTATTTTTAAGAAAGAAACTTTGTAACTGTATACATTTTTTTGTGTAATTAATATTTATAGATCAAAAAAAAAAGGACCCGTTTTTTTTTATTAGCCTATAAACTAGTGTATGGCTTTGCTTTTAATGGTAGACATGGACAGCCTCAAAAACAAAAAAGAAACCTTTATCTGGTTCCCCGGTTCCCTGTCTAGATCTTTCAACGCGGGTTTTTAAAAAAAAGAACAATGAAAAGCGCCCTGTCAAAAAGAGAGAATAATCGTTATGGCGATCCAAAGTAGTATACGCACCAGTCGTTATTATCATTGCACTTTGCAATATGTCCAGAGCTTTTATTTTTGTCCTTGGCATAATATAGCGAGGGCACCACACCAAACATAAAAACTGTTTACTACAGGAAAAAGACAGAGTACACAGTAAAGGATACACAGCTTATTCAAGTGTATCATTTTCCCCAAGTAGTTACCCGCCCCCCTTCTCCTGGGAGCGAGTTATTAAAACCGGGCGAGTGAAGCACGGCACTTTAAATTAAGGGCTAAAAATGGGTATATTTCCTGTTTCATCAATTCTCCTCTTCAAAGGGCGAGCTTAGAAAAAAATATAATAGAATTTCTTTTTTTAATGAAAAAAAGGGAGGGGATTATACCAGAAAAAAAAAAACGGGAAGCAAAACGAAGGGGGTATGAGTCTAACAAAGGGCTTTTTGAGTTGTTTTTTTATAAGCCGTACAAGTAAGTAGCGTAAATAACAAATGTTGCGCCCAATAAGAAGGAAAGAGAAATTGAGAAATTGAAAAGCCACACACTAACGATGGAAGATAAAATAATACTAATGGAGGTAGCAAAGCCCTTCAAGATATTATCAGCGTATTTTACTACGAGAGCCACAATTAAACCACCAAATGCTTGAATACCAATGACAGTCCATGTCAATAGGTTATAATTCACAAAGAATCCACGCTCTACTATTTTAGCACCGTCCTGTAACATAACCACAAATACCAATCCCAGTACGACAGAAAAGAATGACATTTGAATGTTTCGAATCCAAATCTGATTACTAACAGCCAACTCATCATCCAATTCCTCTTCATCGCTCTTTTTACTCTCTTCCTCGTCGTCGGTAGTAGGTACTTGTTTATGTGTATTAGTAGGTGCTGATTTAAGAATCTTTTCAAAGTAGACACCAGCTAATCCAGATAATAAACAGGCAGCTAAAACAGCGAGGAATCCGTGCAAGTTGGATTGATTACCACCACCAGAGACAGAGACTTCAGTTGTATCCGTGATGGTTGTATTTCCCGTAATAAAATTCATAAATGTAGTAGACGCACCTCGAGGTAATACCACCAACGCAATGCCC
This sequence comes from Helicostylum pulchrum, assembly GCA_025677825.1. NCBI lineage: Eukaryota > Fungi > Mucoromycota > Mucoromycetes > Mucorales > Mucoraceae > Helicostylum > Helicostylum pulchrum. The sequence goes on along the minus strand of JAIXMO010000030.1, from coordinate 386,547 downwards.
AACGTTAATAAACCTAATGCCATCCATTTTAATTTTGAGAGGTTTCGCTTCAAGATCACTACACTGAAAAAAGCAGTAGTCAAAATCTTTAATTGATATGTCACTTGAAATGTGGCTGCGTCTAAATTCGAAGCTGCAACATATTGCAAGTTATTCTAATAAGGTTATATATTAATTTTTTTGCATTTAATATCAGTGTAGTATTATTATTATACTTTACTTGAATAAGATATAAAGCTGCAGGAAATGCAAGTTTGACGGATTCTCTCCAATTTAATACAAGCTCACGATTTAATAAGCTTCCCAGTCTTTTAACAGAACGTCTGCGAGGTTCGGGTGAATAGTAAAGTAAGGCTAAACACGCTATCGACTTTATAACTTCGCTCATCACCACCGCCGTAGACGCTAAATATAATTTGTCTTGGGGTACATCAGCTCGAGTGTACCTCATGACCAAGATGAGTGCACTGTTTTGAACTACCAGAATAATAAGTGAAAGGTACTTTATAGGAATTCCGGCCAACATATTAAGCACTACACGGAATAAATAATAAAATATGTTAGTATATATATATTGCATGTCTACGTCTTATATTTCAAGTAGTACCCATTATTAATTATTATTTTATATGTATAAAGAATAAGGATAAAAGGAAAAAAAAAAAAAGAAAAAAAAAAGTCTACCTTTTTTAAAATAGTTTTTTTTTTTTTATTAGTTCCACCAGCCCACTTTGTGTGACGCTTTTTTTATTTATTTTATTATAAAGTATGCTCAGCAAGAAGAAAGCTGTTCTTTTAGTGATACAAATGCATTTTGATATGCGGATATCATATGGTCTTCTATACAAGTCTTTGTTAATTTCATCTCGCTTGATATTTCATGATTGGAATAATGCATTGAAAAAGTCTTTTTTGATCCATCTTCTTCTTGTTGTATGTGTATGATTTGTCCAGGTATGTACAACTAAACGCGGTCATTTAATAGCTCACAGCGTATATAAATAGTAACTTACTGAAGGGTACACCTTTGCATCTAATTTCTCTCTACGTTGACTAATTATATTAAAGCATACCTGTCGTATTTTAGGATCTGTTATTGCCTATCCACCCAAAAAAAAATCAACAAAAAATTCCCACACGTTACATGTATTTTTTTTTTTTTACCGCTCGAAATCCTCCCAAGGCTTCATAGGCACTAATGACATCCAGCACAAGTTCTTTCAACTTCATTGCAGAACCGTATGATAACCTGCCTACAATATCATCTTGATAGACATAACTAGTGATAAACTGACGATACCGTTCACCTAAATCGGGAGAACTAACAGCTGCTGGTGCATAATTATAACAGTGCAGATCAAACGAATCATTCTTTGCCAACTGGTGTAACTCGTCTATATGATCTGCCACCATCATCGTTAATAAACTAGCTGTACCGCCTCCCAGTGAATGCCCCGTGATAATAAAACTTGAAAGCTCCTGATGATGATGATGAATGTATCGGAAAATTTGTGGAATAATACTAGTGTAAAACCATTGTGCTGAAGCCAGCATACCAGAATGAACCAGTCCCCCCTTCCACGGCTTATACTCACACACCAAGTCGGTAATAGCGTCGTATAAACTCCACGTACCACGAATACTAAGCACTATCGCCTTACGTGGCCTATCTAACGCCACATAATAACTGGGCTGAAACGATGCTCCCTTTCGTAAAGCGTACTCGTATCCTAATAAATCTTGTGGATCGATTCCCAAGAACCGAATAATAGCTGATCGGTTGGAGGTACGATCTGCTGCCTGTGCCAAAGACCCAATATAACATAACCCACGCCACCCGTACGCTACCAACGCAAAAGAAAAATAATGACACCCGTTTTCTATGGCTTTGGTATCCGTAATTGGGTTTGTGTTTAAACAGGTAGGTAAGGACTCGTAATAGTTTTGAATGATCATCGCAGATTTCAATAATTTAATTCCAGTTACACGAAACCCTTGACCGAATGAATTAGCTGTCTTGATGATAGCACGTACCATGGCTTGTGTTTGTTTGCTGACTACTAATCCAATCAGTTTATCCACCAGTGGATGTGACAGCGCTACTTCTTCAAACGAATCTTGCATCCATTGAGACGCAAAATTCCTGTCACCGAAATTAACACTGTCAATGATATGTTGCGCTTTTTTACGAGCCCCGTGTTTAAGCTTGTCCTTGACAGGTGCTAAAGAGTCACAAGAAGAATTATCGCTACTAGTAGTCTGGTCTGGATTAAATCGGTCTCGATCGTCAGAATCGTTTTGTGAAAACCCAAATCTTCTTCCGCTTGCAGAATTAGGTGTCCTCCTCTTTTTCTCAGGTACAAACTTTTTTATCCAGTAATGTTTACGCAACGGTGGCAATATACTGGACGCTGGTGTCGACGGACTATTAGAAGGGCTACTACTACTACTAGGAATTTGCGTTGTCATGATTTTAGTCAATTGGTTTTTAAATAGGTCGTCTACAACTCTTTCGGTTTGTGCTAGGTCGCCGCGTCCATAAGAGGACCGGTGACTGTGCTGAGACTGCGTGGTCGATAGAGGGTGCCATATATATTCAACGTCTAGTAGATGATTGGTTTTATCGCTGTGCGTACTGCTTCTACTAGTATCTAATGAGGAGGTATAATGAGAAAGGGTATCGCTAGATACAAGTCGATGCGTAGCGGTTAAAGATTCATGCACAGGGTACTGAAACTTGTATCGAATTCGAATCTGTACTGACCCAATTAAGTTTAACTCTTGGATCTTTTTCGAGATACTTGTTGGGTCAATCCATTCAGTCTCCATTAAGGAACCTTGTAAATCAGATGGTAATAGTCGTTTACTGTGATATTCATAAATAGGTAAAAATCTAATATAAATAGTTGTATATAAGTTATTTATTTTAAAACAGGTAGAAAAAAAACTTACGTAACAATAACTTGGTCTTTATTCACAAGTGAGGATATCTTGAGTTTAGCTTTTCCTACATGTCTTGTTATTGGCCAATGTTTATGCGGTTTGTCGTATAAGTCAAACTGCACAGATATAATTAGCTTAGTTTGTTTTTTTAGGTTAAATTTTTTTTTCTTACCTCTATTGTATTAAATAATTGAGCATGATACGAAACGACAAAAAGAAAGCCCTCGTTCCAATCCCCGGTAGGCGACTCTGACCGCTTTGAAAAGTACTGTGAAGGACCCATTTTTAAACGAATTTGAGGTTTTCTAATACCTGTATCCATTCTAATATTTAACAAGTCAATCTTTTTTTTTTTTGTATGAATTAGTTTATACTTTTTATTAGAAACGATAAAAAGGGAATTACCTGTATTTGAGTATTTGAAATAGGATTACCGGTATCTGACTGTTGATATTCATCCCATTCTTTTTTAAGTTTATTCAAGTCAGGTACAGATACGCTACGACATTTGCGGTCATTCAACCAATGGTTGAGGTCGATAGCTTTTGTCTTGCTCGACACAGAAGAGCGTCTGCTAACTTTATTTATTTTACTTGTTACCATCGCAATGGAATCCTCATGAGTATACAAAGTAAACAAAAAGAAATTAAACCCGGCGAGACATTTTTTTTTTTATTAAAAAGAAAAACTGTTTCATTGAAACTCCCTTATTAAGGGAAGTTCTGTTTTACCGTAAAGAAGGGTGATGAATAATTTATTTTTATCCAGCAAGAAGCTATATGCAAAGCGAATTTATATCTGCATTTTATAGATAACAGTAATATGCACTATAATTCATGAGAGAAAAAGTTACGACAAAGTGTTTAAAGGTTTTTTTTTACTACAAAATTTTACTTTCGAGAATATATACGAATATTTGTTTAGGTGCAATATTCACATAGTAGTAGCAGAAATCTAGAAAAAATCTACCCTTATGTCGAGCATATATACCCTTAAATCGAACAGCGGAGATAATTGTACATCCAGCAACAAAAATACTGCAAAGATATTAAACGCGCTGTATTGATTGAGTCGGTTATAAAAATTAAATAATAATAAAACCATTTCTAATGGACAGGAAGAGCAATTGTGCTAAACAAAAAGACCAGCTAGAGAATCACTATCAAGCAAAAAAAAGTTACAATAAATAATGGTTTTTACCTTTTAAAGAATTTCAGACCCAAGTTATATAATACAAACTAGTTGTTTCGAATGTGTCTTGGATAAAACAAACTTTTAAATTATTTTTTTAGGGTCCACCCTTTTTGTGTTTCTGCAATTACTCCTGATCCAATTTGGCTCTCTTTGTGGAAAAATTAAGGATATTACAGCACTCTTTTAGGCGCTTCTAATCAATTTTAAATGGTACTTTTTGTTTCAGAATTGAACGAGTAATGACAGTTTAAAGCGTTTTTTTTTGGACAAAAAAACACAAATAAAGGCAAAGTAGATATCAAGTAATTTCAAAATAACCAAAAATGATCAACAGAAAAAAATTAGAAAAATATAAAACAACAAGCAGTTCTTTAATATTTTATATTAAAGACAACATTCTAAAGATTAACTTTCACCAAGTAGCTTGGGTAAAAGAATCATTCCTGACGTTTAATCGTACAAAGAAAACACATTATTTCGATCACTATAAAATGTCCTTTTTTAGAAGTTACTTGTAAGCGTTCACTGAAAAACACACGTTTTAAAGATGATAATGGACAGACAACGACGTATTATAGCACTTTAAACTTGCACAAGTTATTGTACAAAAAAAAAAAAAAAATATGCTATGTAGCTGCAAGAACTCAAACATTAATAAATCCCCCCCAAAAAAAATCGCGCGTTTTATTGCTGGATATATAATTAACCCCGAGAAATACATTTGTGGCGTGCTAGTAAACCAATATTTATACAACTAAAGAGACATCTTCGGGGCGAACAAATACACCTCGATTAGGAGAAGAAGTAAAATAGCGGTGACCGTCAACAGACCCATCATTTTTACCAACTACAGAAAAAAAGGGGCGGAGGTTAAAATAAGAGGGAATTAAAACTGATTATGTATATTACCTCTTCTATCAAGTTCAACACCAATCCAGATACCATCAGCAAAATCAACATGTCCAACAAACAAGACGGTACCTACAGTCAACATAGGTCGTCTTGTCAGTTGAACTCTTCGATTTAAAGCAACCAAGGGAGCACTGACTTGATTTCTGCTACTAGTAGCTGCACTCTCTGAGAACCTTCTACGTTGTTTCATCTTGTTTGAGAAAGACGAGATGCTTTTCTTTTTATCGCTATTTGCAGATAGTCTTACATGTGACCAGGATGAATGTGTGTGTACTGTAGAAGCAGAAGCATACCTATTAGGTAAGCTTGGTAAACTGCTCTCTCCGTAGTGGTTGGGACCAAACCTTTTAAATAAGCGAATGAGACGCTGTGTAAATGATTTATGATGTGTTGTTGTACTAGGTAAAGTGATGTGTCTGGAAGTAGTAGTTGACCGAGAGGAATGACGAGACAAAGCTTTTGTGTATGTAGATGTTGTGTTCAAAGTGGGAGCCGAAGGAATTAAAAAGGAGAACATACCACGATGGGATAATGGGTGATTTGAACTTAATAATAATTTAGGTCGCACATCCAAGTCTAATATTTAAATAAGAGTCAATTTTTTACAGCGTAAAAAAAACAGATATAATTTCTTGTTATAAGTACCATCAGCCAAGAGTTTCAACACGGATTTATTAAGTTTATCTAATCCACCTGTTTGTCGTATATTTCCGATTCTTCTGGTTATATAGCACAAGATCATAACTTTAGCGACATTTAATATATGCTTTACTTGATCATTGTATTCTACTGCATGACGAGACATGAGATCACAAACGATACCTTGATATAAGATACCAACATTAGCACAGTCCATTTGATCCTCTAATATATGTAATAACAAGTACTCTAGAAAGTCAAAGGAGTAAGTGATACCATCAATACAAGATAATAGAGCTGGGTATTGACAGCAAAAGAAATCGAAATGACGAGCAATTGTACGAGTTGCTTTTGCTTGTACCGAAGTTAAAGTAGCATGTAGAGGTTTACTCCAGGATAAGAGAGGGTCATTCGTTGATAAAATATTGGATGCACTAAAGCAGGCATACAGGGATTCAATCGCATTTGATTTATTCACACGGTGCAGGATTTTATGAGATAAAGCCTGACTAATATCTTGTGGTAGTTGAATTAATAGTTTAGCCATGTGACGACCCGTCCAATATGTGGATAGTGATTTTTCTGGATCATTTGCAAGTACTGTCATGATACGCTGAGTCATTACAATCATACGCTCATCTTGCATTTGAATTGACCGGGTACGACAAAATAAGAACAAATCTGGGATATTGACAACACAGCTGGAACAATAGCAAGTGAATTTATGTGCCATACTGGTATAAATAAGTTGTTCAATGTCCGTACACAATGTCTCCATACCAAGATAATCTGCTGCAGAGTACATATCACAAATATCTTTTACTGTATCAGGTTTTGCTATGTGCTGTGTGTACATATATTCAAGTATACTGTTGAAAGCATTTGATTCAATAATGCTAGAGGGTAAAAAAACGACACTGGCTCTGGACTCGATAAAGTTTTGACCAAACAGTGCAGCAAAATAAGGAGATTGATCATGTAATACGCGTGTGTGACATGCCCATTGTGTTTGTGCTGCTGCTACTGCTGCGTCTGTTTCTTTTTCGTCCGTTTCGTTTATACTGATGATCCCAGTTTCAAATCGAGTCTTTAGTTTTGCTATTTTATTTAAAGGCGATTTAGACTGCGATAGTCTGCGTTTGGCTGGTACTTTTTGTGACCCCAATGTCACAATCACATTACATTCACCATGTTCTAGTTCCATACAGTCAATGTTATACTCAATAAAAAAAGGGAAAAAGGAAAAAAGAAAAAGAAAAAAATATAGCAAGAGAGAAAGAGAGGGAAAATAATGGGATAAAAGGGAAATAAAGGGCAAATATATATCATTTTATTTGTGTTCCTCTAAGAATTCTTTGTTCACTGTCGTGATATATTACATTTTGTCCCTTAAAGTTTTTTTTTTTTTTTTTTTTTTTTTTTTTTCCAGTTGCAAGTGACACACACAGATTTATACAGCCAAAATATTAGATTTTACTCTGTAAAATTTTCCGTTGTTTGTTGAACTTATAGGAGACTATATGTAACATCATGGGATCGTAGCAATTTAATTTAAGCTTTTTTTTACAACTCTTTTTTCAAAAAGACTAATAAATAATGCAGTAAAACCAAAAATAGCCACATTTTTTTATTTTTATATATATTATATATAGTTCCCAGCAAAACTCTTTTTTTTTTTTTTTGCAGATCAAAATTGTATATATGTTATATCACAAGCGATAAAAAAAAAAAAACTCCTTGAAAAAAAGACCTGAGAAAAAAAAGTTCTCCCTTTTGTCGTTACTCAAGTAATATTAAGCCATTTTCTCAACTATTTTTATCTTGTTTTGTGGCCTGGTAAATAACCCGTTCATAAATAGTATTTACATGCACTTATTTGTATATTTGATCTTCTTTTTATGCATATAAAGCTCAGTTTAACTGCGGTTCCTGTTTCCTTTTTATCGGCGGGCAGGTAAAAAGTATATTTTTAGCATCAACTACTTTTTAAAAAAATGTATCGTGTCAATTACAAGAGAGAAAAAAGGACAGCTTTTATTTATTTTTTGCATAAAGTGCTTTTTTTAATCTTTTTCTGCCTGCCCGGATTACTTTCCCGAAGCTCCCGAAATTAGTAGCACCTTAAAATACGAACCCCCTACCTCTCCTCTCCCGCTTTTCTTTTTAATTCAAAAAAGTGTTTATTTATTTTGGACCCGTCATATCACACACACATATGCAACTAAATAAACCGTAGATTACAGGGAAAGAAAAAGAAAAACAAACTTTATTATTAATTATTAAGCAAAATCTATGGTTTTTGTCATCTTTTTTCCTCTTTCTGAACCAGTGGGGAAAATAAAAGTGACAGACTTCTTAACGTTTGCAATGGTAATGGTTACTTTTACTTTTTCAAGCGCTTGCGAGGCATCAGCAGCAATCAACCTATACTTTTTACCTCCTAGTTCACGCAACATCATAATAATGGGTCCGTCTGTAGTCACAATTGCGTTCCAAGGTGTTTCAAAAGTACCCGCTGACCAAAACGCTAAACCCATGGTCACGTCTTCTTGACTGTACGCTGCGCTCACTTGAGGGTCATTGGCATGGAAAGCTAAAGACACGGGCAGTTTACCTGTATTGACGTTACTATGAAACTTGCTTTCGTCAATATTGGGTTGTACGATATACTGCGTTAAAAGCCCAGCCGTCTTCTTTTGTTCGTGCTTGATATACGAAGTAAATAACTGTTGTTTCTCTGAACCTTTCGAGATACCGATTGCCTCCCAAGACGCGCTCTTTGGTTTAGAGTCTACAAACAGGACCTCGGCAGTAGGGAAGTAGTACCCGATCTTGTCGTGCCAGAGGGAGTTTGTTTTAGGGCTAGAGTACGTGGTATCGGTATTGCGAAGTTTACCTGCAAGGTAAATGTCACCGTTACGTTTACGTTGGTCCAACACGGTGACAAGCTGTGCAGATGTGTTTTTGGATTCCATGGGGCCGATTTGCACTGCATACGCGCTAGGGAAGAAAAATACAGTCTTTTGAAAGCTCAGTTTGTTATTAACGGGGTTTTCATAGTCCATGACAGCGACACCTGTATTACCGTCTCCAATACCTCCTACAAAGGATTTCAAACCCTTTTTCTTGACAGTGTTACATTTCAGCTCAGTGCCTCGATAATCGACAGTGATACCAGGCACAAGATCCCAGTTCCAGGCTCCAAATGTGTCCACGTATTCATCGCCAGTTAAGTAGTTAAATATCGATCCGTCACTCAAGTGGAATCCAAATGGGTTTTGGGTGTTGAGACATTCGGAGTTGATGGTACGAGAAGAGTACATTTTCATTGTTGTCACGTAATCTGGAGCCCGATGTACCTATTGGAGAAAAGAGAGAGAGGTGTTACAAAGTTGCACACAGAAAGTTTTTTTTTTTTTTTTTTTTACCATATAATCAGCGTTATAAAAATAGCGTGTACCAACCAAATTTCCTTGATTAGCGTCTTCTGTATGAGGCGCATTTAATCTATCAGTGATGGCATCAATCTTACTTTCAGTTACCCAACCCTCTGAACCTTCCGAGATCTTGCTGATATCAATCGCCACCCCACCACTTGCTTGCCCATCAATGTACTTGAACGAGACCATACGACCAATGACGCTGTACTGCCACATCAACTTGTTTAATTTGGTGTCAGCCATAACCATCCACTCTGTACCACTCAACAGAGTTTCGAATGCAGTTTGTACGTCTGGCGGAGGAACCAAATTTGTACCTTTGGTCTCAATAAAGACAGAGAGCAGATCATTAATATAGTCTTTACCGTAATTACCGTTATAGAGCAATCCGGCGTGCTGCATAAAAGACCCGTCGGATTGAATACCATCTCCTGTGGGTGTAGGATTGATAAAGACACCGCCGTAAAACGCATCCAAGGCTACTTTTAACATGGCACTGTCTTTATTCAATAGGGCTAGATTGATACCGATAGAAGACACCTCCAGCAAATTAGCACCGGTCATCTTACTGATCGTTCTCAAGTTACTAGTGACCTTGGCAAACGCACGAGCTTGAATCTTGCTGCAGCTTGCAAGTTGATCGGTATTTAATTTGGGTTTTAGTAGCAGACAGATATCACCAATTGAGCCTGGAACCGCAATGACTTGAGCAAACCAGTTCTTGTTCCACAAGCCTGGTGTACCACAAGGACACTGTGATCCTTTTACTCCACCGTTATCAATACAGTCGTTGGAAATAAAATCGTTTTTGAGCCAGTAGTTTAATGCTGAAAGTGAACTCTTTAATAAAGAAGTTTGCTTGGGGTTTTGAACATACGAACTAGCCAATGCGCCTTTTAATTATAAAAAAAAAAAAAATGTGTGAGAAATTCACATTTGATATTTAAACTTGTGAATTTTAAATATATTTTTTGGGGGAATACTTTACGAGTTCGACTTAGATGTTGCGTAGCTGGCCAATTGGCAACTCTACGGGATTATATACGTGTGGTTTTTAGTAAAAGCACGTATATTAGTAGTAATATAGTTGGCATTTACCTTGCATCACAACCTGCGGTGTAATCTACGTTTGACCATGTACCTGAAGATTTCAAGGTAGCGTTCCATGTAACGATATTACTTGCCGAGGTACTGGCAGCATCGTGAATGTTGCCGAGCCTACGACTGGTCATTGTGGATATATCCTTCGGTGTAGGATCAGGTACTGCGTCTACATGGTTATATAAAATGAGTGTAATGGCAGCGACAATAGAAATATATCGCATCACAAAAAAAAAAGAAAGGAAAGGGTAAAAAAATAACGATACTAATAATAATAATAAAAAAGGTACGAATATTTATATGCAAATTAGTTAGTTAAAACAGGAAATGATTTGATTCGATAGGGTTAATATTGTCAAAGGTGGGACCGTTATACAACGAATCTAAACGTGGTTAATACCCAAACATTGATGATTTGTACGCAATTGGATACAATCGCGAAATCGAATTATATATTTATAGCCTGTGTGTGTGTGTGTTTTTCTCTTGACAATCACACACAGAAATAAAAAGAGCTTTTTTTTTTTTTTAGTGTACACATATAAAAAAAAAGATGTATATTTATTTTAATAATGGTATATATAAAAATCTACGCGAGGAAAAAAGGGTGTGTGTGTGTGGGTATAACAAAAAAAAAAAAAAAAAGAAAGAAGTAATACATGAGACAAAATACAATATAAAAAAAAGGTGGTTTTTCTTTTTATCACCAAGGCGATTTAAACTTTGAAGTTAGAGTGTTGAATCTGGATTGATGATTTTGATTTGTTTTAGCAGGTACGAGTTGATTATCGACAGTGGTTAATTGATGCCTTTTACGAGTAGTGATGGTGGTGGTAGACAATGGGTCAAAAGATTTGGGTGGACAAGGTAGTTTAGGTCTATAGGGTTGATGTACTACTTGTGTAGTAGTAGAGGGCTGAGTACTAAACATACTAAGGATACGATCATCGGCGTCTGACCAATGAGCAGAACAAAGTGTGTATTCTAAAGGTATATGCATATCAGTCTTTTCCATTAACCTTCCACGTAACACAAACGAATCATAATAAGGACCATGACAGGAAGTACATGATTTTGCAGATTGAATATAGTTTGATAAATGCAGCGGTAACTGTTGTTGATAATTAATATTACCATTATTTTCGGATTTACGAATGTTTCTAGCACAGATTTCAAGTAAAGTAGGAGGATCATGCTTTAATGAATAGACTAAATCAGTTTTAAAAGGACAATCTTCAAGACGAATACGACGCAAATACGGTAATTTTGATATTTCAGCGGGTAATACTTTTAATGGATTTCTAGTTAAATCGAGTGATATTAAACTTGATAGACCACTGATATGATTTGGTAAATACTGTAATTGATTGTATGCGAGTGATAATATCTTTAACTTTTCAAGGTAACTGATACAAGGTGTCAATACTTGTAATTGGTTAAAAGAGATGTCGAATTCTAATAGATTTGATAGGTATCCAATGGTATCTGGTAATGACTTCAACTTGTTTTTTGCAATACATAATGTTTCCAAGTTTTGCATATATCCAATAGATTCAGGTAATTCAGTCAAGTGATTGCTTGATCTATTATATTGTTAGTCTTTCTCCTGCATCTCTCCTATTTTATTTTTGCCACTTTTGTAGTACTTACAAATCTAATTTACGAATCATTGTTAACATTCCTATATTGGGACTAAGCCTATGTATAGATCTATTTGATAAATACACTTGTCGTAAACTTTTATCAGCTGAAGCTTCGAATACATCGGCAAATGAAATCTGAGCTTGATTATTTTCTTCTTCTATTTCCTCCACTTGTTGTTGATTGTCACCTGTTGTTGTTGTTGTTGTTGTTATTGTTGTACTGGTAGAATAATATGTATTATCTATGTAATTCAGGTCTACTTGTAAACTTTGATCATAATAGCCAGAGTCACGATGATGACGATATTTATTAAAACCGTATCCTTGAGGATTCTGCAATAAGTAATCATCTCGTTCTTCACTCGACATTTTCCTTATTACTGATGCTGCTGCTGCTGCTACTGCTGGAGATTCGTCCAGGTATCCAAATGCGAATGAACCTTTAAATTTACTTTCACCTTGTCCCATTATTATATTATATATACAGAGAAAGAAAAAAAAGTAAAAAAAAGTAAAAAAAGAGAAAAAAAAAAAAAAAAAAAAAAAGAGGGAAAAATAATATCAAGTTATACGTGTATTTATATTTTTATATATTTGAATCCCCCTGAAAGCTGCACAGCTATTTTTGGATCTCAAGCAGAAACAACAACAAAAGTCTTCTTTGTCATGTTGATTTATATTAAGTGACAATAGAATTACAGATTCTATTATTATCAAGTATAAACAGCATATTTAAAACCTTGTTTTTTTTTCTCTCTTTTTTTTTACTTTTTTTTTAGTCTTATCTACTACTACTACTACTACTACATGTAAAACGTGGCACCAACGTATAGTACACTTTTTTTTTTTTTTCCGCCTCCCTTTTTTTGTGTTTACTTGTAAAAAAGTAATGCTCGGATACTAAAAAGAGGTGGCGAAATAAAGGAGCAATAATTCAACTTATCATTGTCGTTATTTCGCCCTAAATTATATTTCTTTTTACTGTCAAACATTAACAAAGAAACCAAAGGGGGTCGTTCAAGGTACAACAAGCGGAGTACCTGGACGCTCCGGTTTAAGAAATATCACCTCTTTTTTTTACTTCGTGACTGTTATGAAAAAAACTTCATACGCGTTAATTTTTTTTATTTTTCTGTTGACACCTTCTTTATAGGGTAGCAAAATAAAAGTAAGTATTATGTCAATACACACACATACACAAAAAAAAAAAAAAAAAAAGGGTTAGGTTTTGTATGATGAAGACGTAAAAGGTTCGATATTTCAGTCATATTTCTCGCGTTTCTATTTTTATGCACACATCAATCGCAACTTTTTTGAATCCGAAAATATTGTTTGAAATCTTGTTCTTCATTTTTAGATGTGAATGAAGTAGCGTAAGGCCAAACATAGATTAAACCAAGGAAAGTAGTGTGATATACACATTCATATTCACATTACTTTTGCAGTCATTGTTAGACCGCCTGTGTTCTAGTTAGCATATTGACGGTAAAGGATGGCTCGACATTTTTTTTATTTTTTTTATTACTCTTTTGTTTCTGAACCCAAGTATTCGTTAGTATTTTGAATTTTTGGGTGGATTCACAAAAGACAGATTTAACCACAAAAACCATATCAAAATATATTTCTGTATTCTTGTAAAAGCAACTTGAATTCGGGCTATTTTTTGATGTGGTATATATAAGATTGAATACTGAAATCAATAGAAACAGAGAAACTTTTTTATGTATGACTGATTCGTATGAGACAAAATACACTATTCTGAACAACCTTAACCCTTTTTTTTTCTTTTCAAAAAAAAAAAGAGAAGTCAATTTAATATGTTGTAAACTAACCTATATTATTATTTCTAGTGGAAGATTACAAAAGAACTTCTAAAAATGTGGTCAGTGAGAATCAGAAGGCCCCTGCTGATAACGAAGTTAGAATTAGTCACAGTAAAATCCCTACTTATGTAGACGTCGCTCTCAAGTTACTGCAGGTAATAAATAATAATAATAAAAAAGTCTACTATTGTCGTAAATGTTAAAACATTTTTATTATTACTTGTAGGAAGAAAAAAAGAAACATATTGTTATAGTCGGAAAAGGCCAAAACGTCAATAAAACAGTGACGGTAGTGGAGATGATTAAAAGAAAGATGCAAGGTACTTTACACCAGTACACTCAAATTGGAAGCGCGTCAGTTGTTGAACAATGGGACCCCACAACAGATAAAGAGTTGGACAGCGTTGAAATAAATAAAAAGGTGCCTGTCATCATGATCTATCTTTCTTTTGAAGAGATGCCTGAATTAGATGCAACGTCCGGTCATCAACCTCCCACTGGTCCTGATATCTATGTATAATCATTTACCCCCCTCATAACAAACAAACACTGTATATATTCGTATAAATAAATAATTAGACTTTTTCTTTCCTCTCCACCTATAAAGATACTGATAAAGAAGCTTGGGCTCATTAGCTTGAACAGTTAACTTTATAACTATTTGTTTGTTTATCTTTTTCTTTTTTTTTTGGGCTCGATAAAGTCACACGGTGAATGCAAGTGATTAATGCTCCTTACTTATTTGCATTTAGTTAACTATACAATCGATTAATATGACAGCAAAAAAATACGTTTTTTCATTGTACCAGTTATACATACAGCAAAAAAAAAAAAAAAAAAAAAAAAAAAAAAAGAGACGGGGAGGGGGGTTTATCTTATTATTATTAATTGCGTGCACGTCTCGTACTAGTTCATCGAGATACTTGTAATTACTTGATAAGTATTATGCCATTCTATCGAAGAGAACAAATCCATTATGTTTTAATTACATGCAAAATCCAATGTACATGAAATTCTCTCCAAGCCATCATGATGTCTCTATTTACAGGCCGTATGATACATCAAGTCATCCGATGTATAAACAATGGTACCTTTGAACCGAATATTTTTGCCGTAGAGATAACGGTAGTTTTTTTTTTCTTTCTCTCTCGTGAGTTTTATTATTAAAATAAAACTCTGGAATCATCTATGTACTTTTGTATTTTGGTAAAAAATATATATATATATGAATGGGTGTCAAAGTACCCAAAATACATACAGGCTAATGTCACGTTCTATTCATTTAATTCATACATGAGACTCCTCTCCTCCAGCTGACGCGTAAATTCCCGCATGCAAACTTCCAGAGGCCAGGTAGGGGGAAGTAAACATAATGTTTGAAAAAAATAATATATATCAACATATTCATTTCGTTCTAGATCTTAAGCATCTCTTCTTTTTTATTTTTATTTTTGAAGCCTAGCTCTTGATATCACATCATTTCATACGTCAAGCTTTGATCGGCACAATTAAAAAGGGTGTAATGACGCTGAGACGACGATCTGCCACTAAATACTCCTGTTAAATTTACATACGTAGTAAGGAGTTTTTTTTTCCTTTTGCACGCAATTTGATTAGCGTCTATTAAAGGGAGTCGTATCTATGACACAAAGTGAAGCATGCATTGTTTTCCTAAATATGTATATATCCACTTAAACTATCTGTCAAAAAAAAAAAAAAAAAGGGAGAGACGAATTTACTTTATAAATTATTATATGATGTTCATTTTATTTTATTTTAATCTATACAATTTTGAACATGAAGTATATTATCTTTTTTTCTATTTTTTTTTTTTTGTTGCTAAAAAAAAGGAAAAATACAGTAGTGATGTGTGAGTGAGTGTGTATGGGGGGAATTGTTTTAGAGGCGAGTACGCTTCTTTTTAGATTGTTGAGATCGATGATGCTTTTCGAGCTTACGCTTGGCAGCAAGAGCAGGGTTAGTGATTGCCAAGATAGCATCCTTGGCCTTACGTTCTTCTCTACTCTTGATGACTTGTTGACGAACACGTTGGTAAACCGCGAAATAAATGGTAGGTCCAGCCTTAGTTTGAAGTAAACCGAGAATTTCATTACCAAGTTGTTGAAGTTCCTCTGTAATAAATTAAATAATTATTAGTATCCTTTTCGAAAAAAATATATACACATATAAATCAACTTACCAAAACCAGCTGCCTTGTTTTGTTCATCATTTACAGTACGGTAAATAGGTGCAACAACAGGCATCAAGTAAGGCGGTAATTCTTCTGCAGTCATTGTATTACACATGGCAGCAAACCATTTAAAGATAGTTGAACGCTATATATAAAAAAGAAACTTGTCAATCATCTACATACATGTATGTTTGTGTGTGTGTGTGGAAAGGGGATAACTTACAAGAATAATAGCACTCTTAATCTTTCTAATAGCTGCGCCACGAGCATCAAATGATGCCTTTCTAAACAACCAGTTAAGAGATCTCTTATGAGCCTCTTCAGAAATCTTTGCAATAGCAGCTTGAACTTCAGCAGTTTTTGTCTCTTCATCAACCACTTCATCCTTTGCATCATCAATCTTGATATCCTCACCAGCTTCACCCTCTACATCCTCTTCATCAGGCATGTAGTAGAAACATTTACCAATAAAGAACAAATTCTTGACAATTTGATCTGCTTGTTCTTGTGTTACATAAGCACTCTTTAATTGCTCTAAAAAGTCTGAAGCTAATCCACGAAGTGTATCCTTATCCAAATAAGTACATTTGGTAGAGGTTTCCTTGACTTGACGTGTTTCAGCATCAATACCAGCAAAGTAAGCACCATACAATCTAGCGGCAGAAGAACGAATCCAAGAGTGAGGGTACAATAACATGTATTGAACACCACGCCAGACAGGCTCGGTCTCGGCATCATAAACAATCTTGGGGAATGTAGTGGTGATCTTGGCAAATGTCTTGATAGCATAGTAAGTAACTTCCCATTGGATATCAATATCCATACCATCTTCATCGAACTTGTCTTCTTCTTCAGTAGCCAATTCTTCAGCGCGTTGTCTACTAGCATCCAAAATAACAGCAAGACGCTTAATTAAACCAGCGGCTTGAGGACGGACTTGAGTACCGAACGTTTCTATAGCTAAACCATAGACTTGACAAGCAGCTCTTTGCAAACTCATCTTATCGCTTTCACTAAGCCATTTGTTCAACAACTTGTAAATAGTAGGCATACGTTCTGTACTACGAGCTAAAAGAGTCTTGATTAAAGCAGCGGCCATTTCACGACACTTGGGAGATTCATCGTTAATTAAACGCATAACAAGTGCAAAGAAGATGGAATCAGCGAATTCAGAAAGCACTTCCTCACCAAACTTGGAAATAATATGATGTAACAATTCCATGATGGATTCACGACCGGTTTCAAATACATATTCCAAATTCTTGACGATAAAACTCATTTGAGTCTTGAGACGTCCCTTACCTTGAGGGTAATCCATCAAGAACATAAAGTAGACTGAACGGGCTTGTTCACGAATTTCACGACTTTGGTTGGTTACCATAATGTTAGAAATGGAGTCCATTAATTCGTACATCTCAGGGGCCATAAACTTACGAGAGATAATAGCACGGACCAAAGCAAAGATAGTACCTTGACGTTCAATTTCTTCCATATCAGGACGGACAAAGTTGAGGATATATGTCAATTGAGGTTCTGTCAATGTAGATTTTTCATGGTCACGAATACAGACAGTTAATAATCTTAAACAAGCTTGAACAACTGTAGTTTGAGATCCACCGGAGGATTTAATTAATGCAAACGATCTATCGATTGATACCTTAACAGCTGTCTCGGTATTGGGAAGCTTCATAGCAATAAAGTGGCACATGATACGAGCAGCGAGTACAACATTTGCAGATTGTGTAGCATACAATACATTACCAACGGCATTAATCAACTTACGCAAACGAGAAACATATGCGTTATTGTTTAAGTCCAACTTGGTCTTTTTGAGTGCACTAGACAACAAACTAAGACCAAAGAAAACAAATCGATAAGCATTGGCACGATAATAGTCAACAGGTTCAACCATGATACGCTTCATTTGTACTTCGAAATTAAGTTCCTTTTGAGTCTTGACAACCTTGACCTTTTCCTTGGCCTTAAAGTCTTCTAAACTTTCAGAAATCAAACCAAATGCAAAATCAAGTAATTCTACTGATTCAAATTCAGGGTTTTGAACAAGACCAAGTGCAATACGACGAAGAAGATCTTCAACCTTTTTAAGGATACGGCTGCTTTCGGTATTAGACATGATATCCTTGAGAGGAACCAAAAGTAAACCAACGTGAGTGAAATGAACAATCTTGGAGATCAATTCAAAAGACGCAGGACTACGACGACTCTTGGCTTCCTTGATCTTACCTGTCATTTCATCCTTGTCCTTTTCTTGACCGGTGGCACCAAATATATCACCAACAAGCACATCAACGATGGCAGGTAAACAGTAATCAAGATCACCGACCTTTAATCGAGGCATCATATCAAGAATAAGTGCATTGACGGTGTAACCCAAAACATGCATCTCATAACCCTTGGAAAGTGCACCGCGAAGTTCCTTTACAATGTAACTAAAATAAGAGGGACCCAAGAAAGCACTGATCTTGATCAATGTTTCACGTGTAATGTCTCTGACATCTTGAGCTCTACTACGAATAATGTGACATACAGAAGTTAAGAGACCAGGTAAATTAATACGCTTAGACTTTTCAGGGAGATGACACAAGAGTTTAGCGATACCGAGAGCAAGAGGAACACGTACAATAACGGACTTTCTGCTCTTATTGTTATTCAAGAGATTATTTAATTCAGGCAAGACCTTGGCGACAAGTGTATCATGAATCTTTTCGGATTTATCCTTGACTTCAGGTTCAGCCACAACAGCTTCTTCTCCTTCCTCTTCTTCTTGTACAACTTCGGGCTTGGGTTCTTCAATACCAGCATCCTTGGCAGCTTGCTTTACAATTTCATCTTGAGTCAAGTATTGAATACGGACCTTTTGACGACCCATAATCTTTTGAACGGTTTCATCAGACAATTCAATATGTTGAAGATCGAAATGGAAAGCATCCAAGATACCAATAACAACACGTACAAAGACCTTTTCCTTTTCATTGTCCTCCTTAATATAAGCCAAATAGGTTTGTAAGATACGGTAGTAATGGTTCCAAGGAAGAATCTTGGTTAATGCAGATAATGTCAAAGTACATTGATGAAGTAAATTGTGATCTACAGTACGGTCACTTTCGTTAAAGAACGCAGAGATGATAGGTACGAAGATATTGTTGATGGTAGCAACCTTGAGTTTTTCCTCAACGGCATATTCAGCAAGACGAAGCAAAGCACGTACACGACGATGAATTTGCATATGATAAACATTGTTAAAGAAATTAACTTCTTCGTCACCGTCACCAAGCAAAGGAACCATATCTTCAAAGATGGATAATTCGGGGAAAGTACGAATACAGGCACATAATAAAGAGGTGAATTCCATACGAACAAGTTCAACACGAGAGCGAAGACCACGCTTGATAGCAGGGTAAATAACATGGTTAACATAACCAATCATCTTACGCTTCTCTTCTTCATCTTCCTTCGTACTGGTCACCTTTAAGAATTGTGACATACAATGAGTAGCTGTACCACGAATGGCCATTTCTTCAGCATCATGCATACAATGTGTCAATTGATGTAACACGGGAAGCCATTGATGGACGTTGAATGTCTCGCAATAGGTTTCGGAAATAGCACTGAGAGCATCAAGCATCGTATCGTAATCAGGTTGATCAATACGCTTAGTAGAGTAAGAATTCAACATGGCTAATAATTCATTGACCTTGACAAGTTCAGGGTTGATATCAGCAAAGGCACGGAAAACATCTAATAAACCAAGACGACTTTCACGAGAGTAAGCAGTAGCAAACATAGATGAAGCCATAACATAGTAATGATGATAAAGAGTAGAGCCAACTTCAAACCCAGGTACAATACGAATAAATCTAGCCCAGATAGTAAAGATATCTTGCTTTGATTTTTCAGGAATAGTACGAGAAGGTTTCTTTAAACTAGGTAACAAGAGTTCAATAATAGTGGCTGCTTGTTCACCGTTCTTTGTGTAGGGAGCTACACGAGCTGCAATGGAGATTTCACGAACAGAGTATCTACCTGTACCGAATTTGGTATCATCCTTGGATTCTGTAAGACGGTATTTAAGATCGTTAAGAATAAGATCGACGTGAGGAATAATAAGTTTTTCCTTGAGTGTAGGTTGACCATCAATTTCCATCTCTTCATCACAAAGTTGTAAAATTGATTCCAAGATTTCTAACAAGACATGAAGAACATGCTCGTTTAAGCTCTTGACGGATAATGTAGCGACAAGTTGAGGAATAAGTCTTGCGTCATAGTCAACAAGGTAATTGGCATATTCGGTCTTCTTTGACCAAACCAAAAAGAGGTTAACAAGAGAGGACATATCTTGAGAACTATCAGAAGGTAAAGTAGCAAGACGAGGAGAGATGAACGCAGAGAACATGGCGGGGAGGAAAGCAGTGAAGTTAAAGTTACCGTTGATCTTGAACATATCAACAATACGCTTCAATGCCAAAGCCTTCATTTCCTTGGACTTGGAACTTTGGTCAGAGACCTCTTGGCCATCGATTTCCATAGCATCACTAGAACCATGACTATGAACAAAATTGATAATATACAAGACAACCTTGAGAAGGTCAGGAAGGAAAGGTAAGATATGAGAGGCAAATTGCTTAATAGTATCTTCCAACAAGTTCAAAAGACCAGTTTGCTTTCTCCAAGCAATAGTTTCAATGATTTGTCTACCTTCAGCAGCAAATTCAAACTTGGTGACACCACCATCTTGATCTGTTTCAAGACCAGGAAGGGCAAGAATACCCATAAATGGTTCCAATGCAAGATCAATAAAGTATCTAATTTCATTAGTCTTACAGCAAGAGATACCACCCAAGATAATCTTTCTACGAGCATTTTTACTACTCTTGTTAGATCCCTTGTTTCTTTGAATTAAACGACCATAGAGAACACGCATAACAACAGGCATTAAACCATCACGATGAGCAGGATCAATTTGAATTTGTTCTTCGTTTTGAATAAATGTGGCAAGTTCATCACGGAATTTAATATCGTCAAGTAAGTTACGAAGGTTATCAGCATAAGGCTTAATATTGGGATCCTTCCAAGTAAAGATACATTCGAGAGCAGCGCTTTGAAGTTTGCTATCACCCATAGCGATAATACGCATAAAGGCAGCATTTAAATCTTGAGTTCTATAGACACTCTTGGTATTCTTAAAGACAGAGAAAAGAGAAAGCCAGCTAGCCATCTTGGCCTTGGTGATCTTACTGTTATGTTGTAAAATATGTAATTGACTTTTATTCTCGTCTTCATCTTCATTCTCGTCTTCACCATCTTCTTCTTCAGGTGTAGATCTGAATTCGTTTTCCAAAAAGTCAAAGAAAACAGTAACCAAGTTTCTTCCCTTACTTTCTGTAATGGTAGGAGTTTCCTTCAAGATAGTGAGAAGCATGTTGTAGTAGTTCCAGAAATCCATATGACCGGGTTCTTGTTTACTCAACTAGGAAAGAAAAAAAAGATAACCTGTTAATTGTCTTGTAAACATTATATGTATATGTATATCCTTCTTACCTCAGCAAACAATAAAGCTAAACTTTGAGCTCTTTCACCCTTCATGATAGACCAAGATCTATTTTCAACGTGTAAAAAGTTATTTAAAGTAGGACACTCGAAAGAGATCTTTCCGGTCTTTGTGGCGTTTCCATTTACTGCTTCATCAGGTGTGTTCAGCTTTACTAAAACAGGACGAGTGAAACCATCACAAACCAAGTTCTTTTCATCCTCGAATTTTGTAATTTCAGCGAAAAGTAAATTCCAATACATTTCTGGGTTAACTTGCGAAAAGGTAATCAAGATCTTTTTAGCTTCATCCCAAAGAGGACGCAAATTAACTGTCAAGATACCCAAACTCAAGCGAGGTGCGAAATCGGCATACATATCGGGTGTACGTCTAGAACTGGTGACGAGGTTTAATTTTTGAATAAAGATAACTTTATCACGGAATTCCTTGAAGTTGGCGTCAACTTGTTCCATATTTAAAGCAAGACGAGCAATATCACATACTTCATCAGTCTTGTGGTCAGCATCCTTCTTCATTAATGGTTGATCGTACAAGGCAAGAATCTTGAGTGTATTCAAACGACAGTTACGGTGATATGAGCTAAGGTTTGACTTTAAGATAGGATAAAGTGTTTCCAAAGTTTGTAAAGAAAACTTTTCTTTATCGGCAAGGCTACCAGAGTAAAATAAAAATAAAAATGAATAAGCCCGTTGCTCTTTTTTTTTTCTCCCTCGTTTTAAACACTTACCCAGAATGTAAAAGATCTAAATAACCAAAGATACCAGAGAGAATAACTTCGTTGCTGGAATAATTCACTAATACTTCCTCTACAAGTTTTTCATGGTTTTCCTTCATCTCTTCCAGAACAGCTGGGTTATGAGCTGCGATACCAGCCAAAGACTCAATCACAAGACCTAAAAGTGATGCTAATACAAAATTCTTGTGTGCTAATACATAAGGTGTTTCGATAAGCTCGTCATTTTCGATATCCTTTTTCAAAAAGCTGGTAAGTGAGTTAAATAATGACATCAATACATTAAACACTTTATCGACTGAAACTTGAACTCTAGGTAAAATACGAAGAGCAGATGCTAAAATACTAAGTGCGGACATTTTAGATTCATCAGACTATATATAAAAAAAAGGTTAGCTTTTTTTTCTATTAATTAATTGTTCTTGTTTATATATATTTACCTTCATGTCGGTAGCGTTTAAAATATCTCTCTCTTCTGCCCAATTTAATTCAGAGCTCATAATCTCCAAAATACCTCCAACCATAGATTTTTTGTTCTTATCGGCAGCAGGAAGACGTAATAAACCATCAGCAGTAAGAGATGAAGATAAGGATCCAGAATTTAATTTCAATGCCTTGGTAGAGAGGATCTCGGACAAGAATAAAATAGTCTCAAAGGCACGACCTTCAAAATGACTAGTTGTGTATTTGATGATATAAGGTAAACAAATTTGCGTATAATTGGGCCAGCCTAATTTAGCCAAAGAAAGATAGAATCCATAAACAAGTTCGATATCATCAAAGCTTTGAAGTGTTTCCAAAATAACACGACTACCACTAACAACAACTTCAAGAGATCCGTGGAACAAAGTACCAGTGATGGTACGAAGAATTTGTGTATAGGTGTAGTTGTAGTAATTCTTTTGGCTGAAAATGATCTTTGTAAATTCTTGAAGGCGAGAAATAATAGGTTTAAAATCAGCAACACGACTACCCTTACGTACTGTAACAAACATGTTTAAAACAGACATTTGAATACAAAGGTTCTTTTCATCAATATTCTTTGCTTTTAATTGTTTATCCAACTCGCTCAAAACGATATCCACAATAGGTGTATAATGTTGCCTATAAGTATGATGAAGTGTTAAAAGGGTAGTGCTAGTGACAAGACTGAGAATAGCGTTGCTAGATAAATCCTCAATTTCTACATCTTCTTCATAAGATTGGATCAAAAGTTCCTTATAAATCGATTCACCTCTAGAATGAAGACGATGATCAATTTGCTATTATATACGCAAATCTCGGTTAGTATATCATCATCAAACAATCAATATATTATATTTACCTTGATAGATTCGAAAAACAACATGGCCAAACCTTCTTCGAATTGTTCAGAGGGTTCTGCTCTCAATGCATTAAGGATATGTTTGATAATATTTGTTAAATCGGCAGCACGTGCTTTACGTAATAAAAAGGCAAATGCTTCAGCAGTGAAATGACGAACATAAGGTTTAGCTTGATTATCTTCACCTAATAAAGGTGCTAATAAACTAATAAAAAAAAAGTTTGGTTAATTATATACATATAGCTGTAAAAAAGAATATAAAAAAAAACCTACTCAAATGTCTCGCTCAAGTCAGGAAGAATTTGTCTAGAAAGGAATTTGAAAAGATAGGCAATACAATTAAAGACACTCTGTAAAAAGAAATAAATTAGTATTTTTTGTCGGATGTATTCGAGCAAATTCAACGTACCTCCAATAACTTGATATCTTGATGATAGACTAAAGGAATTACACATGATAATAAACGAGGATAATAAGGGTAGAATTCGCCTTCCAAATCTTTGGCAAGTTTAGTTACTAAATCCAAGAGACCATCCAAAGCCATGCTGTCCTTTACTTTCAAGTGTGTCTCGAGAATGCTGATAATTTGTTCCTTGTGGTAAATGATGGAAGGTAAAGATTTGACAAGAGGAGTAATTTCCTTAGCAAAGTCTTTAAAGTTTCGGGTACAATTTAAATCTTTCCATTGGTCCAATGCTTCATAAAAAAAGGAACCATGTTGATCGGGTTCATCGTCAACTACTCTAGATCTACGTACGACGTCAACCTTAATACTTTCAACTCTAGTTTTAAAGGTTTGATACTACAAAAAAAGGGGGGCTAGGTAAGTTACTGTGCAGTGCCTAGGAATAATAAAAGCAGAAAAAAATAACATACCTTGAACCGATTGGCTCCTTGACCAGTATTCAGTTCAAGAGGAATAGTATTGTCCTTCATTGTTACAACACTTTTTCTTTAAAGAAAGCAGCTTCTTTTTGGTATAAATGCCAGTTTTTTTTGCAAGAATAATGTGACGGTTCATAAATGAAAAGCAGTCGTACTGAAATGAAGCCACGCTCATGTTTTACTGCCGCTTTGCATACTGGATTTCCCAGTATTTTTGGAACTTACTCTGAATTTTTTTGGGACTTAATTACAATATTGATTTCTCTTTTTACAATAACAAAAAAAAAAGGAACTGCTATGACTATCTAATTTTTCGTTAATAATAAATCATCTGACCTCTGATAAACATATCAAAAAAAAAAAAAATTTGATGCTGTCAAAATCTCTTTTTCCTTCTTTTTTACAATTTCTCCCTTGAGTTAATATGGAGGATTCTATTGAAAAATCTACCTCTGTAAGTGTTTTTAACAAGTTTAAATATAATATTCCACTCATTTATTTTCACAGACGAATACATTATCAACTAGCAATAATGATAATAAAAAAGTTATGGCCGTAAAGTCTTCAATCATTGGAATAGGATGGAAACCTAATATCTTTCAAATTTGAAGAAACTCGTTCATGACGTTCATGTTATTGTCACTCACATATTCATCTATAAGATATATATTTATTCAAGGGCCTAATCTTAATTTGGAAGAATATCCAGTTCAAAGTTTTTATAGAGAAGTATTCTTATCACTTTTGGATGTACAAATCTCAAATGTTTAAAGCCACAAACAATTACTGAAGATGTTCAAGAATTTAACAACTATAGATTATGGAACAGGGACCTTGCTGCCGTTCTTAATTTTAGAAACATTGTTTTTAGCTTACGAGCCGCATCGCAAAAACTAGCAAGTTTCTCCAGAAGCCAAATCTCGTTAAAGAGAAAAACTTCAGATCAGATTGGATTGGAAAAAAACCCCGTCTTCAATAAAGTTATCACTTTGGATAATCAAGATACAGGTAAAACCTTAAAATATCTTTAAGAGTCGCATTATTAATTAACTTTTTTCAAACTTCATTTTATTAATATTTAAACTTCGTTCCATTAACTTTCAACTTTTATCCATTAATTTCCACATTTATTCCCAAAAATAGTGGGAAACCCTGTAAATGAACTAAATGAGCATCGCAGTAATACGTTTTTAAACATATTCTTTAGAAAAAAGAAAGTCTATGGTTAACAAAATAGCTCTTTTAACTCAATACAATGAATATTTAAAAAATTCGATGAAATTGTATTTACTTATTTTTTTTAATTCGAACCATTTATAATTCTTTTTTAAGAGAGGGCAAGGAGAGTTCGAGTAAAATGGGGCTTGAGATAACTAAGTACTATCTATATATCTAATAATAGAAGGATATAACCTTTAAAGGGAGATAAAGGGTACATTAATACTAGCTCCTACTGGATACTTGGATAAATATTCATATTTTATATTTGAGCGTAATAACCAAGTACCAAATACTATCCTTTTTTTTTTTTTTTTTTTTTTTTTTTTTTTTCAAGCAGCATAACGTATAACGCTGCCAACGACAAGTTAAATATAAAAATAGCATTGAGCAAATTCTTTAGTAATATATATATCGCCCCTTAAACGCTCGTATACATATACAAAGGCCAATAAAGGGTGTTGTAAAGTTTAATATAGAGGTTTTTTTCGACCTTAATAATTAAATTAAAATATCTACTACTATGATCAAAAAAATAAGCCGGACCTTGGGAAATAAGTTTGAATAACAAGTGTTTTGGCAATCAGATCATTCTTTAAACTCGGTAGACTCCGCTTAATTCAAATGCTACAATAATGGTTCTACAATTACACTGGAATACGAGATGCCAAAAAAAAAGCATATTTGGGTACACTAGAAAGAGTGATACATGGAAATTGTAACAAACGCACGCTACATAATAACTCGCGTGATAGTTACAAACCCACGTAGCATTAATCAATGGGAATCATTACTAAAGCTATGGTTACACACTGACATAGACACCTTTCTTATCCTTTTTAAGAAGAGAAAAAAAAACAGAAAAAGCTGAGATAATTCAGTAAAGTAGTACAAATCTCATTCATTAATTAACTTATAAAAACATTAAATTTAGCTCTGGTTGTCCAAACTTAAACATTTTAAATCATAGTAGTTATACTATCTTGCCAGTTACTTGACTATGAGTTTTGTATGAGCCTCTTGCTTTTTTTTAAAAAAGAAATTATACGAGTTATCTCGGGTTTGTTATTAGTCTCTTTTTTTTTATTTTCTTGCAGTAGACGTATATTTGGTTCTCTGATGCATTGTGTACTTGTTCGTTTATTTGTAGATAACAAGCGCATAATTAATGTATAAGTGTTATTATATATCGATTATTTCTTGTCACTCTTTAATACAAGAACTCGAATTATACAAACAGACATTTCGTCACTCTAGCTACTGACACAATTGCCTTTCGCCTAGATTTTCATTCTCATCTTTAATTGTCTAGCAAGTATACAGAGGAAAAATATTATTAATATTTTTAGCTTCTCTCGCTAGACTTGAACTTCAATTGCAAAGGGTAGTACTATGCTTTCAAGGAAGACATTCTTGAAGGGAAAAAAGCTACTAAATAAAAATAGACAGGTACCTCCTTATTTCAAACACTACTTAGTATTTTACTTTTTAAGACGTATCCCGGTTAATCTCTAGGGAATACAAACCCCATTACTATAGTTACACTGCTAATATCTCAGTGTTGATTTCAATAAATCAAGTAACCAAATGGACTGGATGCAGAAAGTATAAAAGGCATTGTAATTAAACAAGTCACGTTTTTTTTTTATAAAAAAGTAAGGCGTGCCTGCGTACCGAAAAAAGTGAGAAAGGGGAAGGTCAAATTACATATTTTTTTTTCTTCTTCTTCTTCTTATACATATACTTTATATATTCAAACTATACTCGTCTATCATTTTACTCTTTTAAAATCAACTCTCCCAATAAGGTAATTCAGCAACAAAAATATTAAGTTGTCATAGTTTTAACCGAAAAAAAAAAAGAACCACATATAAAAAATGAATCCCCAGTCTAATGAGTCTTTCGAGACCGGGATGGCTAATTTATCTTTGGGAAACATGAGAATGCAACCCACTCCTGACTTTTCGGGAGAATGGGATCAAGATGATGAACCCCTTTATCAACATCCTTCAGCTAGACCTTCGAATTTTATTAAACCACCTGTACCCCAATCCAACAAGAGTCTAATCCCGCAAGATATGCATGTTGTACAAGACTTGTATGATAATTATTCTCAAAAAGTCTATATTGAGGGATACGTCCTCAAGAAGAATGACTTGACAGTGGATGGTAAATCCTTTGGTGACCCAAATTGGTCCAGTGTCTATGCTGAATTGTGTGGTCCTCTATTGACTTTATGGGACACAGATGCCGAGCAAGATGAGAACGTTATGCCTCAATACGTTAATATTACAGATTCCAATGTTGAGCTTGTAGGTCGTTTAAACGATAGAGAAAACGTGTTTTCACTTAACTCCGCTGGTGCAAATAGATATTTTATTGATGCTCCCGATTTTAACACCCTCGTTCATTGGGTTTCTGCTATACGATTAGCTTGTTTTGAATGTTCTAGATTACAAGAGGTTTATACGTATAAATTTATTTCAAGATCCATTTACTCGGATATCTTGTCCTCCAAACCAACCTACAAAATGGAAGGTCTTGTTCAGGTTCGTTTCTCTGGTACAACAGAATGGCAAAAGTTATGGGTCGTTGTATCTGACAGAAAGGAAGAAAAGAAATTGTTTGGTAAAAAATCAGTTCAATCTCGAGGCCAATTGATGTTTTATGAATCAAAGAAATCAAAGACACCTGTCATGACCATGGTTAACGTTGTACAAGCTTATACCATCTATCCTGACTCTCCTCAAACCGTGGATTTGGCAACTATGCTCAAGGTAGAAGGATTTAATGGTGAATCATGTACCACGGTCACCTTAATGGCATCATCTCCTAAAGAGTTGGTACAATGGATTATAGGTACATACGATACTTTTAAATTATACGGTAGACCTTCCCGATTACTTGACGACCCTTACAACATGATTGCATTAAACTTTGGTGAACCTTATCATGCTAACCAAATCCCTCGTTTATTCTTGGAATTGCAAGATGTTATTCATATCAATTATCAAGACGAAAATCTTTTAGAGAATAAATCTCAATTTACTGGTATTTTACTTCACAAGTTACAACAACAACAGCAGCAGCAACAACAACAACAAATGAATTATCGTCAATCTCAACAACCTATGGGTCTTGTCAACCAAATTCCTTCTGGACAGCCTATTGGTGGTGGACTTATTAACCAAATTCCTTCCAGTGGCGGTGGACTTATTAATCAAGTTCCCTCAGGCCAACCCATGTACAATAATCGTCCTCCTTCTCAAAGAATGTCAGTCGTACCACCATTTCAACAAAATAGATCTCCAGTGCCTAGCCAAGTAAACAAAGGTTCTGGTCGTATGATTTATGCAAGTGATGAAGATAGTGAAGATTCAGAGGAAGACGAAGAAGATGATTATGAAAGTGATCGCGATTCTGGGTACAAGGTCAGCAAAAACATTACACGAGAAAGTTTATCTTTACCTACTATGTCAACTGAAGATGATGGATTTGCAAATAGTATTTTAGGAAATATTGAAAAAAAGAGTATTTCATCTTCTGTAAAACAAACAACTGCCTCTGTACATTCATCAAATACTAGTTTACCTATTGTTGCTAACTCTCCTGTCGTACCACAGAAGACAAAAGATGAGTTTGGATTATCTGACAGTGAAGATGAAGAAGAGGAAGAAGCTCGTGTACAAACTACGCCAGCTGCAAGAAGACCCAAGGCAAAGATGACAGCCACTCAAGTTAGTTTAAGTGGATCGGACGAAGATGATGATGATGATGATGATGATGAGAATAGTTTCTCTGGTTCGGACGATGATGTACCTATTCATCAACAAGGTGGTAGACAACCCATGCAACAACAAAATTACGATAATCAAGGTTATAGTTACGATGAATATGGTAACCCAATCATGCAACAACAATGGGAACATGGTATGGGACCCGATTTGTATCAACAAGCATACTATGATGAGGACGGTTATCCTATTATCGATGAAGATGGACCAGTGATTCCTCCTTTGGGTGATAGATTTGCTACACAAAATTCATTATTAGATAGTTATCGCCCTGATCGGCCTTCTGCTCATGATCAAGAAGGATATGCAAGAGCTACTGGACAACCTCTTATACAAGTACCTAATAAACCACCAGAGCCTCGTGCTGGTTTAGTCGGTATGATCTCTCAAATTGAACACGAAAAGAAGCATAAAGAAACAAACAAGAGTCGTTTTACTGATTTAGATAAGGAGCGTATGATGGAACGTGAAAGAGAGAGATACATGATGGATCAAAGGTCACAAATGGTAAGTTTCTTATATTATAATTTGTAGTATATATGACTTATATTTTATGATTAGCCAATGATGGGACAACCAATGATGTATCCAGGCATGATGCAACAGAATCCAGCCATGATGAATATGCAAATGATGGGTGGTCAAATGCCCATGATGATGGATCCTCGTATGTCAATGATGTATCCTGGTATGATGCAGCAAAACCCAGCCATGATGAATATGCAAATGATGGGCGGTCAAATGCCTATGATGGATCCTCGTATGTCCATGATGATGATGCAACAACAACAACAACAACAACAACAACAACAACAATACGGTCAATATCCAATGTGGAACCAACAGCAACAGGCCATGTACGGAAATAATCGATTCAACGGTCATATTGATGAAGATGATGAAGACGATGATGTTCCTCTTGGTGCAAAAGAACCTCCCATACCCCGTCATAATAATTAGTATATTTTAATAAAAGAATTCCCCTCCCCCCCTCACCCCGCACACACATTCATATAAATAGATCAAATTTAATATTACCATTGTGTACTAAAAAAAATAAGTAATTTTTTTTTATTATTATTTAGATAAAGGGAACGATCTATGAGATATATAATGATTTGCGTTTTTTCTTTGCAGGATGTATGGATGATTAATTTAATAGTTTTTTTTTCTTAGAAAGAGATACCCTCTTCACGTAATTCCTTCTCGATGACTTCGATAATTAATTGAGGATCGGCACGTTCAACATAAGAAACTCTACGTTCTTTTTCTAATAAACCGATGAATTCAGTAGGTAAAACATCCTTTTCAAAGTTAAATCCAGCAACGTTCTTGAGAGAGTTTTCGACGGCTTCAGAGAACTTGGCAGGATGAGCAGTAGCTAAACAGATGAGAATATCAGGACCAGCAGGGTAAGTCTTGAGGTTGTTGCGCTCGATCAATTTCTCGGCAGCAACAACACCAACAGCAGTATGGGGATCAAGAACGTAAGGAGTTTGGTTAGCATTCTTGGGTTGATAGAAATCACGAATACCAGCGGAGGTCTCAACATCAGTAACACGAGCAGCATCGAAAATCTCACGGGCCTTTAAGACAGCCTTATCAGCAACACGGAAAACACCTTGATCCTTGAGCTCTTGCATCCAGCGGGCAACGGTTTGACCGGCCTTATCACACAACTCTTCACTCTCAGTCTTACCTTCATCTGACTCGGATTCACGAGCAAGATACCATAACAAACGTTCAAAGTTTGAAGAAACCAAGATATCCATAGCAGGGGATAAAGTAGATTTAACACCACCATCCTCACCAGTTTGCTTTTCGTAAGCTTGAGAAGCAAAGAAACGGTAAAGAATATCGTTTTCATTAGTAGCAATCAACAATTTGTTGGTAGGGAGACCCATACGGTAAGCATAATAACCAGCCAAAACATCACCAAAGTTACCAGTAGGTACAGAGAAATCAAAGTTGATCTTGTCAGCTTCAGCGGAAGCGGGATCAATGTTTAATGAACGCAAGAGACTGAAGTAAGCTTGGAAATAGTAAACAGTTTGGGCCAAGATACGAGCCCAGTTGATAGAGTTGACAGCACCCAAATGATGACGGGTATTGAACTCTTTGTTACCGAATAAGTTCTTGACAATATCTTGACAATCATCAAATGTACCTTCAACAGACAAGTTGTGAACGTTCTTATCCAAGACAGTAGTCATTTGAGCTTCTTGGATAGGACTGACACGACCATTAGGGTGAAGAATAAAGACGGAAACATTCTTCTTTCCACGAAGACCATAAATAGCAGCACTAATGAGATAGATTTTTAGTTTTACATAATCATATATTTACAATTTATATATTACCTGCCGGTATCACCGGAAGTAGCACCGACAACAGTTAAACGATGAGTTTTACCGCTAGTTTCATTTCTGTTCTTACGTTCCAAAAAGTACTCAAAGAGGTTACCAACAAATTGAAGGGCAACATCCTTGAAAGCAAAAGTAGGACCATGGAATAACTCCATAACATAAAGACCATCACGCACCTTGAAAAGAGGGGTAACGTCCTCAGCACGGAAAGTAGCGTAAGAACGGTCGACAAGGTTAGTAAGATCAGCACGAGGAATTTCGGAATCGTCAATATACAAGGACAAGATCTCGACAGCCAACTGTTGGAAACTGTATTGAGACCAGGCTTGACGCCAGTTACTAGGTAAAGTAGGAATTTCTTGAGGAATAAAGAGACCTCCGTCAGGTCCCAAACCTGTCATGACAGCTTCCTCGAAAGAGTAGTTCTTGGCTTGACCACGAGTAGATCTATATTGCATTGTTACTTTTTTTTTTTAGTTAAAAAGGAGAAGAAAGATTTTTTTTAAAAATCAAGGTTTCTTGCTTGTTATCTTGAAAACGAAGAAGGCGGTTTTTTAATTGGTAAATGAATTCACCAGTTATTGTGACTCATTTTTTCCTTCTATGGCCTGGTTCGCACCCCCTCCAATACTCTGTTTTCTTGCAAATGGTTAACTGAAACTAGTAGACCTGATTGGTTAAGTAAGAGCACCATGCGTACTTTCAAATTCTGACATAATAATCAGTGATGCGATTAAGATAAATTCTTATATGTATCATTATTCGCCCCTATTTTAAACTTCAAGGAAAATATTTTTGATACTATACTCTACACCATGAGGGTGATATCAATACTACCGCTCGACGAAAATTTGAATATTACAATTGATCATTATATATTTTATTCGACAAAGGTTTTGGTAGATACTTCAATTTTATTCTTTTAACGATATTGTATGCTATACGGTGAAAACATCTACTGACACCAATTTGCTTTTTTTGTTACACGCTCTTTTTTTTTTAATTTCTTGCATGAAATAAGTGTGCAAAAAATGATTAAATAGAACATGAGTAAAAGTGACGCACCCACCATTTCATCAGTCGAAGCTGTATTTATTTTATCCCTTTTACCTTACAATGTACGCCACCGCCAGCAAATCTTTTTTTATATGTGCACTTTTTAAAGGAATCTATATTTATTGTCTATCGTCATACAAAATAATAGGGTTCTTCCTCAATCAACCGCCGGGCATAAGCTAGCACAAGGATAAGTTATTATGGGCTCTTTATAAAGGTACGTGTACCCAAAAAATGTCACAGATTTGCTTTTTGTCTCATTCTAATCCACATATTTTTTTTTCTAAGTCTAGAAACCAAAACGTAGGTATGGAATGGGGGCCTTCTATTTCTCTTTTTCTTTATTTCTTTCACAACAACAACAAAAAAAATGTGGCAAGTACCTGAATACTTGTATCGACTGTTTAGGCCGGCACAAACGCTTGAATATTACCTCGGAAATAACATTGATCAATGTGAAGCAGTAAACCTAAACAACTTACCGAAAACACATATAGTCATTGCATCCAATCGTGATTGTGATACCTTTTCAAGGTGGCAAAAGTTTGTTGCCGATAAAAAATTTTATTTTGCATTGTATGGAAGCAAACCGTTTTCCTGAGCTATCTAAGGTACGTAAGAAAAAAAAGTACCTCTTTACGTGAACTAAAAAAACAGTTTTAAATAGGTTTTGGACCGTTTAGCATTTTTTATGATTAACGATTCAAACGTGAACAATGCTTTGAATTCTGGAATGAACATTAAAACCCCATTTTACGTTCCAAAACTCTCGCACAAGATTGAAAGAACAGTTCTGGAGCAAATGAAGGATAGTGAAGCTTGGAACGCGGTCTCATCTTGGTATGTAAAAGAAAATTAAGCTTTTTGCACTTTTTATATAGTTTGGGTGAGGAATCATTCTGTATATTATTACTGGATTATATTATTCTACAACGATTGCCAAATGATGTATTCTATCAGATTACAGGTACTACACATACTTATTTATATATAAAATATATGCTTGACACACTAACCACCAACAGGTCAATTGATTTAGACCAACCTTTGGCTTTCAGTAAGTAAAAAACAGCCGAAAAAAAAGCCAAAAAAAAAGTTCAGTATAAATCTGCATTTCTAAATGATATTGAGTCTAGTAACAGCAGTTTTTCTGAGTACTTGAATCAGGTTTTCTCTACGAGAAAAAGACCGAATGATAAGACAACAAGGATACTTAGAAGAGCTAGAAAGAAGCTCGAGATAGCAAACGAAACGTATCTCAAACGAAAAAACCTGAAAGCATAGATCCTATTGATTGCACGAAAATGTTTTATGCTGGTACTGTAATACCTAAATTCAAAAACAGATAAACAGATACTCCATAGCGAGCGAAAAAAGCAGCATTGATTAAATAAATCACACGAGCAAATATAGACTCTGTATTTTATCATAAGTAATCATAAATACCCACTTTTCTTTTCTTTTTTACTGTGTATACCAGGAAGCGCTTTTTTTCTTATGTACATATTTATATGTTATATCGATTATTCTGCTTTTTTTAGTGCTTTTGTTTTCTTTCTAATGTCTGTACAAAAGGATGCTGTTCTTCCTCGAGAGATAGCCTTGCATAAGAGCACTTGTTACGAGCGCTCAAATATGGCCCACCACGACTATGATTGCGTATATAAATCGAGCTACTTTTTAAAAGATGCTTTATAAAGGTAAGTAAAAAATAATGTACCGCACCTTCTTTTCTGAGCGTGTAAATAGTACGTGTACTAAAAGATTCCCTATATAATATTATATAGCAATACAGCTAAAAAAAAGCCAGCAGTAGCAGCCCTCCCATAGGGTCCCTAAAGGGCTGGTCAATGTAAGCGGCCAGTTCAGATATACTCTTTGATTCCAGATTTAATTCTCGAAACACTATTAACCGCAATCTTTACAATAACTTTTACGTCGCTGCGTTAAGAATAGAAATACAAATACCAGCTAAATCAAAGGGATCTAATGACGACTTTATATTTCGTAAGCTGTATCTTTTTTTATATACGTGCTATTATGTTTAACACCTTTTAGAAACGATCATGTGTATTGGTCATGGTATAAAGGAATTGACACCTTATCGATTCTCTTACGACAAAATGGTACGAATATTATTTCAAGCCTTTTTGGATGCATTTAATAAGAAACAATCAAAATATGACAAACTTACATACTGCTTAAAACACGTAATCGAAAAACATAAAAGATAGATGCATTCGTATAAAAATTAATATTTTATTCTTCAGCCTTTGCTACTCTTCTGGAGTTTTTACGTTGTTCTATTTTAGCAATTTTCTTCTCTTGGTATCTACTCACATCTAACTGTATTTAACGTCTAATACGGAGCATAATAAGTCATATTTTTGATTTCCAGTGACTAATAGAGAAAATATTATTACCTGTTGCTTCTTTACTAAACCACTGATTGAAGTTTCTGACATAATCCTTCGCAAAGCGCTGATGCGCTATACGTTTAGAGCATTCAGGATCGTTCCTTAAAAATCGCATTAGTTAGGAAATTAATAGCTGTCTAATCTCTAGGGGACTCTCTACTGTCCAGAAACCTATGGCATGCACGGTTAGTACTTATTGAGGATTAATGGGAAAAGAAATACCTGGTAGCTAAAGTTTCTCTATTACGTTGATTGGAAGGACTAACTTGAAACAGCTGTTTTTTATATTGATTTGTTTGTTTGACAAGATTCGACATTTTTTATATATAAAAACGTCTATTTTTGAAACTTCGAAAAAAAAATCATGCGCATCCCTAAAGGTCGTGTTAAGTTTAGTTTAAAAGCCGATATTTAGCAAAATGCGACCCAAGGGCCTTATTACTGTTCAAGACCAATTTGGTGTTGCCGATTTACATCTGATACATCAAAAGAGTCGGATCTATTAAGCGTTTAAACTCCTATGTTTCGCTCTCAAAAAGAGTACGTATTGCATCAACTCCCGATCCATAGGTACAATAGATAGCAGCTAAAATATCTCACTGTTTAAAATCTATTCAAAATGACGACAATCTTCAAATGTAAAAGCGGTCTAACATTTAGTTTAGTCGATCCCAAGAAAAAGATAGACTATATTATGTCGATCCTACGCTAAATAGAAAAGGGATCTAAAAAAAATTAAACAATGCAAGATAGCCTTGATTCTATGTCAAAAAAGGTAACCTACGTTTTACTTTGCTTAGAAATTATTAGTTATTATGATCTCAGACCGCCAAGAGGTGCGTAAAAAAGCCTTACTTTTTTTTATTTTTTTAAAAAAAAGTGCTATTAAAAAAATTTACAGATTTGGTTTTTGGTTTTTTTTTTCTTTGTTCTGTTTTTGCGGCGGCGGTATATATACAGTGTTTTTTTTCTTTTTTTAAAAAAAGGGTCTATCAGTTCAATATTTTTCTTTTTTTCTAAAAAAAAACATGTTTCCTTTTTTTGTGTGTGTTTGTGCGAGTGTAGTTTCGTCATTGGTGTTGCCATCGCCAAGTAGAAAACTATTATATGGTTATTGTTCCATCTCCAAGTCCAGGCATCGCGCCGCTCTAAAAATACCAAAAAGAAATAGAGTTAAAAAATGTATAAATAAAATAAAAATAATATTTACATCAAGTGGACAAGCAAAAGTAGCCGATGATGATATCGTTGGGTGAACTTTAATAACTAATACTTTTGCTTGGAACCGTATTGTATAATCAATCGTGATATCGGATTTCGCACCACCCGTTAAACCACATTTCTCTGCAAGATCGCTCAATACAGACTGGTCAGTATCATAAGTTGGATTGTATTGAATTGCAAAGGGAAAGGTAAAATTAAGATCAGTACGGCTAGGTATAAATTTCTGTGCCAAGTAACCTCCACCAATTTGTGTATGCCCACCCTTCTTGTTCGGATAAAACGCCTTTTTATATGTATAAAAATAAGTTGGTTACACACACCCTTTCAATAATTTATATTTTTTTTAGTCTAGAACTACTTACGACTGCTTCAATATCGCTTAAGTCAATACTCAGGAGGTTTGGATTGTTGACTTTGATAACCAAACCAAAATTAATATTTAATCCGTCTCCAACGAATGTAATTTGTGAACCAGCTGTAGGACTTGAAGTGATGTCTCCTATATCGATGGTTGGCATAACAAATGTTCCTGCTATACTACCAATCACAACAATTACAATAATAATAGATATAATAATAAACCATACAATATACGTCGCCCATACCGGAAGGCAGCATGCGCAACACATACATCTTGCGCAACAGTTTCTACCTTCCATACGTCGTTTCCTTTTTCTTCCTTCCACAAGTCCGCCTGTGCTTTCTAAATCGTGTTGTGCACCCAATTCTGGTATTTCATTACGTTCTAAGATAGAAAAAATTTGACATTAATTAGAACTATTTTTAATAGTACAGAAAATATTTATCTTTTTTACCTGTCTTTTCATTATTATACTTTAAGCTTTCATCTATAGGTTGACGTTTTACTGTGGACGTTGGTGACGGTGACATTTGATCATAGTGAACAGGCAACGTAGGTGGTTGACGTAAAGGCTCTTGTTGAATATTTGACATGAAAGTAGTAGTAGTATAAAAAAATGAACAAGATATATAAACAAAAGCAAAAAAAAAAAGAGAAGAGAGAAAAAAAAGAAATTTGTATTTGGGTTTCTCTTTTTTAGCTATCTCGGATACCGGGCAAAGTAATTGAGCCGTCATGGATGATGTTCACTTTATCAAACCCCGATTTTAGCAGGAAAAAAGAATATTAACGTTTTAAATTCTCAAACGAATTCCAGTAGGACGATTTAAGCTATCATTGAACGTTATCGAATGCTTTTTTTTTTTCGAATTTTAGAGTTGTCCAAAACAACCAGGTGATACTCATAGCTTTTTTTTTAAAAAAAAAGCATAAACTATGACCTCTTTAAAGGCACTAATATATACCTTTTGCTTGCTACAAAAGTATCGATAAACCACACTCAAACTAAATTACAGCAACTCTTTATTCGGGTATCATGTTATTTAACAATACAATAAAGATTAGCTAAATTATGTACCTTTTGATATGTATGGTGGTGCTACGTTGCACCTTTATGAAACGCCCTTTCCAAATTTACCATTCAGGAAAACGACTTGATTACAGTGCTGCTAAAAAAATATGATAATGTGCTACATCTATTTATTTTTTCTAGCTGCGAATAGGATGTAATAAAATACAAGTACACGGTTTACTCTTTGGCAAAGATATGAAGAAAAGTATTTTTGTTGTTGTTAATAGTTACTTATAATGGATATAGCAATAAAAATGTAGTGACCACTAGCTACTTTTGACAAGTATCATAACAAGTACCTAATTACAGTCGATTTTTATTTTAATATCAAAGATTTAGATTATATTCAAAATCTATAATAGTCCTGGATAATATCCAATACTTGATGAAGTTCTATATTTGTTAAACCTTTACATTGTGGTTTTAAGTCATTTTTGTTTTCAATAAAGCCCAAAGTGTATCGCGAATCCATTTCCCAAAATTTTGTAATATATTGAAGTATCTCTCTCTCGAGGCGAAACCTTTCACGAATCGGTTTAACTTGAGTTTGATCCATATTAATAGCTATAGATTAATAAAAAGAAGTAGAAGTAGAAAAAAAAAAAAAAAAAAAAAGATTAATGTATGAAGGCCGAAAATCAGTAAAATGACCCGACAGCACCCTTACTTTTCTTTTATGTAAAAAAGCTACTAGTTGAGTATATACTAAAAGGCTAATGATTAAATTTCGTATACGCGTGCTCTTTATAAAAGATCTATCCTAAAATTGACATTTTAGTTATTTTTATGGCCGCTTTACAAAAAAAAAACAAGTTCACTGTAAATTTATCATGTTATTACAAGCCGTAATTGCAATCAAAATGTCTTGTACCACTTTAAACGAGTTAATTTTCAATGCCATTGTGTATACGTAGCTAAATCCGTATCATATGTACTTTTAATCAGTTATAACGATTCATATGCGTAAACAGTACAAATGATTTAGAAATATGTTTTGAAGATGTAACTCAAATATAACGAGTAGAAATTAAAACTGACGTCATCTTTCGTTTCATCCAATCACCTTACTTTCCTTAACTGTTTGGTAAGTAAGGAGGTTCAATCGAAACAAAATAAAAAACTTTTTTTCTTCTTTAACGAAGAACCCGGCGAAAAAGAGCTTCACATTGCGATTAAACCCCAACCCCTCCTACCTTTCTTTACTTTACTAGATGGTTTTCTTTACTAGATGGCTATTTCCTCTTACTCTTTTTTCTAACAACTAGTTCTTTTTATAGCAATTGGAATTGCTTTATGAAACTTGGGACAATGTTATAGTCATCTGGTACATTTTGGTTTTTTTGACGGACGTTTTCTTCTTGGTAAAAAGAAAGAAATCAGTTACATGGGCCTTTTTCTGCTTTATAATACCCCTCTACAGGTTTTCGGTCGATTCGTTCCAAACTTTCTTGTTAATTAAATACATGACGTTTTATATGCTGTAGGGAGCGACCGTTTCAGCTTTAGGTATACTACTTCGTATATAAGAGGAACTGTAAAGTGCTTTGGCGCGTGCCTAATTCTGGCGAGTTACGTCTTTCTACTAGCTATACGTTTCACTGTTATAAGTGATTAGAGTCTTGCATGAGGTTAATAGTAGCAAAGAAAGTTTGTCCCTCACGATATCAAACCAGGTCTACGTCCTGTGAGGGATGGATACTAGAATGAAAATACGTATATACGTGTTTACTTTCTAGTTGAACTAAGAGTTTGATTTTATTTAGCTAATAATAATAAAAAAATACGCTTAAAACAGGTGCAAGTCTTTTTTTTTTTATTTTATACTATGGAATCAACAGTGGGCTCAGAACAAATAATTTTCTCCATTTGTTTTGCTCTAAAATAATCAGCCAACGCGCGAATAATGATAAACCAACCCAACATCATTAAGAGGTAAGCAATTATATCAGCATCTGTTCCGTCTTCTTTTTTAGTGGAAGCCTTAGAATCAGTTTCTTGGCCACTATAGAAATATTCGTCATCTTCTAATGTACCACCTGAGAAAGAGAGTAGAGATTAATTATTTTGGTGTTACAATCTGATAATAGATACCACTTACGACTACGTATATAAAAGCCCATTTGAACTAGAGATACACCTAAACCAGTCCGTGAACCGTTCTGAAATGAAATATTAATATTTAACGATAAAATGGTTTCAATTGATATACCTTTGATGCATGCGATGTATGTAATAAATAGGTCAACATAAATCCAACAAATTGAAAGCTTGCGGATACTACTCATAAAGTAAGTAAAAATAGATTATAATAATATACACGCACATACTTAATAAATTCCAAAAGAAAGAGAATATACTACCAACAGGCATACCTTCTACCAAGATCATATCGCCCATACCAGCTGGAGCGATAATCGTAGTTTGCCAGTAAGGTGGTGTGGCATCAGCAGCTGCTTCTTCATACGTCTAAAAAAGAATTGTTATTCCCCTATAAATATATAAACTCCCTTTTCAAAAAAAGCACTTACAGGAGGAGTTTCATCCAGTTTATTACTTTCTGTTTCTGGCTTTGCTGACATATTAGCAAATACACCGTCTGTTGAAACTGGTAAAACAGCAGGTCCTCTATGTACTATGGGTTGTGAGGGTTGTGGTACTTCTGTTCTTTGCGGTAATAATCTATCTGTAGCTGTCGAGTGCTCTTCCTCTTCATCAAACGATTCTCCAAACGAATCTTGTAAATCAGTTATTTGTTGTTCTTGTGTACTGGAACTAGATGGGTTATTTTCTTGTTCTTCTGCATTTGTCAACTAAGAGAGTTTTTTTTAAGAAAAAAGTATCTGTATTTATTTTACTTTTTTAATTTACTTTTTGGTATCGTGTAGACATTGGTTTTCTTCTATTCTCTCTTTTTTTTTGGTTTGTAGATAATGAAAAAAAGGAAAAGAGTATGTTTTTAAGTGGCCGCTTTTTTTTTCTTTTTATAAATTAAAAGGCTTGTAAAAAAAACACCCTTTTTCCTTCTCTCTTTTTTTTTTTTTTTTTTTTTTTGCGTACAGCTACAAATGACAGACAATAATAAGACGAATACAGAAGAACCCACAGTGGTAGAAGAAACGAGTCTGATACAAGTACCAAAACCTTTGGGAGATCCTAATTGGGCTCTACTTGATTCGTTTAATGTACAGGATGACACAGAATTGTTTGAAGAAGCTTTGATACCTCCCGAAAACTTTAATATGGTCTGTGAACACGTGTACCGTTCATCATTTCCTAAAAAAAAGCATTACAAATTCTTGGAGAAGCTAAAGTTAAAGAGTGTATTGTAAGTTTCAGGTGTATATGCATATATAAAAAATTGACCTTGTTTAGAACACTTATTTTGGAAGATTATCCAGAACAAAACATGAAATTTCTAGAGGAACAAAATATCCAATTTTTACAGTTTGGTATTGCAGGAAATAAAGTAAGTAAATAAATACACGTATTATTCAAAATGATTAATTTTATTTCTTTAAATAGGAACCATTTGTACAAAGTATGTTCATTTAACAAGTGCTATTCATATGTTACTAATACTTGATGGTTATACGCACAGTTCCAGAAGATAAGATTAGTGCTGCACTAGCTGCTTTATTAGATAAAAGAAATCATCCCATCTTGATTCACTGCAATAAGGGAAAAGTAAACAAAACAAAAAAGTTTTATTTGTAAATAATGTCAGAATTAACGCCTTTTCCGTTGTAGCATCGTACAGGTTGTCTTATCGGTTGTTTAAGAAAGATTCAAAGCTGGAGCCATACATCCATTTTTGACGAATATAGAAGATTCTCACACCCAAAATCTAGATCCATGGACCAGCAATTCATTGAATTATACGATGCAAAACAAGTTTGGCCATTGGTTGACAAGAGATATTTACCAAATTGGCCAACTTTAGCTGACCCTTATTTTTAAATCTCCTTCCCGTGTCACTTTTTCTCTTTTTTAAAAAGAGATAAATTTTTTTTTTTCTTTGTATACTTTCTTCTTCTTTTTTATATTTTTTTTTTCTTCTCCTTAAAAAAGAAAAAGGCATCATGTCAAGTAATAAAGGTAATAACTTATGTTTCTATGGTAAATAGCTTTTATATGTATGTGTAGTATACTTAAATATATCCAAAAAAAAAAAAAGGGATATCCAATAATCAACAACGCGTTGATTTAGACGACATTCCATTATCACAACGTCTTACAAACCCTCGTTTCGCCAAGAGAAGATCTGTTAGAAGTGATGATAGTAGTAGTGATAGCGACAGTGAAAGTGATAGTAGTAGTAATGAAGACGATGTCCCCTTAGCTAAACGCATTTTACCTATTAAAAAAACTATCAAACGAGAAACAATTAAACAAGAAACTATTAAGCAAGAACCTAGTAGACGGGAAATTTCTAAACAAGCAAATGTAAAGGATGAATCTGATAGCGAAGATGATGTTCCTCTTGTAAGCTATAAATAATAATACTTTTTTGTTTGTTTTATTTATCTCCTTGCTTATTATTAGGCAATGAAAAAGCAATTAAAAAAACCTAAAGCAGAACCCATGGATATAGATAAACCATCAAAGAAACGACCTGCTACTTCTGCTGCCAGTTCACCTGTCAAGCGCGATAAAAAGGTCAAGAAGGAAGAAGACGATCCAGATCTTTATAAATGGTGGGAAGAAGAGCAATTACCTACAGAAATGGAACACGATGACTCTGTCAAGTGGACTTCGCTTCAACATAACGGTGTCTTGTTCCCCCCTGATTACGTTCCTCACGGTGTTAAAATGAAGTATGATGGTAAACCTATCTCCCTTTCTCCTGAAGCTGAAGAAGTTGCTTCCTTCTTTGCTGCTCTTTTAGAAACAGAGCATGCCGCTAATCCTGTATTCCAAAAGAACTTCTTTGAAGATTGGAAGGTGGTTTTAAAAAGAGATCCCAAGGTAAAGGGAAATTAACTTTTTTTTTTTTTTTTTTTTTCTTCCTGATTAACTCAATGTAAAAAAAAAACTTTAGAATCCCAAAATCACTAGCTTTGAAAAGTGTGATTTCAGACCCATCTGGGAAAAGTTTGAAAAAGACAAGGAAGCTAAAAAACTCTTGACAAAGGAACAAAAGATGGTAAGATTTTAATATAAAAGAAGAAAACAATTATTAATACGCCCCTTTTTATTTATAAAATTAGCAAATTAAACAAGAAAGAGAAAAGGCAGAGGAAAAGTACCTTTACGCTATTGTTGACGGTCGTAAAGAAAAAGTAGGTAATTTCAGAATCGAACCTCCTGCATTGTTTCGTGGTAGAGGCAACCATCCAAAGACTGGTAAACTCAAGACGCGTGTATTACCTGAGCAAGTCACTTTGAATTTGGGTGTTGATGCCGTCATTCCTGAACCTCCTAAAGGACATAAATGGGCTGCTGTCGTTCACGATCAAACTGCTACTTGGTTAGCCACTTGGAAAGAAAACGTCAATGGCGCTATCAAGTATGTCTTTTTAGCTGCTACTTCTACTTGGAAAGGTCAAAGTGATATGCAAAAGTTTGAAAAGGCTAGAGAATTAAAGGTAAAAAATTATTTATTTTGCTGTGTGCATAACAGATTTTAATTTATTATTATTTTACGTAGAAATATGTAAAGGCGATTCGTGATATTTATACTCGTGAATTAAAAGATAAGTTGAGTGAAGTACGTCAACGCGCTACAGCCATGTACCTCATTGATAGATTAGCTTTGAGAGCTGGTAACGAAAAGGGTGACGATGAAGCAGATACGGTCGGTTGTTGTTCATTACGTTATGAGCATATTCAATTAGAGCCACCCAACACATTACACTTTGATTTCCTTGGTAAAGATTCCATTCGTTATCAAAACACAGTACAAGTTGAGACACAAGTATTCAAGAACATTAAAATATTCAAGAACCAAGTTGGTGAAGGACACATGATCTTTGATCGATTAACACCTTCGGAATTAAACAAGTATTTGAATAGCTGTATGAAGGGTTTATCTGCTAAAGTATTTCGTACTTTTAACGCTTCCATTACGTTTCAACAACAAGTCGATTTATTGACCAACCCTAACGACTCTGTACCCGATAAACTCTTGTCTTATAACCGCGCTAATCGAGAAGTA
This sequence comes from Helicostylum pulchrum, assembly GCA_025677825.1. Lineage (NCBI taxonomy): Eukaryota > Fungi > Mucoromycota > Mucoromycetes > Mucorales > Mucoraceae > Helicostylum > Helicostylum pulchrum. Next base: position 342,488 of record JAIXMO010000030.1, on the reverse strand, counting down.
GCTATTTTATGTAACCATCAAAGATCTGCTAGTAAAACACATGACCAAATGATTTCTCGTATCGGTGATCGTATTCGTGCTCTCAAGTATCAACGCATGAAGTTGAGAAAGCAACTGTATGCCTTGGACGCAAAAATGAAAAAGAAGCCAGAATACGCTGAGCCTGAAAGTGATCTTGAAGAAGATTGGATTAAAGTACATGAAAAGGAATTAGTTCAAAAGGAAAGAGAGAGGATCAAGTCTAGATTCGAAAAGCAAAATGAGAAATTAGCTGCTGAAAAGCAGCCCAAGTTGACCGCTGCTGACTTGAAAGAAAAGTTAAAAGCCGCTGATGAGCTTGCTGATCGCTTAAAGAGAGAATCTAAGCTCGCTAAGATAGAACCTAAACCTAGTGTAACTGTCGAGAAATTAGTCGCTCAAATTAAAAAAGTAGATGAACGTATTTATGCAACCAAGAATCAAGCTACAGATAAAGAAGAGAATAAGGAAGTGGCTCTTGGTACCTCAAAATTGAATTATATTGATCCTCGTATTACTGTTGCTTGGTGTAGAAAGAACGATGTCCCATTGGAAAAGGTCTTTAGTAAGACTTTGATGGATAAATTCAGATGGGCTCAAAAAATACCAAAGGACTGGGTAAGTTAACACTCGTATTTTTTTTATTTTTTTTTATACACTGTAAAAACTAACTTTATTTTAATTGTATTATTATAGACATTTTAAACCTTTTTTGTCATTAAAAGATATAATTTGCATTTTTTTTTTTTTTAACTGCCTAAATACCAAAATTAAAATCTATTACCGATCCCTTAAAATATGTGTGTATCACTTTCTGAAAAAGGTGATGAACTCCTCAGACGGGCCGAAATTTATATATTTAATTCTTTTTTTTTTTTTTTTTTTTTTTTACTTTTCTTCTTTCAGCTTACATTAATATTAATATACATATATACCCAACAGTAGAAACGATAACAGTAAAAATGATGGTTAATTCAGAACACGTTAATTCAGTTATACCCTCTTCTATCGTTTGGACACAAACAATGGAATCAATTACACTTCAAATCAATAGTGTAATATATTTTAACTATCCATTTGCTCACATCAAAATACTAATAATAATAATCATACTTAGAACCATGTTCAAGTGTCGCTTTCAGAGAAATGTTTAACGCTTTCAGACCAATCTACCACGATTAACTTGCCATTATTTAATCGAGTTTACCTTGGCAAAGTAAAATAAAAATTTCTATTATTTGTATCTTTATATGAATTTAATAATATACTAACATAAAAAAAAGTATGATATACAACAAATGACCATGACAAACCAAATTATTTTAACACTAGAAAAAGAATGCATGAAGTATTGGCCTCACTTATTAATGCAGCAAGAAGAAATAAAGACACTAAGTTCACTTGTCGAAATAAATTATAGACAGCAAGATAATTCACTATTCGACACGCTTGATTTTGACACTGTAATTAGTGGCAGTGGAGAAAAAACTGGACTTGAATAATTATAAAATAAATAAAAACTATATACAACGGACTTACCGGACCGAGTCTATTTTTATAATACACTGTCCTTTCCCGTACTCACCTGTGTGTGCTGTCTCCCTCTCTTTTCTTTTTTTTTCTTTTTTTTTTCCTTGCAAAAATAGGAGTTTTTTTTTCGTTTTCTTGATCCGACATTTATCGCTTTACATTCTCGGGTTAATACACTCAAATAAAGGTTAGCTTAGAAAAAAGTATTTTCAGGTACAGCGCTCTTTTCGTATTTTCGGCAATACGATACGTTATCTTGATTATTTTTTCCTTGAATCGCTGCATTTAATCAGTTTATATACGAGGTTTTTTTCTAAAAGAGAGAGAGAATTTTTTTATTCTTATCATAGACGTGTCATCTGTATTCACTTTCTTGGCGATCTGCTATTCTAATACCTTGCGCGCGCAGCAGCTGATGCATTTTTCACTTTATTCATGTGCTCTAGACTCAACACTTCATCTGTAGATCAATTGCAATGTTCTGAGGCGATCGAACAGGTTCCTTTCTTGTAGCCTCTTCCGATACTAACCGCTCAATAAAATTAAATAAAATAAAATAAAAAACCTGCCTAAATCTTTTTGCGCGCATGTGTATTCATACTTATTTTTCTGAAAAAGTAAACATATACATAAATGCATGATGGGTATTTGTTTATTTATCTGCGGCTAAAAAACTTTTGAACGCTAGCAAGTTCACCTAGTTGTACCTATTGACGTAATTGGTCATTGTAATTGAGTTAATGTCGTGGTTCGTATATCTATATCATACTTGAAAGAAGAAATTTGTGCTACAAATTTAGTTTATTTGTTGTACAGGATTAAATACCCTTTCATTTTAAAATAGTTTAACTTTTTTATGCTTGAATAATTGGCAGTTAAATTTTTTGTATACCAAATATATAAATTGTTTCAAAGAAATGCATGCTGAAAAAAAAAATAGAATATGTGGCCTGTTTTTTTTTCTTGCGTATTCACAATTGGCTAAACCAAAAAGCTTTTTGTTTGTGCAGTTATATTACACTCTGCGAAAGAGTGTAAAACAGTGTCGCGTAGCTCACTCCGACTTTGAATCTGATTGGTTTTAGGGGAGTCTGATAATTCCTGCTCGACTCCCCGCCCTTCCAATGGTTTCTTACCTTTTTTAGCGTTCCTGACTAGATGCGGTACTTCCCTTCTGATTGTTGACTTCATATTTATTCAAACTTTATTTGAACTCTTGGACTTGTATTACTTTAATTTAATAATCCAAACAAAAGTGAATTAATCAGTTTTGGCATAGAAAAAAATACGGGGAGCTGCCTCTTAAGGAAAGCCTGGGAGTTATTGAAAACGAAAAAAAAAAAAATGTTATTTCGAGATAAACGCTAAAACGTATCTTGCTTGACTTTAATGTTACTTCAACTACAAATAAAACTTACCAAGATGTAACTATTCTAACAGCTGTATATCCCAGAGAACAATGAATCATTTTTTTATAGTTATTACATCCCTTTTACAGTTTGTAAAAGAGTTAATTAATCGTACTCATGGTACTCGTTCTATTTACATGTTCAGGCAAAAAAAAGCGTAAAGTATTTTTCTTAACTTATTTTATGAAACAAGCTGGAACGGCGTTTACGTTATGGTAAAATAAGTTGCAACAACAAGCTGTAGACATATATACTTATGTAAAAATGATTAAATAGATGCTTTGAGCAAATAGGTCTATTTTATCAGTCTACTTCTTATTTATGCTATTTTTTTTAGAATAAGTAAACCTCTTCTCTTTTCTTTTTCTTTTTACTAGTTATGTATAACAGTAAGTATTTTTTTTTATATATATGTATCTTTTTAAAAAAGTTAGTATTATATATTTTAATTCTGCCTTTTTTTTAGTGTTTTTGTTTTTTTTAATGTCGGATACAATCCTCTTTAGAGCAATCACCGTGCTTAAGAGCACTTTTTTACTAGTACTCAAATGTAATCCATCCGAATATAATACTATAAAGTTGAAACTACTTTTTTTCGGCACTTAATAAAGGTACATGAAAAATAATACGCCATATTTTTTTTTCTGAACGTGTAAATAGACAATGAAACCGATAACACGAAGTATATAGAACATTTGACGAGGGATGAATCGAATAAAATAGACCTCAGAGGTGCTCTAATGGATCCCGACAGAAGGGATTTACTGTATTGCATGAAGGAAACCGGTACATCAAGCAAAAAAAAACATCGATTTATACGAAGATGGAAAGAGCTAAGCTTGCAAGACACTTCAAGGTTTTGAGGAAGAGAACGAAACCACCTGTAGTTCAATCATCCAAAACAAAGCTTTCGAATACTAAATCTTCCTCGAGAATACACAAGGTACGTTAAGGTAAGAGCCCTTCGTTGCCAGAATCAGAGGGTATTTCTCTTAACCTGAAACGACTCCCAATCAAGCCGCTCGTTAAGATCTGTATTCAACCTACTTTGATATAATCATGCGACACAAACACATTAGAGCGTAAGCCGCCTACCTCGCCACGCTGGCGGAGTCGTCGCCCTGCGGGTTTAGAGACAATATTTTACAAAAATGATTCTCATTTTTATAAATAAAAGTGGTATGTCCAGCATTGGCTTCTTTACATCTAACTTTCTTATAAGACCCCCTCTTCGAGGGGATAGAACAGTCAAGCGTTAAACCTCTTGAAAAAAAAACCTGTCGGGATTTTATTCCGTGTTTTTTATTTTGGTAAATTGTAGTACATAATAAGAAGAATATAAGTCTATTACGGAATACACTACGTCTTTAATATCAGTCCCGCTTCTTTCATAATTGGCTATAGTTAATAAGTAATAAATTATGTGCACATCTTTAATTTTTAGATAGGGATAGAAACTACATAATAAGTTATAATTAAGTATTATTTTAACTGCGTGATGTGTAAGATAAATATGCATATTTATGTAATCTATTTCTGAAACGCTAGAGTATTACTTCTGAAACTATACTTTTAGCGAATAATACTTGTAATTTTGACTTTATTATTTACATATGTCGTATAATCGATGTATTTATAGATTGGGGATTTTTTTATTGGAGGAGGGGAAGGTTTTATCTATATGTGTTTAATAAATGCAGCCTATATTTCGTTGTATTATATGTAGGTATACACAGATTTGACCCTTAATATCGTGGTTTCTGCAATTTTGGCAAGACAAAAACTACCTTTTTTTATGGTATGATGTAGCCAAACTTTTTCTAAAAAAATAAAGGTTCAACACAGCATGAACCAAAGCGGCTATCAACTCAAAGATTCTAATCTAACAGCTGAGAAGTTCTCAAGACATATATAGGGGGCCGTTAAAGTTCATAGTAACTAGCATTTTATGTATATATTAGTTGCCTATATTAATTATTTAAACTCTGAGTGCTACGACACTTTGAACTGGGAGACCACCACCAAATTTACATCTCTGGATACTTTCAACCTCGAAATACTTTTGGCTTTAACTGATTTGCAGGCGACACCTACGGACATTGAAGCTACAATGAGAGGCCAAGTCCAGGTTGATTGGAACGACTTGGGTTCAATAACCCAATACGCACACAGCTACATACTGATGAAGGGCCCAAGTTGCATTTTAGAAGATTTCAAGTCAAGTCTGGATGCTATGGGGTATGTCAACGCTATCGGACTGATGATCGGAAATCATTGGCAAGGAGACCAAAAATCTGCCGCGTCTAGAAATTATAGTCGTAAAGTAGAAAGTAAGGGTCGCGCTGCACATAACCGTATTATAAAAATGGGAAGGCGTTCTTTCGAGCTGTTAGATATTTTTGGTGAATTTGGAGGGTTTGCAATCCTAGAGGTTTTTCATTTGGATGAAATTACCAGTATGGCTGCAAACCGTTTTAGAGACTTTGCTATTTTTTTTACAGCGTGAAGTTGATACGCAATCTGCTATCGTCAAATCGATCATGGTTATAGATATTGATCCACGTTTGTTTAGTGTCTTTGGACTAGCATTCCTCCCAAAGGTTTTGAAATACTTGCCTGATGTTACCAGCTGCTATGGCGGTGATCATGGAAATAATGGCGATGGTAATGATTGTAATGATAGTAGCGATGATAGTCATGATAGCCATGATAACCATGATAATAATTATAAAGAAGACAGTTGTATCACTAGTCGAAGACGCGTTACTTTATAAAGTTTTCTTGCATACTTTTGCGCATACTTTTTTTAGAATATTATTCTTTGCTACGGTTATCTTTAATAATTTAAATAAAATCATATTCAAAGAGCTATTTTTTATTTTTGGCATAAAAATATTGTTACTTTATGAGCGGAGTGCTGACAAGTGAAAGTCTCTTTATAATATTGTCAATGAGATCGCCGGAAAGATTGTCACCAACAGGAGCATAGTAAGTAGTTTCTGGATTATCAGGGGAAAATACCTTTTTCGTTTTTCTCTTTTGATGAAAGTTGCCACGAGGGGTATTGATTCTCAAATTCTTGACGAATACTCTGAAATTAAGTTTGTTTATATAAATCACTTTATTAAGTGAGCACGGTCATGATAACTATTAGAAAGTGTTACCAAGAAAACTGCAGAAGCAAGCATTTCTTTTTTAAAAAATAACAATTTATGAGCACATATTTATATTATCAAAACGCTTTTTATATTTTTTTTGTAAGCAAAACTAACAATACGAAGAGTTAAAACATGTATTTATCATTTGTAAAGTGACTAGATAGTTTAAGGTATTTTAAAAAGCAGGTGAATTTTGATAAGCAAGATTTCACAACTCCTTGTCTACTATATACTGAAGGGTATAAGAGCTACAGCGTACTATTTAGTAAATCGTTAGTTAAACGGTTAATGTTTCTTTATAAATAAAAGTATTACAGTTTATTCGTATTAGCAAGGAAAAGTAAGATTTCATATAGACTGTGAAATGTCTTTTTATAGAAACATAAGAAAATAATTAAGAAATGGATATATTTAAAGTATATCTCTAGTAACTGTCTCTAGACTTTATGCGTGGTCACAAAGAGAATCCATTATACGATTAATTCGAGTACGGCCGGAAGATATAATAGGACGAGCAGCAGTGACAACATCATTAGCAGCAGGAATAACGTGATTAGCAGTTGTAGTGAGCTGCGGAAATAATATTTTTCACGAACCTTTAGTTGTATAGCTTCTCTAATCATCAAATCGATATAGGTTGCCATTAAAACCTTATTACTATTGCTGCCAAAATCGTGGAGCTTGCACCAAAAACAGTGTTTAATCGAAACCAAATACAGAAATATTATCTTTTTTTGTAATATTTTTTGCGTAATCTATTTTTTTTCCGCATACTTTTTTTGTAACACATCACTTGTCTAAAACTTTTTCTTTTATTTTATAAATAAAGCTTTGTAAAACAAATTAGGCTGAGCGACATTTGTCTGTTATTATTAAAAGATATCAATACTAATTGGGGCCCACTCGTTTCATATACCTACCTCCACTTGAATCATTCAAGTATCATATGTGCAAGTACCTAATTTTGCTATTTGATTAGTGGAATGCAAAGGTTCTTGCTGTTATGATTCTGCTTGGTACAGATGTATGTCGAGTGAATTTGCATTAATAACTCTCGTACAGAGAAGTCTGGGTTTTTTTGGATTGCTGGTAAAGTGCATCTACTTTTAAACCTTCAACTTTTTTTAAAAACGGTCATTTTTGAGGATTGATATCTCGATTCTATATAAGGAAATACGTCTAATATTATCAGGCAAGGCAGGAGAAATAGCGACACTAACGTCTTCATAGCCAAATGTCTCTGCATAACGTTGGTATTCTATGATTCTTTGAGACCATTCCTTTCTATAGGTCACTACGTCCTCTCTTTCGTGACCTTCAAAATAAATTACCTTACCTTTTAAATATGAGAGAGGTTATTAACTAAGTATTATCTGGTTTTTTTTTATTCTGGCGTAAATGACTTACCCATACGTTTAAAGTAGAAACCCCATTGTATAAGCTTATTTCTAATGCATTCGACAGGCAAAGGATTGGTAATGGCCCCGCTATCATCAACTTCAACATTCAACGTATGGTTTTCAATAGCTGCAGGAGGGATCACAGTTCGAAGTTCGTTCCGTAAAGTAGGAATGTTTCTTTGGAACTTTGGTACTGATCGAAACCGTTAAAGTACTTTTTCCTTGATATCGTTGTATGGCGAGGTACTTGGACCGTTCATAACCAATTCCATCTGATTGTTTTATGCTTAAAAGGGTTTGCCGTCGTGTTTTATCAAAAAGAAAAAAAGGAGGGAAACCGGAGCTAAAAGTTGAAGGTTTAAAAGTAGATGCACTCTACAACAGATTTCAACATCCTCCATTTCAGTAAATTCAACAGCATAGAACAAGCAAGCTGCTCGTTCTCTTGAAATGATTGTCATTTTAATTTGTTTTGCAAGAAGGCTCTGATACCAGGCTAAATCGTGGAAACTTACAATAACATATAACCATATAAAATTATCAAAAATAAAACCTTCAAATTATTAGTCCCTTTGACTGACCCATTCTCAATGGTAACCCAAATTTTATTGGTTGTCCCATTTTCAAAATTGGTGGCCCAACAAACTTCTTTTTGGCTGAGACTAAAAATAAATAATTTCATTGCTATATTTGTACAAATATTTATTTCGGAATAACTTATTCCGTGTTTACTATGTAAATTTTACATTTACAGTTATTTGCTCTAAAAACCTCAAAAAACATAAAAAAATTGGGTGCCCTTGGGCACCCAAAATTGTTCGAATTAGATGCAAAATTCATCCTATAGTTATACGGCCTAAAATAATTGACAATAATCATATGATCCCCCTGAAACTGATTGGGTATGTATTAGATTACTATTATTTTTATAAAAATTGTGCCTCTTTTTTTTTTGGTTTCACATGTATTACATACAAGACAACCGCATATAACTGATGGTTCATGCCAAAACTAGACCATTATGTCCTTCTCTGGAAAAATATTCTAGAAAAAGTAGGCGCGGGTTTAAGGATTTGTTAGATCCTTTTTCTCTCTTTTTTTTGTGAAACAGGCAGTTAATTATGGTAGTTCATGTGTATAGTTTATATTTAGGTTTAACAAGTGCAAAAATTATATACATTATATCGAGATAACACAGTAATAAAATATACAGGTAGAAATTGTTTTATCTGGACTGCTTATAGTAACATAAAAAAACCCATCATGATAATATCATTTGAATCTAGTCCCAGTACTGTCAATGCGTAGTCAAATGTTATTATTGCCTACACTTGATTATAATATAATGACCAATGGCTAAAAAACAAACAAACGGATAAGCTTGAGCCGCAGTCATGTAAAAAAAAAAAAATCCGCAGTTCGTTTTTTTAACCACATCCGATTGTTTTTTTGGGAATTAATTCTAAATCCGGGTTCAATCAGGGCTGGTGTTACTTTAGTTTCGCAATTCACAAAAGGTTCCGTCTGGTTTAATTTCTTCTTTTATTCCTTTCACATCTTTCCGCATCTTTTCCTTTTTTTTTTATTTTATATCGATAAAAAAAAATTCGATTTTTTTTATTGTAATATGGTATGAACGTTATATAAGCTGTCATGTTTTTTGTTTTTTTTTAACTAATACATTTTTTTATTACGTGTTTTTTAGGAACGTTACCAAGATGTATCCAGTAACTTCCAAAGGTAATAAATAAATCATGTCAGGAATAATAGTTAATAAAATCTCATCAGTAAGTATATATGTCTAGAATTGGGTATTTTGCTTCACCTATCATTTTAGTTGGATTATCAACCGCCTACTTATTTTATAAAAAATGGTCTTCTGGATCAAAATATTCATCCAATGCTGAAATTGAGTCAGTTGCTGTCTCTTTAAAAAAGAGACGAAGTATTTTATTGTTACTTACAGCGTTTGAAACATTGGGATGGTTATATCAATTTATCCAATTCTCCCTCGGATCAGACAACCAAGATCCGTACCACTCACTAAATTTGGCTATTCAATTTATTACTTGGGTATGTGAATTATTGTACTCTATCACAAAGAGATAAATCTAATTTTTTTTTATATATTAGCTTAATCTACTAGTTTTATCATTTACTTCACCTACTATAAATCAATACAAACACCGCCATTACATTCACATATTTACATTTATCTATACGTTTCTTTTCTTCGACTCGATCTACAGATTACTATCTTCGCATACCAGACAGTATTGGGATTATTCATATGTCGCCATTTCACTTATCTTGCTTATAAATGCTGGTACAACACCTCAACCTTATCATCCAAGAGATTTTCAAGCTGCCAGCTATGAGAAATTGGAAATTAGGGACGGTATTATATACCGTAACGTAAGTTTTTCTTTTTAAAAAAAAATCGGAAGAAATATACATGTCAAAATGTTATATAGTAAAGATATGTGAATTGAGAATTTTAACATTATATAATAGAATCTTAAATTAAGTCCTGAATCCACTGCAAGTATATTTTCCTGGGCTTCATTTCAATGGGTAAGTTTTTTTTTAAAAAAATACTACGCAAAAAAAATACTACGTAAAAAAGAGATATTTACATTTGTTTTATAGATGAACGCATTGGTAATATTTGGGTTCCACAACACGGTTACACGTGATAGTATTTATGCGCTCACGTTCCAACATCTAGCACGAACGGCGTACGAAGACTTTGTCAATACTTCGCACTTTTTCGCACGTATCAAAGTGCTAAGACGTCTCTACAGTTCCAACAAAAAAGAAATCTGGGGCCAATTTATTTTCTCCACATTAGCCTGTTTATTTGGTTACCTCAGTCCATTCTTCCAACAAAAGATTTTAGAGTATATCGAAATCGACGAAAACAGACCCTCTATTCAAATTGCTTACATGTACGTGTTCTGCTTATTCTTGGTCGGTATAGTTAAACTGTTGTGTAACACGATTCAGCTATGGATGGGTCGTCGTTGGAACATTAGAACTTTAATCATGTTGGATTCTGAAATCTTCTCAAAGACTTTAAAAAGAAAGGATGTTTCTGGAAAATTAGCTAAGGCAGATGACGAGAAAGAGGCCGATGAAAATGACAAGAATAAAGATAATGTAAAAGAAAAGAAGGAAGATGCTAAACAGGAAGAAGAGGGCTCGTTTAGTAATGTCGGTAAAATCACAAATCTTATGAGTGTGGATGCTGACAAGCTGGCTGATATAACTTGTTATATTTTTGTAAGTACATAATATATATATGTATATATAAAAGGGGGGGGGGGAGGAGAAGGAACAATACCGTTATTAATCTATTTGATCATTATTTATAGATGGTTTACAATGCTCCTCTTGAAGTTTTCGTCGCACTTTTCTACTTGTACAGCCTTTTAGGATCTGCGGCACTTGTAGGAGCCTCAGTTATGTGCGTATGTTTCCCCATCACAGGTCTTCTTACGAAAAAGATGTCTAAAAACTACACGGCTCTTACAACAGCCAGAGATAAACGTAATGATCTTATCAACGAATTATTACAAGGTATCCGTATGATCAAATATTTTGCCTGGGAAAACAACTGGAAAGAAAAAGTACTTGAAGCACGACGAGAAGAAATCAAGAAATTGATTGATACCATTATCATTGATGTCTTGGTCGGCGTTATTTATTTGACAGCACCCGTTCTGGTTACTGTTAGTTCTTTTATTTGGTATACCAAAGTTGCTGGTAACGATTTAACAGCTAGCGTTGCGTTTGTCAGTATCACTTTATTTGAAATGTTACGTGCTCCACTTATTTTTATTCCTGAATCCGTGAATACTTTTACTGAAGCCTATGTTAGTTTAAAACGTATTAGCGGGTACTTGCAAGAACCTGAAGTCACTGAGAATTACAATTCGGAACCTATACAAGTACCAGAGGGCGTATCACCTCAAACCGTTTTAGCCCGTGTTGGATTTGAAGATTCTGTATTTGAATGGCATTACCAAAAGCAACCCGTATCAAATATTACGATTACTACGGCTTCGGAACAAGAGCCTTTGATTAACTCTCGTTCTGCTGCTTCTACTTTAAACTCTGCTGCACAACCTGCCTCTCAAACATTCCAATTGACCGTTCCTAAATTTAATTTCCCAACCGGTAAACTTAGTTTAGTATGTGGATCTACCGGTAGCGGTAAATCTAGTTTCTTGAATGCTCTGTTGGGTGAAATGGATATTGTATCTGGTAGAGTTTACTTACCATCGAGAACTGTACTTTCTACTGACGCCGTTTCCAAAGTCGATCCTGAATTTCCTCAATTATATCTTGACAAGGTAGCTTATGTTGCGCAACAGCCGTTTTTGCAGCACGCCTCTATTAGAGACAACATCTTGTTTGGTCTTCCTTACGATGCAGAACGTTACAAGAAGGCTTTGCAACAATGTGCTTTAATCAAAGATTTAACCATCTTGGCAGACGGCGATCGTACCGAGATTGGCGAAAAGGGTATTTCACTTTCGGGTGGACAAAAGCAACGAGTTTCATTAGCTCGAGCAGTCTATTCGTACGCAAAGACTGTTTTACTTGATGATTGTCTTAGTGCCGTAGATGCACATACGTCCAAACATATTTATCAAAAGTGTTTTATGGGTGATTTGTTAAAGGGCCGTACTATTATTTTGGTCACGCATCAAGTAAAACTTTGTCTCCCTGGTGCTAAATACTTTGTCAAGATTGATCATGGTAATGTTCTCGGGTGTGATACAATTGAAAACTTGAGAAACAATGGTCAGTTAAATAAATTGTTGGGTTCTGATTTCCAGTCTGAAGAAGAAGAAGAAGAAGAAGAAGAAATTGAAGATATAGTTGATGAAGATGATGATGATTCGGCTTCGATGGATGCAGATCTTGATAATACCGCTGAGGCCGCTAAACTTGTGCAAGAAGAAACTTCAGAAAAGGGACAGGTCAAGTTTAAGGTTTATATTGCTTATTTGGCTGCTTGTGGTGGTTGGACGTTTTGGATCATCTTACTTTGTTCTTACATCTTTGCTCGGTTCTTGACGTTTGGAGAGAACTGGTGGATTCGAGTCTGGGCCGCAGCTTATGCTACTGCCTCGCCCGATAATTTCAGTATCAACCAAGAGCCACAATACCTGATTATCAATAATAAAGCACCTGTCATACAAGGTGTATTCGATACATTAGGTGCTGCCTTTCAAAAGCAAAATATTTTCAAGAGTTGGGTATTTGAAGAAAAGACGCCAGTTGATGTAGATTACTATATTGGCATCTACGTAGGCATTTGTTTCTCTTATATTGTCTTTGACGTTATTCGAAATGTTATCATCTATTCAGGCTCTATTCGTGGTGCTCGTACTTTATTTGATTCCTTATTAGATCGTATTATTCATGCACCTTTGCGTTTCTTTGATACCACACCTGTAGGCCGTATCTTGAACAGATTCGGTAAAGATGTTTCTACTATTGATATACAAATTGCTCGATCAGCTAGTTTCTTGATCGAATGTGTTACTGCGGTTATTGCGTCTACTATTGTTATCAGTGTCATTACTCCGCAATTCTTAGTGGTTGCCATCGGTATCAGTTGCTTATACTTCGTCATTGGTTTATTCTATCTTCGTATCTCTCGTGAATTAAAGCGTCTCAACTCGGTCAGTCGCTCCCCTATTTATTCACACTTTACTGAATCACTTGTGGGTGTAACGACTATTCGAGCATACGGTGTTGAAGAACAATTTATGAGAACTGTGTATGACAAGATCGATTCATTTGTAGCACCGTTTTATTTCCTTTGGATGAGTAATCGTTGGCTCTATGCTCGTATTGAATTTACAGGGGCGTTTGTTACGTTGTTTACTGGTGTCTTTTTACTGTTGAATTTGAAGACGATTGATGCTGGTATGGCAGGAATCTCGTTGTTCTATGCTCGTAATTTCTTGGAAAATATATATTGGTTTATTCGTCAGTATACAACCGTGGAAATGAATCTCAATTCAGTTGAACGTGTTCAAGAGTACCTTGAATTAGAACAGGAACCTCCTGCTGTTATTAATGGACATCGACCTCCTGCTGCTTGGCCTACAACTGCATCTCTTGAAGTAAAAGATCTCGTGATTCGTTACTCTGCTGAATTAGAACCTGTTTTACACGGTATCTCGTTTTCTACTGGAGCACATGAAAAGATTGGTATTGTGGGTCGAACAGGATCCGGTAAGAGTACAATGGCTTTAAGTTTCTTCCGATTCTTGGAAGCCAGTAGTGGATCAATTTCTATTGATGGTATTGATATCTCAACCATTGGTATTCAAGATCTCCGTACACAAATGACAATTATTCCTCAAGATGCAGTCTTGTTCTCTGGTACAATTCGGTCTAATATTGATCCATTTGAAGAACACTCGGATGGTGCTGTTTGGGAGTCACTTGAACGCACACATCTTTCTAAAGCATCTGATCGTCTCAAGGCAGGCAGTTCGTCTGGTTCTGAATCAGACGATGAAAACCCTAAACGTGTTTCTTCTATTACAAGCTTGAACCAACAAGTAAGTGATGGTGGTAATAACTTTTCACAAGGTCAACGGCAATTATTATGTCTTGCTCGTGCTTTACTCAAGAATAGTAAGCTTATTATTATGGATGAAGCTACTGCTAGTGTGGATTATGAAACAGATACAAAGATTCAAACTACCATTCGCGAAGAGTTTACCAACTCGACTTTACTTTGTATTGCTCATAGACTTCGTACAATTATTGATTATGATCGTGTATTGGTATTAGATCAAGGTCATGTAGTTGAATATGATACACCGTATAATTTAATTACAGGTACACAAGGTAAAGGTGTATTTAAATCCATGTGTGAAAAATCAGGCGAATTTGAAGCTTTGTTACAAATGGCTACTGACGCACATGGTCAAGAAACTGAACAATTAGCAGCAGATAATCATACCCAACTGTATTAATTTTTTTTTCACCACTCTATTTATTTTATTTTTATTTTTTAAAAAAAAAGGAAAAAAAGAAAAATAAACTCACACACACATTATTGAACATCTAAATAAGTTTTAAGCTTACATACCCAATAATCCACTGAATTGACTTGCATATTGCATAGGTCTAACAGAAGGATGAGGCACAGCAGAAAAAGTGACATAATCCAATTTCATATCGGGAGTAATATTAATAAGAGCACCCTTATTACCAACAGTGTCACTATAAATTTAAGCAAAAAAATAAATAAGTAAAGATGATTAAATCTAAAAAACGCGGACATAATATAAAATCTTACCAGTAATTGGGAGCAGAGAATACAGTGACACATTTACCATCATGTTCAATAACATAACCTTCTTCTTTCACTTCATGACTACGAATGATCATATCCAAACCATTTGTTTCCAAAAAGTTCTTTGTGACATCAGGGCCGAACTGAATACCGACACCTCTCTTATTAGGTACTCTACCCATTTCAGGTTGAGGATCAGACCATAACAATTCACACATTAAACCATCACTACCGGGTTGACCTTGAGTGATACGATCAATCTTTCTAATTTCATCCAAGGTGACACCATCTCTGGAGAACAGACCACCATGAGTGACAAAGATTTTGTTCTCAATAACGTGTGATAAAGGTAAAGCATTGAAAGTTTCAGAGAATAATTTAAACATCATATCACTGAACTTTGCCTTGACTTCACCTTCAAAACCATACACCTTGTTCATATTATCTGTTTCATGATTACCACGAGCCAAGAATACTTGGTTAGGATAAAGTAACTTGTAAGCAAATAATGTCAAGATAACTTCAACAGAGAATGATCCACGATCAACAAAATCACCGTTAAATAAGTAGGCGTGCTTTTCGGAAGGATATCCGTTGGTCTCAAAAATATTGATAAAGTCATAGAATTGGCCGTGTACATCACCACAAACAGTTAATTTACCGTCACTGGGTACCTTGACATCAATAAGTGAAGGTGCTTCCAACATGTATTCGCGAATAGCTAAAACAATCTGTTAAAAAAAGGGGTGGGGGGAGATGTTAGCTGTCAACCCTTTTTTTTTTTTCGTGTATATAAATTTACCATAAATGCGTATTTTCTGTGAATCATCTTTTCATCCTTGAAACGATTAATCATTCCTTTAATAAAGTCAAGGTCGACCTTTTTTGTGTCCTCACTAATCTTGGGTCCATTATAACTAGATTCCACAGCTAAAACAAAAATCCATTAGATTAACCACCATTTTTTTTTGGAATTTTTTTTTTGTCCCTTCTTACTTACTAATGGCATCCACTTCAATACTATCAGCTACACTACGTCTGACTTCATCATGCTTATTACCCAAAATAAATAAAATTTAATAACAATTAAAAAATAATCGTGATTTCTCTGTTTACCTCAATAGCCTTTTCGAATTCGATTCTTCGAACAATTTTTGCACATTCATCAAACTTTGATTTTGCGTCTTTATCACTCGGGGCACGCTTAGAAACAACTCTTAAATCTTTTAAGGCGGCTTTAAAATCACCAAGTGCCATATTAGCAGAAGCACGACGATAATTAGCTTTTGTAAAGTTAGGATCAACTTCAAGAGCCTTGTCTGAATCACTACACGCAAAAAAAAAAGGACATTAGTCAATAAACTCAAATTAAATTACTTTTTTTTTACTTACGAAATAGCATAACCATATGACTCTAATTTAAGGTGACAGAAAGCACGATTTGTATAATAAGAAGCGACATTTGGGTTTACTTGAATAGCTTCAGTATACTTTTCAATAGCAGCAGGAAACTTTTTGTCTAGAGTAAAAAAAAAGTGTGTTATATAAAGTTTAAAGTAACTATATATATGTGTATACATATATATTTACCTTTAAAAAGAACGTTGGCTTCGTTTTTAATTTGCTCTGCTCTTGTTTTGAGTTCTTCCGTGATGACAGTCATTATAATATAAAAAAAGGGGGGACGAAAAAGTAAGAGAAAAAAAGTTTTTTTTTAAAAAAATATATATATATTTGTATGTAAAATAGATCAGCCAATTAAATCGATAGAAACTGTTACAGTCCCACTGATAAATATTTACCTCTCTTTTTTTTTTTCCCTTTCTTCTTCTTCTTCATCTCTGTTTACTCATCTTGTTTTACTGGTTGTATTTTCAACTATATAATTTTTTTAAAAAAAGAAAAAAAAGGGTATACATATACCAGTAAAGGGTTTCGCTTATTCAAATTACAAGGTTAATAATATAAAGATGACTGTGTCTACGCCAGAATCAAATCAAGGTACGGACTTTAGAAAGAGACCTTTTGTCAATAAATACAAGAGAAATGGAAATGGTTATAATCGTGAACTATCACATTACCCAATGGCGTATGGTTATTATCCACCACCTTCAGTCTATTATCCTCCCATTACTACGCGTGATGATGATCTCGAAATCATTATGCATGATGATAATACAAATTCCGCAGAACTTGGTAGAAGGTCCGATCAAAGTAAGCAGTGAAAATATGGTTTAACTACTTTCTTAAGCAGTTTATCAATTATGTGCTTGTTTATATAACTATAGGAAAAACTATTAGCTTAAAGGAACAATTGGAGTACTATTTTTCAAGGTAAAAAAAAAAGACACTTAAAACAAAAAAGGGTTTATTATTTATCTCTCTCTTATTGGAACTAGACAAAATTTAGTCAATGATACCTACTTGGGTAAATATACACACGTACTCACACACATGTATATTAATTAAAATATATATAATGACTAATAATAATAATTTTAAAAAAAAGTATCTCAAATGGACAGTGATCTTTTTGTACCAATTACGACTATTGCTAATTTTAAACGTGTACGCGAATGGACAACAGATGTAAATCTTATTGTAAAGGCACTAAAAGAATCAAGTACGGTAACAGTAGATGACTCTGGTACGCGAGTAAAACCCAATATATCAGTTGAAAGAAAAACTGTTATATTAAGAGATGTACCTGATTGCACTGAACAAGAAATGAAGGAATTATTAAATCATTTAAATTCTCCTCCTGTACAATCCATAAAGCAAGATATTGGAAATATGTGGTATTTTACTTTTGAATCGGAACAGCATGCTTTACAATTATTAACAAGTGTACGAGGTAAATCCTTTAAAGACCAAGCTATTGCTGCCAGAATGAAATCCGAACCTGTTCTCCGTGTGTAAGTTAAAACGCATGCCAACATACACACATACACGTAAACGCACGTATATATACTTATTAACCCTATTTTATCACTACTGATTAGTTCTTATCAATCAAGTAGCAATCAGAAGACGCATCAAGTAGGTGGTAGATCATTATCACCACGTGTCAGTAACAGACAAAACTATCTCTATAAATCTACCGAGAATCAGTTTTCATCTGAATTATCAACAACAACAACGACAACAACAACAACAACAACAAACCAACTGGATAAAATGTCGATTCGCGAAGGAAATAAATCAAAGAAGCGCTTTAATAATACTAACAACAATAGCAGCAATAGCAGCAATAACAACAAAAATACTCATTATAATAATACAAGCAGATTCAACCCAAAGAATAATACCAGTAATAATACTACTACCCAAACAAGACAGCCCTATAAAAAATCAATCAAACCTGATTCTATCCTAACAACCAACAATCAAGAAACAACAATACGGAGGCTAGAATCCAAACCTAAAAATACTACCACTACCAACAACAATAGCAATAGCTACCCTAACAATAGCAACAGCAACAATAGCAACAACAACAATAGCAACCACTACCACAGTAATAATAACAATAATAGCAGCAGCTATAAGAAGAAAAAGGGGAAATCAATAGCAACAAGTAACCAAACAGGTAATTTATTTGTTTATCTCGGTCATTCTATATATCTGTTACCAACATGATTTTCCTTAGAAACTGAATTAAAGCCTGCCAGTTTCCCTCCTTTACCTACACAGGTAACAGCGGATATAAAACCATGGACAAAGGACACAGAGAAAAGATCAATTGCAGACATTATTAAGTCTCACCCCAAGAAACAAGAAGAGAAAGTAGAGGTTAAAAGAGAGGACAAAAAAGAAGACAAAAAAGAGGGCACAAAGGAGGATAAAAAAGACGAGAAAAAAAAAGATAAAAAAAAAGAGCCGGAAACTGAAGCATTTCCTAGTCTTTGCAATACCAGTGATGAATTCAAAAGTAATACTTTTAGTTATGCTGACATGCTGAAGAGAAAAGACTAGTTCTTTTTTTTTTTTTTTTTTTTTTTCCTTTTCGCTTTTCTGCATACACACACAGTTTATATTAAAATGACATTGTTTAATATGTGACATTTTTTACACTTGATAGATTCTTTTTTATCTTTCCCCCTTTTTTACACTTTGACAAATCCTTTTTATCTTTTAACTGATCAGCAAATAACTAATAAAAAAAAAGTTTATTTTTTCAAACTCTACTTTAATTCAAAGTTACACGTTTTTTTTTAGAACAATTGCAGATCACCCTTTTTTTTTATTCTGTGTGCCACCATTACCGAAAAATAAAAGTGTTTAACGTCCTTAAGTAACAAGCATAATTCTAATTTGATAACAATAAAGAAGAATGTAGTTTAATATAATACACTAGTAGAAGCAGTAAAAAATATTTATAAAAAAAGTGCTTAAATGTTTATGGGAAGATCCCCTTTCTTTTTTTCTTTTCCAGGTGGTGAAACATCAGAATTGAAAAAAAGAAATTTACCAAAGGAATTTTTTATTTTATTTTACTTATTCCCTTTTCCCTTTGTATATATAAATAATGTCAACACAGTATAGTTCGAAACGAACTTTTAATAAAAGGCATGAACTGCCAATGTCTCATGCGGATAACGACAAAATAAAAGGTAAGATCGTGTCATCTTTCATCATCTCTCATCATGATGATTTAACCTTTTTTTTTCTTTGTGTACATAAATAGAACCTTTAATATATGGCTTAAATCCAAAGCAACTTTCTCTCATCGTCCTTGTTGTTCAAAACAGTATGCTAGTATTACTTATGCGATATTCACGAACTTCAACATTAGCAGATCAACCCATTTATATTGCTTCAACTGCAGTTTTTATGGCTGAAATTATAAAGATATTTGCGTGTTCATTTATGTTGTATTATCAAGAAGAGAGATCTTATAAACGTTGTATAGAATTAATTTATCTCGAAATCTATCAAAAGCCTCGTGAAGTAGTCAAGATGTTAATACCAAGTGGTTTGTACGCATTACAAAATAATTTATTATATATCGCTCTCAGTAATTTGGAAGCTGCTACGTTTCAAGTAACCTATCAACTCAAGATCCTGTCTACTGCTGCATTTTCAATTTCTTTATTGGGTAGATCATTAAACCGAGAAAAATGGCTGGCCCTTGTTTTATTGATGGTTGGTGTGACATTGGTACAAACTGAAAGTGTCACTTCCGCTGAATCAAGTGTAGAGATGAGTAATGGACAAAGACCTATTGTTGGTTTATTGGCTGTATTAACCAGTTGTGTATCCTCTGGTTTTGCAGGTTGTTATTTTGAAAAGATCCTTAAAACATCAACAACTTCCATGTGGATTCGTAATATTCAACTGGGAATATGCGGTGCTAGTTTTTCCTTTATCGGTATGATTATGTCAGATTACAGTCAAATTAGAGCAGCAGGTTTATTTCAAGGTTATAATCTTTTGACATGGTTTGTAGTTACAAATCAAGCACTAGGCGGGCTATTAGTAGCTCTTGTTGTAAAGTATGCGGACAATATCTTGAAGGGGTTCGCAACCAGTATATCCATCATCCTATCGGGCGCAATTAGTTTTTGTTTACTTGATTTTCAACCTTCCTTTTTGTTTGTTACAGGAACCGCAATCGTAATCGCTGCTACCTATTTATATGGGGCTAATAATAATAGGTGATTTTTTTATAATAGCATATAGACTTCAAAATACTTAATTAGATACAAAATAATAATACTTTTTTTTTTAATAAAAATATCCACACGGCATAGTTCAAAATAATGCCATAATAAAAACTGTATGTACTTTGTCTTTTTTCGTATCGTGTACTGCGGCCAAAAACACGTATTATTTACTGCGGTCATAATGATGGCTTTATCGCAGTTAGATGCAGACAAGATCAGATCATAAAAGAAAAAAAGAAGGACCCAGTGCGTTACACCAGTGCTTGTTTAATTAAGAGATCATCAACATCATGAGCCTGCTTTTTAGAAGAGAAGTCTGAGTGACGTTTTTTTTTTTTGACCTGCAATAATTTAACTAAAAAACTTTCAAATTGTAACTGTTCTAGATATAAAAACTTTTTTAATTTTTTTATAAGCGTTTCTTATATCAGATAAACCGCAAACATAAGCTTTATTTATTTACCCCTATTCAAAACGAGAAAACCGCAGTTTGGCTCAGTTGCCCTGTGTGAAAAAACAAGAAAACATCACTTGACTTTTTTTTTTTTTAAAAAAAAAAGCGGGTGTTTAAATAAAAGTTTTTTTTTTTTTTTTTGGATGCAAAGTAAATAGTAAACTTTCGTTTCAAAAAAAGAATCTTTCCCCTTCACTCAAATAAACGAAAATGGGTAAAATATTGCTTTCAAAACAAAAGTTAAAATGGCATCATACCATCCAACAACAAGTTTTGTAGATGGATGATTGCATTGTTTATTTGGATGTTTTACTAACTACGCTTGTCTTCTATTTTTCTTATTTTACTACTATTGGAATCATTTAGTTGTAAGTATTATGTTGCAAGAAAAACAGGCAAAAAAAAAAAAAAAAAATTACAAACTACGCTTTTTCCCTGATTTTTTTTTTTTTTTTTTTTTCCACAAAAATTGTTCAATTCTAATTCTATATTCCCTTTATGTTTAGAATTTCACTATTGAAGAAATCCGTACTTTGATGGACAAGGTTACCAATGTGCGTAACATGTCTGTTATTGCTCACGTCGATCACGGTAAGTCTACCTTGACCGATTCCCTTGTCTCTAAGGCCGGTATTATCTCTTCCGGTCGCGCTGGTGAGGCCCGTTTCATGGATACCCGTAAGGATGAACAAGAACGTGGTATTACTATCAAGTCTACTGCCATTTCTCTTTATTTCCAAATGAGCGACCCCACTGATATTCAAGAAATTAAGAACCAAAAGACCAACGGTTCCGCTTTCTTGATTAACTTGATCGATTCCCCTGGTCACGTCGATTTCTCTTCTGAAGTTACCGCTGCCCTTCGTGTTACCGATGGTGCCCTTGTTGTTGTTGATTGTATTGATGGTGTCTGTGTCCAAACCGAGACTGTCTTGCGTCAAGCTTTGAACGAACGTATTAAGCCCGTTATCTGTCTTAACAAGATGGATCGTGCTCTTCTCGAACTCCAATTGGATAAGGAAGAACTTTATAACGTAAGTTTTATTATATATATTTTGGGCGCACAAGATAAGAGATTAACATAATATATACATAGTCTTTCTCTCGTACTATTGAATCCGTTAACGTTATCATCTCCACCTATGTTGATGAAGCTCTCGGTGATGTTCAAGTTTACCCCGAAAAGGGTACCGTTGCTTTTGCTTCCGGTCTTCACGGTTGGGGTTTCACTCTTCGTCAATTCGCTATCCGTTATGCCAAGAAGTTTGGTGTTGATAGAGAGAAGATGATGGGTAAGCTTTGGGGTGAAAACTACTTCAACCCTAAGACCAAGAAGTGGACCACCAAGTCTACTGATGCTGAGGGTAAGCAACTCGAACGTGCTTTCAACATGTTCATTTTGGATCCTATCTACCGTGTCTTTGATTCTATCATGAACTTCAAGAAGGATCAAACCAAGGTTCTCCTCGAAAAGTTGGAAGTTAACCTTGCTGCTGAAGAGAAGGATTTGGAAGGTAAGGCCCTCCTCAAGGTCGTTATGCGTAAGTTCTTGCCCGCTGGTGATGCTCTTTTAGAGATGATCTGTATCCATCTTCCCTCTCCCGTTACCTCTCAAGCTTACCGTTGTGGTCAATTGTACGAAGGTCCCGCTGATGATGAGTGTGCTCGTGGTATTACTGCTTGTGATCCTAACGGTCCTCTTATGTTGTATGTCTCCAAGATGGTTCCCACCTCCGATAAGGGTCGTTTCTACGCTTTCGGTCGTGTCTTCTCCGGTACCGTTCGTGCTGGTATGAAGGTCAGAATCCAAGGTCCTAACTATGTTCCCGGTTCCAAGACTGATCTTGCTGTCAAGTCTATCCAACGTACTGTTCTCATGATGGGACGTAATGTTGAAGCCATTGAGGATTGTCCCGCTGGTAACATTATTGGTCTTGTCGGTGTTGATCAATTCTTGGTCAAGTCTGGTACCATTACCACCTCTGAAGTTGCTCACAACATGAAGGTCATGAAGTTCTCTGTCTCCCCTGTTGTCCAAGTTGCTGTTGATGTTAAGAACGCTAACGATCTCCCTAAGCTCGTTGAAGGTCTTAAGCGTCTCGCTAAGTCCGATCCTTGTGTCTTGTGTTTCACTTCCGACTCTGGTGAACATATTGTTGCCGGTGCTGGTGAACTCCATCTCGAAATTTGTTTGAAGGATTTGGAAGAGGATCACGCTCAAGTTCCTCTTAAGACTGGTGACCCCGTTGTCCAATACCGTGAAACCGTCACTGCCGAATCTACCATTGACTGTCTTTCCAAGTCTCCTAACAAGCATAACCGTATCTACATGCGTGCTCTTCCTCTCGCTGATGAACTCGCTGATGAGATTGATGCTGGTAAGATCTCTGCCAAGGATGATTTCAAGCTCCGTGCTCGTGTCTTAGCTGATAAGTACGAATGGGATGTTACTGAAGCTCGTAAGATCTGGTGTTTCGGTCCTGACGGTACTGGTCCTAACGTCCTTGTTGATGTTACCAAGCAAGTCCAATACCTCGGTGAAATCAAGGATTCTTGTGTTGCTGCTTTCCAATGGGCTACCAAGGAAGGTCCCGTTGCTGAAGAAAACGTCCGTTCCGTTCGTTTCAACATCCTCGATGTCACTCTTCATGCTGATGCTATCCATCGTGGTGGTGGACAAATTATCCCCACTTGTCGTCGTGTCATGTACGCTTCTATTCTTACCGCTACCCCCGGTATCCAAGAACCCGTCTACCTCGTCGAAATCCAATGTCCCGATTCCGCTATCGGTGGTATCTACTCTTGTCTTAACAGACGTCGTGGTCAAGTCTTCTCTGAAGAACAAAAACCCGGTACCCCCATGGTTGCTGTCAAGGCCTACTTGCCCGTTAACGAATCTTTCGGTTTCACTGCTGATCTTCGTGCCGCTACTGGTGGTCAAGCTTTCCCTCAAGCTGTCTTCGATCATTGGCAAATCATGCCCGGAAACCCTACCGAACCCGGAAACAAGGTTTACGATATCATTCGTGTCGTCCGTAAGAGAAAGGGTCTCGTTGAAGATATTCCCGGTCTCGATAAGTACTACGATAAGCTTTAAATTTCTTTATTTTTGTCATATTATTGCATCTCTTTTTAATAAAATTAAACTAAGCAGAACAACCACCGTAAGCTTAAATTTTCTTGTCACAAACTCAATCGTTATATTTTTTTTTACTTTAAAATTTCTCTGAATCGTCTTTATATATATAGGTATATACATATGTGTATACATATTATAGTTAGAGTTGTGTAATATTTTGCTTTATGCTCACGTCCTTTTTTTTTGTGTAAGACTTGTAAAATGCAATTACAACTCAATTATTTACTGTTGGTCCGTGCGATAGGATCCCGACGTTCAAGTATGGTGGTGAACCACAACACATTAAAAAAAAGTTTTATTTTAATGCTAAATTTTTCCTTCTGCTACTATTACGTACAACTGGTGTTACAACTACAATTTTTGCACGGCTGTAGATATACGTATTTGTAGTTTTAGTGAAGGCAGTACTTTCAATTGCTTCCTGTTCCTTTCTCGCATTACTTCTTTTTCTTTGAGCGTTTCTCTTTTGAGTTCTTGCCGAACCTTGAGGTTGTGCTTGTCCAATTTCTTGTCTTTGTGCTTGTCTTTGTGCCTGTCCATTTGCCTGTCTTTGCCCTTGCCTTACAGCTGGCTTAGCAGGCCCCGAATTATTTCTGGTAGTAAATGTTGATGTTGTCTCCTTTATGATAATCGTGTTGTCATTCATCATATTTACTACTCCTGCACCGCAATAGGCGCCGAATGCTAAACCGAATAACAAAGGAATCATCTTCAATATATAAGAAGAAAAAAAAGAAAAAAAAAATCACACGGTTTACTTTATATACATTTTAAACGAGAAATAATATTGTTAATAACGTTTTTCTCATGCTCACGACAGATTTACTCTACACGTGATTTGTCGCCAGGTCAAAAACAAAACAAAACAAAAAACCTTTGAATCGCTATTTCTTTTTTTTACACTCATGTTGAAACCAAAGGTAATCTCACAAGTTTTGAGACAGTCATTACACAATGGTATTAAAGCAGCCTTGTAAGAAATAAGAGAGAAAGAAACAAGTTTAGAGGAGCAGTCATGATGATAGTAATGCTCCCCCCTTTTTTTTTTATAGAATAATGACCAGTGAAGGATCGTTAATATCTTTTGCAGCAGATAATGATAAAGATGCTACAATATATTCAGCCATTTCAGCTAATATCTGGAATACATACAAGAGTAGAGATAGCCATCTAAAATACCAAATATTGCACTGTCAAGTAAAGTTTTTTTTGTGCAGTTTATTATTGTTATTATTATTATTTAACAGTGAGTTTATATAATATAGGAGGGTATTGTGTTTGTTACAGGTATCGGAGCCATGCTATTATGTCTTGTTGGAGAATTTAAAGTTGATTTGGGTATATTAAAAGCTAAAGCAGAAGCATTAAAGAACCACCTTGAAGAGCCTTTACAACAAGTAGCACCATATCAAGAATACACGACATAATTTGGCCCCCAAACCAGAACCTAGACTAAATTGAGGAAAAAAAGAAGTGACCAGACTCATTGGGAGAACCCAAGTTACTATTCTATTACTTGTAGTTTTTAGAATAAAATACCGTATTTTCACTACCAATTTAAGATGATAGTTTTAACAAAGACAAATGAGAAGAGAGATTTTTTTTTTTTACATGCAGTCATCTAAGTTACCCGAGGCGATATGTTTCACTGGGACAAATATTAAAGTATATGTATCCTTTACCGTGTATAATTATAAATAAAAACGTTTAGAGAACACTTGTGTGATCTTTTTTTTTTAATTTTGATCATGAAAAAATAGAAATAGTTTGTAAGTTTGCTGCTATAGATCATGGTCGAAACGAAATCAATTTATGTGCTGGAGAAGACGCGATAAATAACTGTGATGCCGACAAGCTTATCCATAATGGAAGCAAATGTATTCAAAAAATCAAAAGAGACAGAATCTCTCCACATTTCAAGAGGAGACATTTTATTTCTGATTGGACATAATTTATTGGATCAACTGTGTACACCAATCAATACGAAACAACCCTTTTTTTTTTATAATTGTACAAATATTATTTGAAAGTTTCTTTTTCTCTTCTTTATTTTTATTGTTTTTGAAAAAAAAAAAGAAGAAACTAAAAATGATGGTTAAATTCTCTTCTCTCTGGGCTCTTGGTTTGGCACTTGTTGCTGGCGTTGGTAAAGTGATAACAATCGAATTGAAAGTAAAAAAACGCGTCTTAATTTTTTATTTTGTTACTGTTAGTCTCTGCTCAAACTGAGCAACGTGTTGCTACTAATGTCGAAGTCACTGCTGAATTCCCTGACAACCCATTCGGTAGTACGTATTATATAATCTTCATCATCACTTTTCATCATCTCATCATCTAATTTTTTTAATAGTGATTGTTAACGGACAACGTAACAAGGTTGTTTTGGATATTGTAAACAAGGAAAAGTCTCCTTATACTGTGTTTGCTGTTTCTGGTCAAGTTCATAAGGTTGATGATTATTCCCAAATTGTTCGCAATGTAAGTAATAATTAGTTTTTTATATATACACGCATACACGCACGGCTTATACTAACTATTATGTGGAATATCAGTTGACTGCCACTCGTTATGGTAAGCCTCTTGCCGCTGGTGCCTCTCTTCAAATTCCTTACAACTTTTATTCCGAGTACGCTCCTGGAGAGCACGGTTTAACTGTCTTTGTTGACTTGTTGGTTGATGTAAGCCAATCATTTTGTGTTTTAGTAATTGAATAGAAAAAAGGTTAACGGTATATAATAGGAAACTGTTATTCGTGTTGTTGGTTATAACGGTACTATTACTGTCACTGAACCTGAGGGATCTTGGTTCGATGCTCAACTGTAAGTATTATAGAGAAAAAGAGAGAAAAATAGAGAGAGAGAAGTTATTAAGATTATATGTATATGTATATAGCCTTGTTCTTTATGCTGTTCTTCTTGCTGCTGCTGGTGGTGTTGGTTATATTGTCCGTGAAGCTTTCTTCGTTGATGCCAAGAAGGCCAAGAAGTCAAAGAAGGTTGAAGAAGTTGCTGAACGTGCTACTCATCGTGATGAGAAGGGTGAGATGGTTTTGGATCAATCTTGGATTCCTGAACATCATCTTAACTTGAGCAGCCCTAGAAAGACTTCTCCCAAGATGAAGAAGAGATCTTCCAAGAAGTAAAAAAAAAAATGACCGTACATATAAATACATAATAATAACTGAATAATAAATCTTTTTCCTTCAAATTTTTTTTTTGTTTATTTTAATATATAACTTCCATATCAGCTGTACCAGCACGACTTGCTTCTTCTTGTTTAATCTTTCTCTTTTTATCATCTTCTAATCTTGCTAATGTAGCCTTTCTTACAGAGTATCTGGTTAATAGGTAACCCAAACTAGCGATTGTCAGTCCTGCTAAAGCGACGCCAGCTTTTTTTTTTCGGGTTAGTAAATATAAATATTTTTTTTTAAAAAAAAAACCTTACTCATTCCTTTCCAAATTGTTTCCCATCTGACAGCTTCAATCTCGGTTCTAATATCACCAAGTCGAATAGTAAATTTGTTATTGATTTCTTGAATTTGCATATCCATCTTTTTTTGATCTTGACGCGTCTCGTTCTTTCTGTTATTCATATCCATTTGAATTTCATTCTTCATATCGGCAACACCTTCACTTAACCTTTGTTCTAACGAATCTACTTCTCGTGTAATCAATGACATTTCGGTTTGAAGCATTTGCATATCATTTCTACGCATCACTTGTACTTCTGTTCTTAATTCAGATAATGCAGCTCTAAATAAATAAGATTCCTGTATAAATATATAAAATTGTGTTGGTTAGACTCAACAAAAAAAAACCGTGTGTTCGTATTCGTGTGTGTTGTGGACCCCTTACATTTTCTAAATCCGATTTTTGTAATAATTGTTGTCTTACTGAAGCAGTACTAAATAACAAAATATCTTGCACTTTTAAAATTCCATGATTTCTTAATTTCTTAGTAGCTGATACTTTACCATTCACGAAGACGGAACTTAATACCCTTCATAATAACTTCTGCTTGTTTTCTAGTAAAACCTTGAGATTGTAAATCGATCAAGACTTGATATGTATCAAAGTGATGACTTTGTCTAAATGCAAAAGGATCTTTATTTGCTTGTAATGTGGGATCATCTACTACGGCATCTAGAGTAGGTGAAAAAACGTGCTTGTTATTGTTGCTATTTATATCGTCTAAATGATCAATTGGTCTCGTTGGTTGTGGAGGAGGAAAAGGTCGAGAAGAATCATTAAAAACGGTTCTTCTTTGTAAGAATAATTGTCTAATTGGTTTTAAGCGAATAGAACGTTGCATGTGAGGGAGAAAAGGAGGGTATTGCTGCGAAAAAATAAAAAGAGGAAGCAAAAAAAAAAGAAAAAGAAAAAGTAGGAGAAGGATACGCGCACCAGGTGTTTTTTTTTATCATGAGGGGGTTTTAGCGATAAAAAAATTTGCTTTACGAGAGTTCGGAGACCCGTTGTTTTCAATTAAAACGTTTTGTTGTTCTTTTTGTCTATGTCCAAAGCATCAAAATTGATGATTCTGAAGCAAAAAAATGCGTATGATGCGACGTCAAATTAAAAAAAGGTTTGCTTTTCGTCAGTGGAAGTCCGTATTAATTCATGAGCATTAGTATTTTTTTAGAAGATAAATGTATTCCCTGTAAAATTCTTTCCCATATTGTCCAGTAAGTGACGTTGTATCAAGTAATTCATCAGAAAGTGACTCTAAAAATATATTAACTGGTGGTTCCAGGCCAACATTGTATCTTTAATAGTTAATATGAAATAATGACGATTTATTTTAAAGTTTATCAGAAAGTGACCAAAAGAGAAGCATGAATAATGACGAAATTTCTTTCGTGTCATAGCTTATATAAATCTCCAGTAATGATGTACCCGCTGTGAACGGTATTCTTACGTTTCCCTGTAAGCCGAATATACATACATCTCAGTAGTAGATGTTCTGCGGTTTTAATACACATGAGTGTAGTAGTTAGTTAGGGTATGTTAAATGTACTTTTATTTTTATTTTGTATTGGCACTGGTTCTTAATTCATATAAACTTTCATCGGATACACTGGAGGATCGTTGTTGAATTTTAAATGAATCAACATCTTCTGCATCTGATATGTAATCACCATCAGAAATTAATGTATCATTAGCCAATTCCTCATCACTATCTAATCGAATAGGTACAGTCGTTTTATGTTTAACAATCGTATCTACAATCCAGAATTGAACAATATTCATTACCAAAGGGAATCTATGTATTGTTAGATTAGTATACATTTAAATACTAAAATAATACGTATACTTTACATTAACATGACAAACAATACTTGAAGTCTGTAATTTCCCTTGGTCCAGCCAAGCACCCATTCACCAAAATCTTCTAACCAAGGACAAATACTAAACAAAATTAACACAAGTACCTTCATGGTTACCAAGGCTACAATATATGCGCTTAATTGTTTAAACCAAATCTTGATTTGATTCTCAATAGGCGGTTCTCCATAGACACCACTTTGAAAACCATTTAATCGATAATGTGTTGCCATGACTTTTACCAACGAAAGTACTCCCCAAATAATTAACACACCGAGAGTTGTATCGACAAATATATTTAAAAAGTACCTATATTATAATGTGTCAAAGTTATAACAGTATATACATACACATAGCTTTAGTCTACTAGCTTACCAAACACAGGGATTTGATTCCGGTTCTCCGTCAAGACTTTTTCCAAATAAATGAGAAGCTATTAAATTCAAACTGTGAATTACTATGCCTCCAATCAGTTGTTTACTAACATCAAAAGACCTATTGTAATGCTAATAATAAGAGTACTATTTAAACATATAGGCTAGTATAAATATGTATACCATATTAATACTGGTCTCTGTGGTGATTCTCTTTGACGTTTTAAAATGAGAGTAGAGAAAGCTAAGGTAGCTAATACAAGTTGTACAAATATAGCAAACGAGTCTAGTAACTGACAGCCTGATTGTTCATCTTCTGGAAGCATTTTTTTTTAAAAAAGTATAATAGAAGAAAATTCCTTTTTTATTGTTTTATTTTATTTTTTTATCTGTGGCAAGCTAGTTCTTGTGTGTCACCTAAAATCCTGGATTGAATGTGATGAGGTATTCTTGACCAATCATACAAGGTTTTGTTGGGTTTTTTCCTTTTGGAACAAGACTGTTCCAGTATTTTTTTAACATGACCACCAGTAATATCCAAAAGAGAAGGTATGACTTGAGTCATATTAAACTGGTAGGCTAGTACTCGCTTCTTTGTAGCCAAGTATAGGTAATTACCGTCCTTTGACCATTCGATACCATTTATTTTCGCTAAAATTCGTAGTCTTGTATCGATTTCACCTCTAAAAGAAACCATGGTGATTTCATGATTTATTTGTAAATGGCTTGTATGAAATACGGCGTGGTATAGATCTTGATTGCAAGTTGCTAAGCATTTATGTCCTCGAGAATAATTTGTTTGTTGACCAAAGCGTAAAATATTTGATAGGTCTATGGTATGAAAGTAACCATACCTATTTGTAAACACAAGTATGTTATCTAATTTAGGGTGAAATGAAATAGCATAGGTATATCCAACAGCATCAATGGCATATAATATTTCTCGAGTACAGGTTCTCCAAATTAAAACCAAGTTGTGTGAATCAGATGTATGAGCAAAATATTGGCTGGAAGCACTCCAACAAACATATTGAGAAGAATAAGGCGTTGATTTCATCGACTTTTGTTGAAATATTTGTGGTGGTATCACCATTTCTGTGGGAGGACTAAAACTAATTGCACCTGTTGTGTTACAATGAAAAACATGTATTATAAATACAATATTATCATCACCCACACAAACGAGCTTAGATCCATCCGGACTTAATTTAGTATCATTAATCGGTACACCATTAAAACTTCTTAAATGAGAATGTAATTTTACAATAGATTCTACATTTTTTTGTCCTCGAAATGATTTACATTCTCTGTGGGGTGGTAAATGATAAAATAAAAGGCCTGCTTCATTCATACAACCAATTAGCATATGTTGATATTCTTGTGTTATTTTATTCTCCCATCGTACTAATTGAATTGAATTCGTCATGAGCATTACATTATCTTTTCCTTTAAATTTTGTTCCCCATATTTTAACTGGTATTGCTGGATCAATACAGCAATATAATTCAAATTCTCCCTCTACACCTCCAATCGCCATATATCCATACTTTTGCGCCAAACATTGTGGTTCAAATCCTAATGATAAATATGAATCTTGCGTTAATGCAGGATAATCACTTCTCTTTATATATTTCGTAAATGGTTGTAATCTACTCGCTTCTTTATCTTCTTCTTCTTCTCGTCGTATAGTAATTGGTTTATATGATTTTGATAATGAAACAGATTGACGTGTATCTGCAAACTTGTTGTTTATATTACAAGTGTGTTCTTCACCATCTCGTTCTAACCAAGTAGTATCTCTTTTCTGGCTTCGATTCTCATGTATTTTGTTGTTGTCGTCGCTAACTTGACTTGGTGCCTTACCACATTGAATAATTCGATCTCTATAAACTGCATATAATTCTTCAGATAATCCATAATTTGATTGCACTAAACAAATAGCATTGGCTGATTGATCATGATTGGTAGAAGAACAAGAGTATTGCATTTGTTGAGGGCATCCTCTTTCTTTTTTCCAAAAACTAACATCATTTAATTCTTTCTTCTTTCGCTTCATAAACTTTGTTAATTGCATATCATTGGATTCCCAGGTAAAGTCATTATACGGATCATCATCCCACATGTCGAATCTCGGCGCATCTTGTTCTAATTCTTCATCCGAGAGTTGAGAGGCAATATCGTCGTCGTCAACTGTTGTTCTATAATTTGGATAACGAGGTCCTGGAAATTCATAATCTAAAGAGTACTCTGATTCATTGTCGTCTTCGTCTTGCACAAAAGAGTTATTGTATTCTGTTTCATACTCTAAGGTTGTCGTATTCCAACCTTGATTCATTATTTTTCTATTTTAGTATAACAAGAAGAAAAAAAAAGAAAGAAAGAAAGAAAGAAATACAAACTAGTAAACGTTATTTATTTATCTCTTTTTTTTTATTATTTTTTATATGAAAAAAAAAAACAAGGGAATTAAGAACATGATGTTAATTGATCTCATTACAAAGGAGAAGAAAAAATAAATAAAACAAAAAAAAAGAAAAAAAAAACAGTTTCCTGTAGTCGATACTAATTCATTTTAGGGTATTTTTTTTTATACCGTTTCATACATTTTTTATCATTTGCTTTATTGTATTAAGTACATATTAACTCCCCGTCATCTCCCCTTTTAATAGTTTCGCGACACATTTTGTTAATGTACGCTTTGTCATATACTTCTGAAAAGGGAGTTTCTTTATATAGGCAAAGAAGGGGGGAGTAGCAATGGATGTTTGATCTTCTTCCCCCTCCCCCCAAAAAAAAAAGTTCAAAGTCACATTGATACTGCTTTTTTTTTTTTTTTTTTTCTTCTAAAAAAGAAAAAAAAAAACTTTACTTTTGATTCACTTATTTACAAAAACCAAACAATGATCTCGGCTATTCAATGGATTCGTAAAGGTGCTGCCGCTCAGCAACCTAAAAAGTATGATCTCAATGACGAAGAATATGCTAGAATTAGTAAATTAGCTGCTGATCAGTTGGAAGACGCCAAAGAAGAGTTGAAGGCTGCTGAAGCCATGGCTGTCGAGTAAGTATTATCACCATTTTATATGTATCTATAATACTTAACTATATTATCATTACAGTTCTACTGCCAAGAAGAGCGATAAGGAAGTTGATGAAATGGACCAATACAACTTGGAAAGTTATGACGCTGAAGTTGAAGCTTCCAACAAGAGTAAGAGGAATGAATAGATAATGAATCAAACTATGTAAATTACTAATTATCATTATTAGAGGTTGGTATCTTCAGTAACATCAAGGATTTAGCATACTACGAGAATGATGCTGAGGACCCATATATTACCTTGAAGAACAACGTTGATGAAGAAGAGGAAAAGAAAGATCTCGAGATTTTACCTACCGACAACATGTTATTAGCAGCAAAGACAGAAGATGATATTTCTCAATTAGAAATCTATGTATACGAGGAATCACAAGATAACATTTATGTTCATCACGATATTATGTTACCTTCTTTCCCTCTTTGTCTTGAATGGTTAGATTTCCATACAGGTGAAGGTAAAGTAAATGCTGAAACTTCTGGTAACTATACTGCCATTGGTACATTTGAACCTGATATCGAGATTTGGGATCTTGATACTATTGACATTATGTTCCCTGAAACCATTCTCGGTCATACTGACAAGACTAAGAAGAGATCCAAAAAGGTAAACCCCAACTATCATGTTGATGCCATTATGGATTTAGCTTGGAACAAGAACCACAGAAACTTTTTATTATCTTCTTCTGCTGATGGAACTGTCAAGTTATGGGATTTAACCACCTCCAAGTGTGTTCAGTCTTATAATCACCATACCGATAAAGTACAATCTGTTGCATGGCATCCTACTGAACCTACAGTCTTTATCTCTGGTTCTTACGATAAATCTGTCTGTGTACTTGATGCTAGATCTCCTGAACAAGTCACTCGTTGGCAATTATCTTCTGATGTTGAATCTATCCGTTGGGATCCTCATCATCCTTCCAACTTTTATGTTGCTCTTGAAAACGGTTTCATCCAATACTATGATGTTCGTGTTGCTGAAAACGGTAAGGGTGGAAAGCCTCTCTTTACCCTTCAAGCTCATGATGACGCTGTCAGTGCTCTTGATGTAAACCCCCTTGTACCTGGTTGTATTGCTACTGGTAGTACCGATAAGAGTATCAAGATCTGGAATACCAACGATAACAAGCCTAGTATGGTCACAAGTCGTAACTTTGAACTTGGTAAAATCTTTTCTACCCAATTTTGTCCTGATTCTCCTTTTCAATTGGCTATTGCCGGTTCTAACGGTAAGATGCATGTTTGGGATATGGCTTCTAATGCTGGTGTACGTCAAGCTTTCCGCCATCAATCTCTTCTTGGTGTCGTTCATGCTGAAGAAAAGAAACCTGTCACTGTTCCTGATGACGCTGAAGAGGATGATGATATGGAAAATGATGAACCATTACGTGAAGAACCTGAGGAAGATGATGATGAGGACGAGGAAGATGATGATGATATGGAAGAAGATAGCGAATAAATTAAAACATTATAATTGTATAAAATAAAATCATATATAGACATTATTAAAATTTATGACATTACTTTTAACTTCAAGATATTTATTCGTGATGATGACTGAGTGGATTAAAATACGTTTATGTAAAATACTACCAAAATCATTATGTAGCAGCACTGGCACTAGACCTTGGAAATATTATTTTCACACTACTGCTTACAGAAAAAAAGCGCGCACGGCATTGGTTTAAAATACATTCATTCTAGTTTATTTCTTGTCCTAATGTTAAAAACTTGTCGAAGTTTACACTGCGAGCTTATGTTTTAGTTAGCATAAAAAAAAGCTACTCTTATTATAAACACTGGAGAAAAAAAAGGCAATCAAAACTTTTAAAATAACAACTGGCAAAAATATTCTCTTTTATTGTTTAAATAATAAAATTCCTTTTAGTTCTCAAAATAACTTCTACCTTCTCGTGGTTGATCCTGTTAATCATTATAACTAAATAGTTTATCTTATCCCAGAAAAAAATACCTAAAAAGATGCTGTCGACGTGATTGGCGTAAGATGGCCGTGGTAAACCATTTGAACTGTGCAAAGGGTGACCCATTTAAAGATATCTTCCCCTTTGCCGATATCCTGTTGCTAGGTAACTTCAAGACCATATTACTTCGCGCAGACTACGTGTCTGGCCTACTCACGAACGATAACGCGCACGATAAAACACTGTGTGGCAGTCCTCGGCGTAGCCAAAGAAGAGGAAAAGGAAAAAGGGAAAAAAGGGTTTATTTATTACTTACAAAAACGAGGCGCAGCGTCTGATGGTAAAACGGAAAAAGGAATACCTGAAACTCTTGCGGAGCCTACTTTTACCTGCTCCTTTTTTTTCATACTTATACTATACTATTGATGTCTTCAGGAGGTAGATAAAGGAACAAAAGTGGATATACGTACTATGGCACAGATGTGACTTTATTTGCCATTTTGTCAATTAAACTAGTACCGAGCTACTTATCAGAAAACCCCATAACAACGTACTTAAAAACTAATGGCTATGATACATAAGACTACAAATTATCTCTGTATTCACTTTATTTGGTTTATATTGCCTCCCTTTTTAATTTTTCATCAGTTAACAACCATCTGTATCTAATTACTTTTCGTACTTAATTTCTTAAAGGTTCACTGCCGATACACACTATATTTACTGTCTTTATACTTTAATTTACTTTGTAAGGTTTGTTTTATTATCCTCTCTCTAACAGTTTGATTATTATCCCTTATTGTTTTAATAACATTGATTGTTAATACGCTTTTGAAGACTAGATGCTTTTATGTAAATACTTCAGATTTTTTTTTTTATTATCACTTTTAGCTTTATTTTATATATTTGATAGTTTTGTGAAATTGGATACCACCCTTAATTTGAATGGTGGTGACAGAGGTGTTAAAGTCGGGGACCAAAGAAGTTCTAGAGGAACCCACCCTTAAATAAGGTCACCCCTAAATAGAACCGCTACTCTGTAGTTATAATGTTTTTGATTTTATCACTGCATTAACTATACATGGAATCTTTTGTTTAGAGAAAAGTAGACTGTACGGTACATGACCAGAGCATCATACTTTGGGCTGGGAAGAGCTCATAAATCTCACACACCATAACACTCCAATATTTTATCCCTAGTTGATTACATCTCACCAGGCATACACACTTACTACTCCCAAGCTAGCGAGACACACAACTCAGGTTGAGATCTATTATATATATATATACTATACCTGACGACATAACCTTATTATGCTTCAGTACATATGTCTCTTTTGTACAGATGTAGCAATCAACTCACCATGGCTTTACGAAAAGATAACCTAGATGCAGACAATCTTTTTTCAACTTGATTTCACCTTCAGATCCGGAACCAACCTGTTTCCACTTACGATTTCTTGACATGGTTTTAGAAACTATAATTACCCAATCCTCGCCAAGGATCAGGGAACACTGTCACCGAGATTTACTACCAGCCCAAGTTATTTCTTACTGATCCAGTGTCCGCTATAAGAGGAAGCGAAAGAATACCAGCTTTTTTTTTTTTTTTTTCTCCATCAAAATTTATCTGTCAAAATTGTTTATCAAAATTTTCTCTATCGGTCAAAGTGACCAGCACTATTAAAAGGTTTATGTGGCCAGCACCAAAATTATCTAAGTGACCAGCACCGTAAAAAATATTCTTTGGTCTAAGTGATCAGCATTGTCTATGTTTCTATTCTATTGTTCAAAAAAAAAAATTGCTTGAAGAGGCAGAAGAGGCAAAAGAGATACGAGAGATACAAGAGATAGAATATAGTTATACAAAAGATAAAATATATACACTATATACAAGAGATACAAGAGAATCCAGAGATAAAATATATACAGCAGATACAGAAGATACAATATATACAGAAGATACAATATATACAGAAGATACAATATATACAGAAGATACAATATATACAGAAGATACAATATATACAGAAGATACAATATATACAGAAGATACAATATATACAGCAGATACAGCAGATACATAAGGAGAAACCGATAGAGTATAAGAAGTAGACAGAAGAGACAAAGGAGAGGTTTTTTTTTTTTTCTTTTTCTGGCCGGTATTCTTTAGAACCCTTAAATAGACGACACCTTCACAGCAATAGGAACTTGTGAAGGAAGCACATCACGGATCAAGCGAGCCCATCACCAAGGATCAGATCAAGTAATTACAGTTAAAAAACCAGAGGTCAAGAAATCAGGGAAGCAAGCGGACCATCATATCCAGTTAAACCAAGAAAGTCCACGCGTAGGAGCTTTCCGATTCATCACAGCAAGAAGATCACCACATCGGTACGCCAGAGCCACAAGTACATCCACATAAACAAGTATTAAAAGGCGTCGGTCATCAGGAGTCTTACAGGACCCAACCCGAATTGCGTACATTTTGTTAACTTGAGGTGGTGTGTACATACCTTGACTATCCTCGTAGATGTAACCGGTGGAGAAAAAGTGACAAGGAAATGTTGCAATGCGCCCACCATAGTTGACAGAGCATCAATTCACCACAAGGCTTCAAAGAGCATCCATTTCAGCATTTCGGGCACCCTGCACCCCCGACAGTACCGGGACCAGTACCAGGATAAAAAAACGTGTTATGACGAAGTAAAATTAATATACAGTAGCATGAAGTAATATTAATATAAAGTAGGGTGAAGTAAACTAGTATATATACACGTACTGTGAATTAAAAAAAACCCCTCCAGTTTGAATATTTGAATAAAGATCGGCCAGTAAAGTATGTGCGGTAGAAACCATAGTAATAGTGTATAGTAAAGCAAATACCAATATAACAAGGTGATAGCCAGTACTAGATTTAATTATTTCCAAGTAATACATCGTAAAAGACTTGCTTGGCTAACACAATGTAATAGCCATTTGTAAGATTAACAAAAGACGTGAGAAGAAAAAAGAGTGAGTTCTTTTGTTTACTCTTTTGGTGAGTTAAATCCTTCTGCGTCATACGTATAAGCCAAAGTGACTTTTTTTTTTTTCGTATTTGCGAATGCATTGCTTCATTCTTAATAAAAAAGAGCCATACCCCTGTGTAGCATTCATGTAAAACTGCTTTTTTTTCAAAAGGAGATCCAACTGGCTTGGTCTCGCAGTAATACAAAGTATTCTGCTTTGGGCTAGCAAAAAAAAGGGGGGATTTTAAAAAACATAATGTGCCAGGTTTGTTGAGTAAGTAATATATAAAAAGTCTCTGTTATCAAGTCAAAAAAACGGGATCTTCCCTCTTAGGCCGAGCTAATTTCTACCTGTTAATAGAAAAAATATATTTCTTTATAAACAAACTTACTATTAAACTATGTTAATGATCCGAAAGGATATAGTGATGACTCCTAGTTTTGGGGTTAACGCTGTCCAATGTCTAATACCTAACACGCTGTATTAAAGCAAAGCCATATCAATTATAATTAATTTGAAAATATAGAACTATAGCTAAACTTTCAGTAAAAGAATAGCCGCCATTTTCTAGAGCCAGATAGGTCAGAGTAATTTTATAAATTAAATAAGAATAACAACAATAAGTAACATATTTTTTACCCTGCATTAACTCAAAAACTAGATAATGCCTTAATATTTATGCTGGTATATATTTTACCCTCTTAATGTATTTCAAACAAAAATACTTTTTGACACGAAAAAAAAAATCTTCCCTTTCATGAACTTCACTCCCATAAAACTAAAGAGACACTCGTTATCGACCTCGATACCCTTCGCTGTAATATATGTAAAAAAAAAGATACATATCCCCTCAAAGGTGTCGCCAATTATCACGTCATAACCAAAATCAAACCTATCGATAACACCTGATGCTAGAGATCCAAACAATTACTGTAGTTTATGTAATTCTACGTTTACGTCGCAATTATTATACTCTGAGCACTAGATTAAAGTATGGTTCGATTCCATGAATTTTATCCACACATATATAAAAGCTATTTTTTTTTAACTCTGTAAATCAAGAGGAATACACTTTATTTTGGGCGGAGGAGAAGTTGACTGCGTGAATTCTCGGCGTATCAAGATCCCAAAAAGTTTATTTATGTTCATCGTTCCTCTTCCCAACTCCCAACACGATGGGTCTAGAAACTCACATGCTAATCAATTTAACCCTGATATCTGCGAAGAGACGTATCCCGTAACAAAAATTTCATTACTCCATGCTAACATCGTTGAGCCCAACGCCGAACTAGGCCCTCGTGACATTTCAGCGGTAAAAGACTCAAAGTATATAAAGCTTGATCTCTCATTCCTTCCAATGTATCCTAGAGACGAACTTCGTGTAGAACTACCAGAGAGTCTAGCTATTTCTGATGAAGTACTGGATGTAGGTATTTACAAAGATACTGGTGGGTTCAGGATATGCAGTATAAATACGGATGAGGCGAATAATCCTAAACAATACAAATCCTCGAAAATATCTCATACAATTAGTTAGCGTGAGACTGATGATTTCCTTAAAGTAAACTGGTATAGTATTCTCCTGTACTGTCGTTATTGTCATCAGGAAGGACACTCGAAATCGAATTGTCCCACTTCTACTTAATGTCCTTGGAATTTGACGATACTGCTGTGCTGTGCGGTTGAAATAAAGAAGACGGTATATTAGATAATATATAACAACCACGTTAGATTTAAATAAAACAATCATTTTTTCGCATAAACATTTCGTTTGAAGTTAGAGGCAGGAGACTATTAGTCGAGAATAAGTCTGGATATAAAGTTTTTTTTAAGAAATATTGGCTAGTTAGTTAGGATACGGATACAGAAAATCTGGCTGAAGCGGATATCAATGAGAAAGTTGAGATGTCTGGACAAGGTTAGTTTCTGTAGTATGTGATAAGTGAGCCAAGTGAGCTAAGTATCAATTCTAACTGCTTACACGGTGAACATTCTGGATTTATATTGAGAAACTACCTCGTCTTAAGTTCGTGTATTTGTTTTAATAATGTTACTGACGAAGTTTCTGATTAGGGTAGTGTCACTTTACGTGAAACGTCAATTTGGATGTTTAGTAGCTTCACACTGTACATTAAAATCTTCTTGAAATCCAGTGTTATTTCACTTTTTAGGCATAATCGATATATAGCTGAAACCTCCGAAGTGAAATATAAAATAAGAGATTGAAAATGGAATAAATTATTACTAACCTCTTGGAATAACGCGTTACACAATAAGTTACAAATAAAGAATGTCATACAAAAGCGTTTATTTGCTTTTTGAAGAAAAAAAAAGCTTTCAATAAACTCATTTTGAGCTTACTACTTTAGCTAAACAATATGCAATCGCATTGATACTTGGGTATCTTTTTTTTTTCTTCAACTGAAATACACGGATCACGGAATTTAAAGTATTTTAATAGGCTATATTTAACTGAAAAACATTTTTTTTAGGAAATATCGAGGGGGGAACTGACTTAAAGAACAACTTTTGTATGACCGATGATTAAGGTATAGATATGGTATCTCTACATGAAGGGACTACTAAACACCATGAATACATATCGGTCTTGTTTTTGTCTTTTGAAGCGATTACATCGTATCATAAGTCTAGTTACATTACTTTTGAGATGTTAGAAGCCCAGGTTTAAAAACACTGGTGAAAATAATGCCTGCGAAATTAATCAATTCATATTTAAATATGCTGCATAGTGCTAACTAAAAGTAAAATAATAATAGTACAACGACTCTTGCATAATATCTTACAAGCTTTTACCATGTCGTTAACTTGGGCACAGTTTACTGGCGGATTAAGGTAGGGATGTGGACTGTCAATCAATTCCACGTGGTTACATCTGGCAATCATATTAAATGAGAATATGGCATTTACTTTATTTCATTTACTGATTTTAAAACCTCGATAATGGCTGCAGAGTACAAAATGTACTTTTTGCTATTAAAAAGCAGACAAGTCTTGCCCTTTTATATTATTTTATTGTTCTGGTTTAAATTCACGATAAAACGGGATTTTTTTTTTGACATAAAATAGTGTTACTTACTCACAGGACAAAATCAAATAGTTTATCTACTTCCGAGATATGATATACGAATGACTATGGACTATATGTAATGCCTGTATAAATAGGTATTTGATTATGCAATTAGTAACGATGTACTCATATTCTTTGTAAGTATGCTCAAGAGGAGAGAAATAGATTTTTTTGACAGAAAGAGCTATTTCATTCAGATCTATTTATGATTACGAGAAATAGGGAAATTTGTAAAGTAAGTAAACCAAGTAAGTAAATATTCTGATATACTACTACTAGCTGGTTTAGGATTTTTTGCTACAGAAAAGTCTGTAGTGTTTTATAGTTGATGGAAATAGATATCAACAAGCGTACCTTTTAGTTTTAATAGAAAAAAGGGTCGATTGTATATGCGCACTACAAATAAATAGACATAAAGATGACGACGTATGTGTACGATTGTCATAGTTTTAATATTTAGACGTCTAGAATAATGCATCATATAAACAAAATTGAGTGTATTTAAGCTATTAATAGTAAGCAACAAGGCCTTATAATTTTTTTTGAGATGTAAACAAACCGAAAAAAAAAACCTTCCTTGCTTGTAAATATACATTAGATTACGTATTGTGACTTTTTTAAAGATTTTTTTTTGTATATTTTTTTTGCGCCAACTTTTTTTTTCTTTTCCTTTTTCCTTTTAATACTTGTTTTTTTCTCAAAAAGTTATATATACAATATGGGTGGACACAGAGTTTATATTGGACGTCTTGCAAGCGATGCGAATAAAAGAGATTTAGAGGATCTCTTCAAAAACTATGGTAGAATTCTTGACGTCACTGTAAAGACAGGATTTGGATTTGTTGAATTCGAAAATAAAATCGATGCAGAAGATGCTGTTCACGATATTCATGACACTAAATTTTTAGGGCAAAGGTTAGCATTAAAGGGCAGAAAAGTAAAGTTTTATGTATACGTGAGGAACTAAAAATATTATACACCTATAAAAGACTTATTGTTGAACTCGCTATGAGTCGTCGTCGCCCCGAGCGTATTGAAAAGTAAGTGTATAAAAAAAAAAGAAAGACAATAAAGCGTAATATAAACTAAATACGAAAAAATAAATTAATAGCAAGGACACCAATCGTATTATTGTTAAAAACATTCCATCAAAGACTACTTGGCAGGTAAAGCAATCATCTCTTATTCTATGCTGCTCTTAGGCTGTGCATTTCCCTTTTCCCTTATTACTCCATATTGGCTTTTTTTTATACTTGTAAATAGTATAAAAAAAAGCGTATTTCCCCCCGGGTTTGGTCTCGTGCAACTGGTTCTTTTAGGTTGTCTCTTGACTCCGAACAAATTTTCTATTTGTGTGCGATATTTTTTTATAATCCCCCATGTTTCTATAATAACCTGAAAACTGAAATCTTCTCCTACTTTCTTATAAAGGATCTCAAAGATTTTATGCGTAAGGCTGGACGCGTTACTTTTGCTGATATTCTCAAGGATCGTGATGGTGAAGGGTAAAAATCAATTTTCTTTTCTGTCATACAACAAAAAATTTGTCCTAACTTTTATTTTCATTTTCAGTGTTGTAGAATTCGCTAGACGCGAAGATATGAAGTATGCTTTAAAGGACCTTGATAATGAAAAGTTAAATGGTAGCCGTGTTACTCTTGAAGAAGCTGTAAGTATTATTTTAAAAATTTCATTGTTATAATTGCATTTTCTAATTGTATTATATAATATATGTAAAAAAAGGGTCGTAGTAGAAGTAGAAGAAGATCTTCTCGTGATCGTAGCAGATCTCCTCGTCGTACTTCGCGCCGCCGTTCTCGTAGTCGCGATAGCCGTTCCCGTTCTCGTTCTCCTCGTTCTGCTCGTTCTGCTCGTTCTCGCTCTCGCTCCAGTTCTAGAGGTAGATCTTCTCAACGTACTCGTAGTGATGATCTCAAGATTAAAAACGAAGACTTGATTATCGATGAACCTGTTAAGAATGAAGAGGAAGAAGTTCCTGAATCTTCATCCAAGCGCGATCGTGTCTCTAGAAGTAGAAGCCTAAGCCGTAGTTCATTGGATGAAAGAGATTAACTTTTTTTTTTTTTGATCCCATAAGCTTATCCAGACCCCCAAAAAAAGACAAAGAAAAAAATAATAAATATAAAAAAAAAAAAAAAACGTGTTCTTTAACTATGTTTGGGATGTTTATGGAACTATACCTTGTACACTTTTTATTTATGTATTGTGTTACAAGAAGGTTATTGTGATATTTTTCATAACCGCTGTGTTCAATCTCTATTATATTTTCCCTCTTTTCCTTTTTACTCGAACCCATTTTTTTCTTCTTACTTCTTTACCCTTTCCACTCCTTTTATTTTTTTTTATGTACTTTTAGTTTTCTTTTTTAATATATAATACAATAATTAGATGCCCCAAAGGTTTTTCCTCAACAGTTTTCTAATTCGTGCTACACTTATAGTCTTGGTTGCCTTAATCTGTGTTCAACTTGTTCATGGTCAAGACAATCAAGATGATTTTGCAAATGCCAAAAAAAAACCAACAACTACAGTATGTCAAATTGCATATATAAACAAAACTTTAAATTATTATAGACTGCATTAAAAAAAAAGAAACTAAGAAAAACTAAAATTTTATTTATTTTTTTCCAGGTACGTAAAACGAATAGTGTTACCCGCACCTCCATCACTAAACCAACCACAACCATTCGGGATGGATTAGGTGATTTAGTCTCCTCACTTTCAAATAAGAAATCCACAACTCATACCACCACTACCACCAATAAAAAAAGCACAACAAGCAGTAAGACTAAAACAGCGAGTACGGCTTATCCAAGTGTAACCACCACTATTAGAAATAGTTCCACCAGTACCACTTCCCATAAAAGTTCATCTGAGGATCACATTTCAACCACCCCCACGCCTTCTTCTAAAGCGCCTATCAAAGAAACACCCAGCGATACTGAGACTCATTCTGATACTGAAAAGGTGACTGAAACGAATGCTCATGAAAAGCCTACAGAAACTGCAAATTTGAAGCCTACCAAGTCAGAGACTGATGCTGAGGAGCCTACTGAAACTGAAAAGGCTACCAAAACAGCCTCTGATACTGAAAAGGAAACTGAAACTGAAGCTTTGAAGCCTACCAAGTCAGCTACTGAAACAGAATCGTCTACCAAATCACCTACTGATACTGACAAGTCTACCAAGACAGCCTCTGATACTGAAAAGGAAACTGAAACTGAAGCTTTGAAGCCTACCAAGTCAGCTACTGAAACAGAATCGTCTACCAAATCACCTACTGATACTGACAAGTCTACCAAGTCAGATACAGAGACCGAAACAGCTACCAAGACACCTACTGTCACCAAGCCAGCCACTGAAACAGAGACAGCTACCAAGACACCTACTAACACTGACAAGTCTACTGATTCAGCTACCAAAACGGAAACTACCACCAAAACGGAAACTGCCACCAAAACGGAAACTGCCACCAAAACGAAAACTGCCACCAAAACAAATACTGGTATCAGAACACCTACTAAATCAGTTACCGAAACGGAAACCGCTTCCAAAACACCTCCCAGTGCTGAAGACCCTACGGAATCTTCTAATACAACAAAAACGGAGACTCTTGTTACAATTAGTCCAACTGTAACCGCTACAAAGGAACCAACAGAGACTAAGGAGACTGCTACT
Source organism: Helicostylum pulchrum (assembly GCA_025677825.1). NCBI lineage: Eukaryota > Fungi > Mucoromycota > Mucoromycetes > Mucorales > Mucoraceae > Helicostylum > Helicostylum pulchrum. The sequence continues at coordinate 297,863 of JAIXMO010000030.1, read as the reverse complement.
GCTACTGATGAGGAAAACACCAAATCAAGCTCGACCGAAAGCAGCACAAGATCCACCGCTAAGGAATCTCGTACTCCCACACCCGCACCTTCAGATAAAGATAACACTAGTACTATTTCATTTACTCATAAGCCAACTCCCACAGCCACTGAAGATCACAGCTCGACCGAAGAGGAAACCAATAGTACCATTACACCAACGGCTACAGTTCCTGAAACTATTACCGAGACTGATACTGATTCATCATCTTCAACTGAGAGTCGTACTATGTCATCTATGTCATCTACTCGTAAGCCTACGCCTACACCTACGGATGAAGAAGAATCTGTCACTGAGACCGAGTCTAGTTCAACTACTCATAAACATACACATTCGCCTACAGAAACAGAAACTCCTGCTCCCACCTCTACTATTACCGCTAGCTCTACCTCCGCCACTGTGACAGAGGACAAAGAATCTACTGAATACGAAAGTCCTACTAATACTGCTCCAACATCTGGACCTACAGGAGATGATGGAGATGATAGCTCTAGTTCTTCTACCGCCGATACTACTACTACTACTACTACTACTACAACTAGTACAACGTCAACAACCACTACCACTACCACTACAACAACAACAACAACAACAACAACAACCAGTGAAGATACTGAAAAGACATCTACAACATTTAAGGCAACCTCAACTTATCGTTACCAAACACTTTCTTGGTTGAGTGATAAATTTACCGTTTCAGTTCATAGCGGTAAACCATCTAGTTCCAAAGCATCAGCAACAAGTACACCCACAGAAACACCCATCACTCCCATTGTCCCCGCTGGTGGATCCCCTGAATACATTGCACCTAACATAGATGCTATTATCCCTGAATCCAGTTCCATGATATTTATGAAATTCCATAGTCTCTCCTACACGCAAATGGTTCAAGATGCAGTCTTGACCGCTCAATTTGTTCAAACTTTACCTGTTCTTCTTAGTAAAGCCTTAGATGTTTCAGCCGACGATATTATTGTGATTACTATTACCAGTGCTCCCGTTACAAATATCAATAGACGCAGAAAGAGAGATTTCTCTGACGGTATTGTTGTTTCAATTGCAATTCCTAACAATGAAATCAACGAATTGGAAAATTTGATTAACACAAGCAATTCTAGTCTTTATTCTACTGATAATGGTCAATTATCTACTTTGATCGATTCCAGTTATCCTGTTCGTGGTAACTCCGTTTCTGCTTCTGTATCAAGCAGCGGAAATACTCCCAATCTTGATGATCCTAATGGTACTGGTGGTTCTTCCAGCAGTGAACCTCAAGAGGGTGGCCTCTCCAAGGCTTCCTTGATTGGTATCTGTGTTTCTGTTGGTATTGCAGTTTATGCTGCTGCTACTGTAGTTGCTATTCGTGTCTATCGTAAGAAACGTGCTCAAAAACAAGAGAATGCTATTGTTGAACATCAAGTGTTTGCTCAAAGTATTTCTGACCCTATTATGCAAGAAAACTCACTCGGTTGGACTCAGAATAGTCGTAATCCCTACGGTGCAGGCTCTCATCAATGGTAGACCGTGATATAAAATCCTCCCCTCCCTTTTACTCCTTCACAATTACATTTTATAATTAATTTATACAAAATAAACTTTTTTTTATACTCTATATATATTTTATTATTGTTATTTACTCTTCATCTTCTTCAGTACCAAAATAACGATCTAATATATAAAAGGAAGATTTAGTATGGGGAAAGCAAAACAAAAAAAAAGTTTCACTTTTTTACCTCCAAAGTTTCCGATACCAGGTTCAATCCAGAGCTTTTCTTTATTAAGGTTAGGATCAACCATAGAAGTAACAATCTTTACACGAGGAAAAGCGTTTGTGATAACGGTAAGACCAATTTGTGCAGCGAGAAAAGTCACGAAAATGATACGTTCCTAAAAAAGTTTATAATTAGTATCCATTTTCACGTTTCACTGAAAAAAAAAAAAAAAAAAAAAAAAGACTAAAAAAGTAAGTCAACATACCTCCGGAACTTCATGATCTAATAATACACGAATTGCCATTAGGGCAGCAGCACCTGTACCAACCATAGCATCCATTAAAATAATGTCATAATCTCCAAGGTCTTTAGGAAGCTTACAGTAATGAAGCTATTATACACACACGTGTGTATTAATAAATGGATTACATCAGCGTGATAAAATTTAAATTACCTCAGGGTCACCAGTACTAGGATCGGTCTGGATCAATAATTTACCAATAACTGCATCGCTAAAGACTCTTTTTAATCCAGCTTCCATGGTTCCACCAGCACGCAAAATGGAGACACCACAAATCTAGTTTTTACATGTGAATTACAACATTTTATAAATTGCCTTTTTTCTTTCTTATTCCTTTTTTTTCTCATACCTTTTGACTAAATTTCAAACCTTTATATTCAGCACCTATGGGTGTAATAACTGTTAAAGGTTCGACAGGAAGACAACTAACAGCACTACAGAAAAAAAAAAAGTTGAATTTTTTTTTTTTTTTTTTCTTTTCGATCACTTACGATTCCATTAATAATACAGCTAATCTATCAGCATAAAATACAAATTCATCGCGGGTGGTTTTTTGATCTCTTAAAATAGTATGAATTCCTTTAACTTGATTCTTTGGTGGTAATACATTGACGGTTTCAGGTAATTTTTCAGGAACAGGTGTATCGAGTAAACCCCAACGTAAATTAATTCGGCTTTCGTTAAGTTGGCTTTGAATATGTTTGGTCATTAAATCGATAGCAATGGCGTTTTCTAAACCTCTTGGGATAATCTAGTTGATTTCGTTATTTAGTACATATATTTTGTTTTTGGGAAAAGTGTAAAATTTTAGTTACCACATCAGCAAATTTCATAGTAGGTCGAACATAGTTATCGAAAGATGGTTTAACGTATCTAGCATATTGCTATTGATAATAAATAAGGTTAGGTGTCCGTTTTTTATATATAAATTAATAATAATAACAGTTACGTCTAAAATGCCATTAACATCACGGCCACGATGAAAGATATCTCTTTGTACTATGTATATCAAGAAAGATTAAGTTATTTTTTTAAAAAACCAAATTGTATTGAATGGGAGATACTTACATCTTCTTGCCAATTGAATATCGGAATCAGTATCAACAAAAATCTATTGTGATACAATCGTATTTAGTAATTCATGCAAAGTAAAAAAAAAATTAAATAACTTACTCTCACGTCCATCATATCTCTAATTCTTTTATCGTATAAAGCGAAAATACCCTCAAAGATAATAACATTGGCGCCATAAACAGTTGTAGTCTTTTCTTCTCTTGAATGAGTAGAAAAGTTGTAAATAGGCACAGTCACCGATTTACTTTTTTATAGATACAAGTTAATTACTAGTACGCTTCCCCCTTCTTTTTTGGTTTACCCTTCTTTTAACTTGATAAGAGTCTCACATAATAAATCGTAATCAAAAGCAGAAGGATGATCAAAATCAAATCGATTTTGATGAGCTAATTTACTGTCTTCGGGTGAAAGAATATTATAAAATGAATCCATAGAAACAATTACAACCCAAGGAACATTCAAGTTTTTTAAAACACGTCTAATTTTTTATAGTTAGATCACGAAAATGTACAACAACAGATATACTGTTTTTTAAAAAAAACTTACTCGGCTACACTTGTTTTGCCACTAGCACTACCACCTTTATTTTATATATAAGTAAACCAAATACACACTCATATAATTCAAATACACTCTACCTGCAATACCAATCATGTAAGGATCAGATACTGAACCATCTGCACTATTATCACAAAAGGTTTAGTACAAAAAAAAACGAGATTTTCCTCCTCAAAACTTACTGATACCAAGGTCTAGCAACAGGGAAAAAAAAAAAAAAAAAAAAAAAAAAAAAAAAAAAATTAAAAAAAACCATGGTTTATTGTCACAAAAAACGCTAAGTTTTCTTACTTTCTTCCTTGGAAACATAACTGAACTGTCTTCTTATTATTCATTTTCTTGTTATTGATTGAGATTTACTTTTTTCTTTAAAAAGGTTAAAGAAGAAGAAAAAAATATTTTTTTTTAAACAAGTGACCTTTTTTTTATCTTTTTTCTCTTCCCGACATTAAAGGAAAAAACACGACCCTTTTTATTCACACAGTCGCGAATCATTGCTCATATCGTTAGTACACTTGTCGCATTAAAATGATTTTGGTATCATTTTATTTCTATCGCTATTATGCGTCGATCTTTTTTTTTTTTTTTTGCAATTTGTGTCCAAGTGATAAATACTATTCAAGTGACTGATAAGCATATCAAGTTTTGGTATCTTAGAAGATACTCTCTCTCTCTCTCATAGTACGTCTACAATATAAGGCCCAATACGCGTGATCATCAATAGATTATACTACCCTCATTGATACATACTAAAAACTATAATTTATTCACGTAACCTTTTACTTAAAAACCTCGCATGCCACCTCGACCACCAGAGCGATATTTCTGTTTAAAAAAAGGCACAATTAAATACACGCGTATATTTACACAAAATATCATCTTTAACTTACCATATGGCCTCTTCCTTTATAATTCACCTCGGGATCATCTTGGAATCGTCTTTTCTGTTGCCATTCTGGTTTTTCAGTTACCTTATCTTTATAATCGCGATAGCGAGACTCTTCTTTTTTAGGGCTAGTTGATCTGTTATCACGACTGGTGCTTCTAGCAGGACTTTTTCCACGGCTTAAGCTTCTGGTAGGGCTAATGCTTCTACGGCTTGCACTTTTAGCAGCGCTTCTACTTCTAGCAGGACTTCTACTTCTAGTATGGCTTCTACCACGGCCTCTCGTCTCTATATCTGATTCATCTGAATCAAATCTCTTTCTACGACTCTTTTTACTCTTTTTGCTCTTTTTATGATCTTTCTTATGCTTCTTGTGATGTTTTTTATGCTTTCTCGATCTCTTTTCTTCTTCATCTTCTGATCCTGATTCAGATCCTGATTCAGATCGAGATCGCTTTTTACTATGGGGTTTCTTTTCTTCATCTACAAGTTCTCCATCTGATTGATCTGCTTCAACTTTTTTTTCCTTCTTTGGTTTTACTTTTTTTTTTTAAAAAAAAAAGAAAGAGTTAATCAGTTGCCTTCAAAAAAATTTGTTGCACTAAATACCTTTAACACCTGGAGGCAATTGTAAAACTAATTCACCGCAATTAGCAATCATAATATTATGAAGAGGACGGTCATTATCATCAACAGGTTCATTTTCCATCATCTCTAAAATATTATATCCAACTACAACTTTTCCAAACACAACATGCTTACCGTCCAAATGAGGTGTAGGACGAGTAGTCATAAAGAATTGAGAAGACTGTGTGTTGGGACCACGATTGGCCATACTTAATAAACCGTGTGTATCGTGTTTGCGTTGGAAGGATTCATCAGGAAAGGTAGCACCATAAATACTTTCTCCACCAGCTCCGTTACGACGTGTAAAATCACCTCCTTGACACATGAATCCTTTAATGATGCGATGAAAGATAGATCCACGATAATGTAGAGGCATATTGCTTACTTTACCAAGACCCTTTTCACCAGTACATAATGCTCGAAAATTTTCAGCTGTTTTGGGAACCTCATCGGCAAAAAGCTCCATGATGATTCTACCAACTAGAGAGTACAACGTGTAAGTTAGTGATTTAAAAAAACGTCATATGACGCGGCTTTCCTTACTTCGATTGCCATCAATGTCAATATCAAAAAATACACGAGGATTAATCTTCATTATATAATACAGTGGTAAAAAAAAGGGAATACGTGGAACGCCAACAGCGAAAAAGAGATTACACAAAGTTTTATTTTTTCATGTTTATGTAATAGTGACTGTATTGTTTCCCTAAAAGCTTATTTCAGGGTTTTTTTTTAACTACTTTTTTTTTCCTTTTCCCTTCATCATCTTTTTTTCAAGGAAAACTAAAACATAATGTCAGATTCTAACGTAAAGCAATTGACCAGAAACCAAGAAGAAATTGCACCTATTCACGCTTTTATTGCAAAAAATGCTGGTATGCTCGTGAAATTAATGACTTTCTCGGCCGCTTTGCTTGCTTTCCCTATTCTCACATTCTTTTGTACACTCCACAGTTTGTTTGAAGGTATGTATATGAGTATATAAATAATGGGAGATGAATTTTTTTATTAAATATATATTTTATGTATATTAGGTAATACTACTTATGCCGCAGGAGCTGCAGCATTAATGGCAAATGTGATTGTAATTCTTTATATTATTGTTGCTGTTCTCGAGAAGCCTGCCAAGGATGATGTGACTGAAGAAAAGAAGGATAACTAGATGTGTAGGAAAGAGAGATATGAGGGGAAATATTCTTTTCTTTTTTTAATAAGTAATGTAATAATAATAATAAAAAAAGAAAAAAAAAAGAAACACGTGACCAATCCACACCCCCCTTTCCCCCATTTCATGAGAATTAAGTTCAAGATGTAGTAGTGGTTGTTGTTTGTTGTTTACGCTGATGCACATAGTCATTCATATAGGTCGTCACTGCTGATATTAAATCATGAAAGCGGTCTTCATGATAGATTGGATGATCTTCAGGATACCAAGAAGATCTCTTTTGCTTTTCCCATTCAGCGAAATTTGTTAATTGATGACTGAAACTATCAATAAATCCAGTCCAGTCAATCTGTTTCTTTGCAAAGTTAACAATCCGTCCAGGTGAAACAACTTGAACAAAATCATCCAATAAAGTAACAAAAAAAAATAAACAAAATAAAGAACTGATGGCTGCTAAAGTAAAAGTGCCAATAGTAACAGCCATAATCGATTGCCGCTGGCGAGGCGTAACTATATTATTGACCCAGCCTTTTATATCGCTTTTACTTGATGTAGTTGTGGTTGCCGTAATAGACATTTTTTGCATGTATATTAAGAGAAAGAAAGAAAAGAAAAGAAAAAGAGGGAAAAAAAAAGGACCACCGTTTTTTTAAAAAAAAAAACCCTACCTAATATATTTTGTATTCTGTAACATGGCCAAGCCAAATACATTTAACACTAGTTTAATGTAAAGGTATCATACCATTATTTTCCCCTTTTTTTTACTCGTAGCTATTGTACCTTTTCTTTTTCTTTTTTCAATCTAGTAAACCCTGATACTTTAATACTACAAGTATCAGAAATCCATTGCGTTAACTATTACCATTTTGTCTAAAAACATTTTTTTTTTTTTTTTGGTATTTCACGTGAAGATCGTTCTTCATTCTTATTTAAGAGAAGAATTATGGGGTATCTTGAACGTGAAAAATTCAGTCACACCAGTCATCTAATATGATTTTCTGCCCCTTTTTTTTTCTTTGGCTAATCTTTGGTAGATTACTATCTTATTAATGCTACAGAAACCTCTTTTCTAAAGTAAAGCTTTACTATTATATGAATATATGAAACCCTTCTCTTTCTGTTCCTAGCTTTAATTTTTTCTGTCAAGTTATCTAGCTATAATTGTACTCGAAAACATTCCTTTCCTTAGTATTTTCCATTTGGATTTCTAAGTATCAACAAATAATTAATTTATGTATTGTCATTATCAGTTTTTTATACATTTTTTTTTTTTTTTACATACTGTGCTTTTGTGTAGCATAGTTATTTGCAACAAATATAAAGTACCATCATCATGCAAGCAGAGATTGAAAATCAGACACTAATAGGATAACAGCTAGAAAGGAAGCAAATGACTAAATAATAAGGGCAATCAGCTGATAACAGAGTCTCTCATTTAACTTCAAAAGCTTATAAATACATTCGTACACTTTTTACTAACTAGTCTATTTTCTTATTTTTCAAATAATTAGGTAACTAAAACGAAAAAAATAGGTAGTTACACTAGTTCAAATAAGATAGCGTTCTGGGATTGTAGGTTTTGATACTATAATAGGTGGCAATATTAATACCATATTTTGAATACTACGATGAATTTGAGCTTTTTGGGTAGGTCAGGCTACCCGCTTGAAAAAATTTAATAGGTAGTAAATAAAACTCTTAAAACTAATTACAATGGGCGATGATATAAATAGATGCTACATTCTCTTTTAATATCTCACAGTGATTTTTAAATGCGGGTTTATGAGATATTCTAATAACTAGCTCTGTAGTACTCTAATTGACAGGAAGCAATATGATTTTGTTTATGTAAAATGCTGATTTGTTTATTTTTATAATTACTTAAGGTTTTTAGGTATGTTGATATTTTACATAAAGAACAACTTGTACACTATGATAGATAAGGACTAAAAGAAGGATAAGTAAACAGTATACTTTGTAAATTAATAGAGAAGATGGGTGCGAGAAGATGTGCGCGAAGGGAAAAAAAACTACATTAGAATATTTCAGTGACGAAAAGCAAACATTTTTTAATCCCGGGAAATAATGACATTTCATACGCATTTCTTCGCTTCAGGAGCATCAAATTTGAAGCTTTGGGTATGCTATTTACATAAATATAAAAAAAAAGGGGGAGCTCTGCAACAAAAAATTTCAATTGAAAGCAATTGGCTTAAATATATAAATGTATACGTACCTCTAAACTCTAGCAAAAATCATTGAAACCCCCTATTGGTTAACTGTGAAAGGACAAGGTCTCTTTCTATTTTAGCGGGAATAAAGCTGATCGTCCAGGCCAGGACGGATATTTTTTTTGTAAGGTTGAGGGTTTATAGCAGCCTTTGTACAGTTTGCGAATAGGTAAAAGGTTTCTGTATACAAATATAATAGATCTTAAATGCGTAACATCTCTCGGCGCTGTCATAGAGAAACGTTTGAGCATTATGTAAAGACCATAGTATAATAATGAAATAAAATAAACACGTGATAGGCCGCAATCCTATTTATATATTGGGTTTGACTAATACGTGTGTGAAAAAAAAGTTGTAGATGAATAGTGACAATTTACCAACAACGTAGATACCGATGACCCCTTCGTAGATTGCTTTGCAATAGTACTAGTTTGTATTAAATCAAGAACTGTCGTATTTTCGTCCTTTGCTTCACCTGATGCGGCTGGACTTTTCCAGATAACGTTGTTCTGAATTATTTCTATAAAATCTGGGCGCTTCTTTGAATTGTTTACTTGCACATCAGACCTACAAAAAAATACTTATCGCAAGAAATATTGCTTTTTGACGGGGTTTTCAAACAATGGACGGAATGCGAAGTCAACAAAGCCTTTTTTCTCTGATCTGTTCATAGAATTCGTCTTTTTGGTAAGCGTTCGATCCTAATAATAAAAAAAGGCATTAAAAACAATACAAAAAGTGGTATGGGAAAAGAACTTATAGGCTTCTAATACCAACGATAAAATCGCCAGCAGCAGTGTCTCCATTATTGCTGCTTGTGCTGATTTTCTAATACCAAGTTCACTATCGCCATAGTTCTGCAAAGACAATATGTGAGCTGTGGTTTCAAATAAATAAGATTCTGTAATTTTACTCACGACTGCTATTTGTTTAATATCTCTTTCAAGGTTGGTATTTAGCATTTCATTCTTGATATTAAATGTCGATTTTAGGTACTTGTTAAGATCGTCCAAGACGTTCAAACCAAATACTTCTTTCTTTGGAAAACATTAACACATGCGGTTTGTTTTATCTAATAGAATATCGATAGATTCTGTATTTACACGTTCAACAAAAAATGAGTTGTATTTTATCAGAAAATCTTGATATACAATCAATTTACTTTGGGTCAGTGTAACTAAACATTATATAAGTATCAATTGTGTAGGATGAATATGTTTGTATTGAATCTAAAGTACATGAAATATCAAGAAAATTAACACAGTTATAGAAATAAAAAGAAAGAGAAAGAGAGGTCTTTTAAAGGCAACTAAAATATTAATCAAAGCCGATAAAATAGGGTAAGGTCAACTTGGCATATAAACGCGGCTGAATAAATCCTGTACATATATGTTTCTTTAAGAGCACATATCAGCCTTTCTTTTTATGCGGTGACCAGAAGTCTCATGATTTATTAGTGAAGAGGACACCAACCAAAAATATGTAACCAAGATGAAGGATGTAGCATTGCATTTAATACAAGTTACATATATATAAAGAGATACCATACTATATTTCCCTTTTTTCGAACTACTATCTTTCAATCTAATAGAGCATAATACAGTAGGTAATAAAAAAAATCGGTATTTCGCATGAGTGTGAAAAATTCTGTCATACAGGTTATCTAAAACGATTTTCTACCCCTTTTTTCTTTCGTTGATCTTACTAGTACCATGATAATCTATTTTTTAATGTTTTTTAAGCAAAGGAGGAAATCCCCCTCCTTTCATTTCTCCGCTTTTTTTTTCTGTCAATAATTGTACTTCAAAACGCTCCTATGTGTATAACAATTGTTTACAATTTGGCTCGTATTTTTTTTTCTATCAGAAAAAAAAAGTTAATTTGTAGTCATTGTCAATACATATACATAGTTTTTTTTTATGCTCTGTGCTTTTATGTAGCGTCAATACAGAATAGTTATTTGCACATCTTTCACAACAATGTAAAGTACCGTCATCATGCAAGTAGAGATTGAAAATCAGACACTAAGCGGAAAGAGAGAGACTGACCAATAGGGGTCGTCAGCTGATGATAGGGTTTCTCATTTAATTTCAAGAGTGTATAAATATATCCATTCGCTTTATATTTAGTTTATTTTTTCTTTGTCTTTCTTTCCTTTTTTTTTTTCTAACTTTTAATTTAGATAATTAACATGTATTCCCAAAGTCAGGAAGAAGAAGAAGGAAACAGTAGCTCAACCTCTTCACAAACATTACTAAGTCATGGACAAAGAAGTAATTACAAAAGTTTGGATTCATCATATGAATGGAATGTCGAAGTAGACATGAAGGGTCAAGTCGACACTGGAGACTGTACCACAGAGAAATTTTCGTTTAATAAATTAATGCAGTACACAGGGCCTGGTATGATAAAAGTAACAAATCTGTTAAATTCAAAAATATGTCTTTAATAAACTCTATTTTTTTTTTAGGCTGGTTAATGTAAGTGTTGTGATACCAACTACATGTTGCTTCTTTGTTAATGTTTTTTTTTGGCTTAGGGCTATTGCTTACTTGGATCCAGGAAACCTTGAATCTGATTTACAATCTGGTGCAGTCGCTGGTTGTAAATTGTTATGGTTACTGTTCTGGTCTCATGCTGCTGGTAATAAAAATCATATCAATTTGTTTAATTAAAACGATTTATGTTAAAAAAATAAAACCTTTTTCGATTAAGGTTTGGCAATGCAAATTCTTTCGGCACGATTGGGTGTAGTAACACAACACCACTTGGCCCAATTGATTCGAAAAAACTATAATCGGTCATTGTCTATTATTATTTGGCTATTTACTCAATTAGCTATTATCGGATCTGACATCCAAGAGATTATCGGTACGGCTATTGCCCTCAAAATCTTGTTTGGGCTTAGAATTTGGGTAGGTGTCTTAATCACGGCTTCTGACACGTTTGTTTTTATGTGGTTGCAACAATATGGTGTAAGAAAAATCGAGGTATTTTTTATGACTTTGATAGGTGTCATGATTGGTTGCTTTTGGATCGAGATGTTTGTTTCGAAACCAAATATCGAAATGATTATTAAAGGTATTTTGATACCTCAAATTCCAAGTGAGGCCAAAGTTCAAGCTGTTGGCATGGTAGGTGCCGTTATTATGCCCCACAACATGTTTTTGCATAGGTAGGTGCATACAAAATATTTTTAAAAAGTTGAGAAAAATGCTAATGACTCTCTGTTTATACACAGTGCCCTCGTTATGTCTCGTAACATTGGAGCTAAACCTTCTGAAAATAAAAAGAAGGAGGCTAATTACTATTTTGCAATTGAATCCGCTTTGGCTTTATTTATATCTTATTTAATCAATCTGGCCATTGTTGTTGTATTCGCTCAAGTCTTTTATAAGCCTGGCGAAACACTTAAATCGCTACCTGGGTTATACGATGCCTCGGAGGCCTTGTCCAAAACACTTGGTAAGAGCGCCAAGTATTTTTGGGCATTTGGATTGCTAGCTGCTGGTCAGTCGTCGACAATGACGGGAACATTGGCTGGTCAATATGTAAGTAATACGCACCTAAACGCATATATATTTTATAACCGTATTAAGTGATATAAATATTAGGTTGTAGAAGGCTTTTTAGGCGCTATATTTAAGAAGCAATGGCATCGTATCGCATTAACTCGTGCTATTGCACTTGTTCCTAGTATGCTTGTTGCTATCCTTGCTGTCGATAACTTTGATACAATGGGTGAATTTTTGAATGTCTTACAAAGGTACATATATTTTTTCAAAAAGAAAATTTGAAGTACTAAAATATAAAATGTAGTCTTTGCCTCCCCACTGCTATTATACCTATTCTCAAGTTAACCGCATCAACAAAAATAATGACAAAGACGTTTCGTAACTCGAGAGTAACAAATATTATGTGTTGGATGATTTCTTTTATTGTGATCGGATTTAACGTACATTTATTTATCAACTATCTGCAAGAGTTAAACTGGCCGCTGTACGCGGTGATGTTTAGTGTTACTTATTTTTCGTTTGTTGTATACTTGATTTTTACGCCACTTGAAATTCCAGACACAAAAGAAGCAGAAGATACTGAGAGACACCGGCTTTAATTTGATCATCATTATATTATACACCCCATTACATTGTTTTATATCATCAACAAGTATATATCTATTCTTGCATCTAATTTTGATCATTACAAATAAAGTCCGTGGATTATCAACCCGTTTATTAAAATAAAACTCCTTTATATGTATTAATCAGATTTATAAAGATCAATTTGATACAGAGTTATTGAATAGAACATGCTTTTTTTTGCTCGTTTTCGTAACGTTCAAGTGCCCTCGAAAGTTGCTGCTTATAATGAGGTATAGCTTTCTTCAAGTAGATGTCTTGCGCCTTTAACGAGTCATCGGTAAGAAGAGAATCTACCACAAAAAAATAAAAGTATAAAAATGACATATCAAAGTAATATAAACTATTATCGTTATTACAATGCCATTCAGGAGCCTCTCTTACTTCGAGCCCGGTTGGATATGCCATTACTGTTTCGCCTAAATAATATAAAAAATTGTATCATCTTTAGTCATTTTTTTCTGCTTCTTTTTTTTTTTTTTTTGTGATGTAGTATACCGTTTGTTTTATTATCACACAGGTACTTGAACACTCCATCTATAATAAACGGCATTGGTACAGCAGGAATTGTGTCGGCAAAGTCGTAATAAGGATCTGGAACTCCACCAACAGTTCTAACATTATCCAAAAATTCAGTGTCTAGATGCGAAATAATATGAGTAAAGTATAATAATTTATTCATGATAGATTTATCTTACCTGCAAAACTTGGACAAACTGAAGTATAACATTATTATTAAAGTGAACATATAAATACATATATATATATATTATTTAGTACCTGCGTTTACGCGGACGTTACAGACTTTAGGTAGGAATGTGCATGATTTTACATAGCCTATAACAGCATGTTTGGTCGCTGCATAAGCTATAAGAGCACTATATTTATTGTAAATTATAAGATTTATTATAAAAAAATATGTTACATTTCTGATACTTACGGAACAGAGTAGAATCCGGCAGCTGATGATGTACATACAATTGAACCTCCTCCGCGCTTAGCCATGTGCAAAATAGCTACTTTCGAACCTAAAAGTATAACATCAGAGCGATTAATATTTTGTTAAAGACTAAATATACTTTTTCACAAACTTTTTATCAATCCGACGGCGTTGACATTGAATATTCTTTCTTCCAGTTTATCTAAAATGACATATTGTTATTTTTAAAGAAAAAACAATCGAAAAGGGGAGAAATATACCATCCAAAGGACTAAACAGATTATCAGCATTGTCACAAGTTGCTGCATTTAAGATAGCAATCTATTGTTTGAGGAGGTGGTTAATAAGCAAGATTTTGACATATTAACTTGACCCTACATCGACACCACCAAATTCATTTTCAGCAAGTTGAAACAGTGCCTTATTATCGTCATATCTCGAAACATCGGTACGCAAAAAGACAGCAACTTTCTTACCGGCTCTAATAAAACATTTTAATTATGTCTATTTTAGATAGGCTTACTTACTCTTTGTTATATTGTTTCGCTACTTCCCGTCCTTTATCTGAAATAGCACCGATAACTACTTTGGCACCACGTCTGATCAATTCGTCACATACAGCTTTTCCAATACCTCTACTTCCACCTGTAACAACGGCAACTTTACCCTCGAAGGAGGTTAAGTCTGTAGAGGGAGATTGCAATGTCATTTTAGATTTAGATTTAGAGTTAAGTATAGAAAAATAAAAAGAAAATAGAAAAAGTGACTAACGAAATAATCTTTTATAGTTCTATAAAAAGTTCTGGATTTATAATAGTCGACAATATGGCACTCGGCTAACGATTAGTTTGCCTATCATGTACTAAACAGTAATCGTGTGTCTGCATCCGTCTTCATAGACAAGAGAAACACTATTTATCCGGTACCCTTTACAGTGACATAATACGTGATCTCTAGTGTCTTAGAACAAAGTTTTATACTATACATGTTTCAGTTTAATATACTATAAAATGAGTAATTATGCCTTAAAACAGTCTCTTTTACATGATCTTATGGGAGTCTCAACAAGATATTTTTACTGTTATTTACTGAAATTTCAATATATTGAATACATACATAATCTCTTTTCTTGGCTTCTATATGTACCCGACTCTACATATTTATGCTGGATTTGATAAATGTTTTATAAACCGGAAAGACTTTTTTATTTTAAAGTCATGAGAATATTTTGGTCTGATTTATTCACGCATAAATATAATCTCGTTAAAAAATTATTATTTTTCAGCATTGTATAGCGCTCAAGTGCTTCCGCCAATTTCTTTTTGGCATGACGAATAACGTTTTCAAAATATCTCGCTTGAACATTTACACATTCTTCATCTAAGGAAGCCAAAAAAAAAAAAAAAAAAAACTATAATTAGAAAAAGAATGACGATTGTTTGCTAGTAATTGATCTTAAAAATACCTGGAAGTTAGGTGGAGACGTTCAATTTAGGGCCATCCGATCAAGATCTCGGTTAAAAACAAACAAAATTACATCTTTTGCCATTAATCTTCATAATTTAGCTCACAGTAAAAAAAAAATATACGCGGTTTCATGTTGTGGAACAATAAGCATTACCTACCCAAGAAGGGCAAACTAAATCCCACCAAACAATTAATAATCATTTCTTTTTTTATATTACCTGCATTGACGCGAACATTACAAACTGTAGGCATGATAGAACATGATCTTACGTAATCAACAATAGCGTGTTTTGAAGCATTATAGGCGCTCGTGTCGCTATAAATATGGTAGTAATCAATATAGTCACAATGTAAGATGTATCTTAAACTACTTACAAGTCAATGTATAAACCAGCAGTAAATGTTATACATACAATAGGTCCTCCGCCTCTCTTTACCATATGCATCAATGCTACTTTAGAACCTGAGCATACGATTTTATTAGCTATATTTAACTCACACAAATTTACATCATCAGGTTTACCTTTAATTACACCGATAGAGTTTACATTGAAAATGCCTTCTTTCAAATCATCTGGATATTGAGTTTTATTATTGTCTAGTTAGTTAAAATGTTGACCCTTTTTTTTTTTAAAAAAAAAAAATCAACAGGTACGAACCATCCATAGGTGAAAAAAAAAAGTACTAAAGTTTTTGATAATATCGGCACTTAAGATGGCAATCTAAAGATAGTTACAAAAAAAAATAAAAAATAAAATCAATAATGTAGCTTACATCAGCACCTCCGAATTCAGTCTCTGCGAATTGAAACAATGCTTTGTTATCGCTGTATATTGATACATCAGTACGAATAAATGCAGCCCTATACTTTAAAAAAAATCTACATAAATATGCTGTAAAACGTAATAGATTTAAAAAACAGGTACTTCTCCCTATATGCGTTTGCAACTTCATTTCCCAATGACTCCAAAATACCTCCGAAATATCTCCAATAACTGCTATAGCACCCTTTTCAGTCAGTTCGTCTATAGCATCTCTATCGATATCACGACTTCCACCAGTAACAACTGCTACTTTACCCTCAAAGTCTTTTACGCCTGAATCAGAGAGCGCCATAATTTTAATATATAGAAAACTAAAAAGGAAGAAGAATACGGAAGGAAAAACAAATTAGTTTAAACTATGTACAAATCAAATACGTTGTATGCTAGATGTAGAAGACACAAAATAGAACAGTGACACATAATGTGCTACAGCCATGCTCAGTAGTTATTTTCTTTTATCCTTTTTTAAACTGCCGAAAAAAGAACCACCAAATTGACATGTATCAGATATCATGGTAGTATCCCAGAAGTAGTTTATTTGACAGAGAGATTCCAAAAAGATCTTATTTTAAAATATTATATGTCCCATTTTTTTTAATGTAAAGTGTAAACACTTTGTCAAACATGAAAAAAGATTTATTATTACACGCCTACTATTTACAATTCTAATTCAACGGGTTTCACTGTGATGAAGCATAATAACTCCATCCTGGAGAAGCCAGAACATAAATCTTGTCAGATCTTCTCATAATTAACGAAGATACAGGATTTGTATAAACAAACGACAATTCATTTCCCATATTTTCATCAGGGGCACGAAGTATACCCAGCGCAAGTACATCATGATCCATCAACAAGTTTTCAAATAAGAAGGAATAACATTTATCAATCATAACAGGAGGCATCACAATTAACATCATATGTCGGGAATTTCTAAATTTTTTTGGTCGTATATGTGTACCACAAATAAGAATATGTGCAGTATCTTTATCATACAGAGGTCCCGGCATACCACAAAGTGCCTTTATAATTGAAACTATATCGGGTTTATAGTATGTTTGACTGAGCAATACGTTACTTAAAAGACCGTCCACAACTACGTTACCAGCCGCATAGGCTGGTGTATAGAATAAGTCTACTTCTTCGGCTACATCTTTTCCTTGTAACAAATGCATAAATCGGATATTCGATTTCTCGACTAAATAAATAATGTTACTCAACATGTTTAATCCTTTTTTTAAATTTCGCTTACCAAGATTGACAATTCGCGAAGCATCATGTGGTTTATCTTTCAACAATAAATCAAGTAAATGACTCGTCATACTGTATAAACAGAATGAAATGGTTAAGTTCACGTCGTTCAAAAATGAGAAATGGGATCTTACACTGCCGGACTATCGGAGCTTCTTTCGTATCGGTCAAGACATTCTCTTTCACTATGGGCGTGAGTTAGCAACAATTTTTATAGGTGGGTATAAACATTTTTACCTCATAACTACTACTTGCTTTGCTCTCATTACACCAGCTTTAATTAAATCTTCAGGGTGTTGGCAATCGCCCTATACAAAAAAAAAATTAAAAAAAAAGATTAAGTAGAAAAAAAAAGAACACTTACTTCCATAAAGTAAACTTTTGGAAAACGACTTATTGAATCAAATGTTTTTCCATCAGTTGGTAAAGAAGAACATAAAAATACAATGTCTTGTAACTCGTTAGGTCTCAACTGAGGTGATCTAATTAAAAAAAATGTGTTAATAAACTTATAATAAATATAATATTTATATGTGTATGTACCTCAGATTATAAATAAATTTAAATATATTAGATACTTTATGATGCATACAGACTAAAATATGTCCAGACATAAATTCAGTGGATTCAAGTATTAATTCTTTGCGTATAGCAGGTTTATCCAGCAAGTAACAGACAGGCGATGTATCAATTTCTTGTTCAGATTGTTCTAAAGCAGACATTTGACCTAGACGACTGATAAGTTTTCTACTTCCTGTTAATAAGGCTAGACGTGGAGTTGGTAATCTCGAAAGTGTAAACGTTTGACGAGATGGTGCAGCGGAATGATTTTGATAGTTTTGGTTTAATGATTTATTCGATTCACTAGAAGCAGAGTGCCGAAGACCTGCACTTGCGCTCGCAGTTTGTGTAGGCGAAGGGGGTCCTGAAATAAAGGCATTGGGTACAGTAAGGTTATTAGGTTGTTGTTGTAGAGTTTGTTGAACTGGTGCAAAATCGTCTGGAGGCGCATGTGGCGATGAAGGTATAGGGTCTAAGTTATGATACTGCTGTTGTTGCTGTTGTTGAAGCTTTTGAAGTTTAGAATTGTTTCTAAGGGAGTTTAATAATTCGTTTCGAAGTGAAGAGGATCTGGAAGCCGTAGGATGTGGAGGTTCGGAAGGTCTGCGATAGGATCCTTTCATCCCTTCATCAAATTTTCTGCGTCTTGCCTTCATGGCTTCAACTTTCGTTCGAACGTATTTATAGTCCTAAATTTTTACTTTGGGTTTAATAATCACACAATTTGATACTTTGTTTTAGTTCTCTTACCATGGCATTGACATCTTCTACTTCTCTAGGACTTTCGCACATGTAAACACATAAATCATCATCATTAATTTCGTAATTGTTCTCTGGGTTTAGCAAAATTTCTCGATGTTCACAGTTAGGAAGACGAGCTTTGATACCAAATAAAATGACTTGGCATTCAACATAGACAATCTAGAAAGGAAAAGTACGTATTTTCGTAAATAATTCAGTTTGTTTAATGATTTTAATAAACTTTACCCATGCTGCTTCTTTGAATGGGAGACCTATTAAAGCAGGAGGAGGTTTATCCATATAGATTTCGTTGCAAGAGCCGTCGTCTTTTTTTTTTTTTTTTAGAAAAAAAGTTAGATTTTTCGTTGTTTTTCGATTTTGGTCTACATACCATACTGTGCTTGCCACGATTCGTGATACCTATCCAAGGGACGCCTTTGATGTAATAAATTTGTTAGTAAAGTAGAGGCGCCACGACATCTACAATTCATTGCTAGTAAATATTGTTTAAATTCTCTAACACAAATGATTTCCTTGGCCATTTTTTGATAAATAGCAGTAGAAGGAGATAGATTGTATGTGTAGATTTTAACATTATGGCTCACTGTATAACAGTGAAGTGACCATAATCGAACGGTGTTTCTTTCGTCTTCTTTGGTTGGATCTGGCGCATGTTGATCTATAATATATGTATTAGAATTTGTTACAAGATTATACATGTATAAAAAAACTCTTTCGCTAACCAGAAAGTGTAAAAATAGCAGTAGCAGATCTTGCTTGCTAATAATGAAAACCATTGTTTAGTCGTTATATTTGAGGTATTGAAATTTAGCTTACCACACGTTTTAAAGTTTGTTCATCCTAAATAATAATAATAAAAAGAGCCAGTTAGTTGGTACACGTATTCATAGCTTATGATGATAGGTATTACCAATACGGAGCCATGAATGAATTGAATACGATGACCCCACATTGAATTTCGTTCCAAAAATTTGAGTTCTTCATTTGGTCGATTAATATCCAAAAATACAACATTTAAATGAGGTTCTGTATTCTCCTACAATAAAAATGTTAGTTTCTTCTTTTTAATCTAGGTACATAGAGTACCAACTTACAGTATTTAAAAAACCATCTAAAATCTCTGTTACTTGCTCAGGTCTAAAAGAACCAACTAATAAAATAAATGGTTTTGAAGCCTCTGAGACGTAGCCTCCCCAATCTAGATTAAAGAAAGGTATAAACAATTATGCAAGCTTAAATAATTTACATATATTTTACCATTTCTTTTACGAAGAGTACTCAAGACATCAGCAAGTAATCCAGGAAGAACAGCCAATGAGACTACAATTAAAAGCATCATGACAACTCTACTTCCCTCAGTATGTGGGGTGATGTCTATATATTGTATTAGTGTGACCAAAAAAGATAAGTAAAATAAAAGATAACTTACCACCATAACCAACAGTTGATAAAGTAACCATTACAACATATAAAGATTCTAATATAGAGTAATTGATATCTCCAAAAGTGACTTCGCAGTATTGAAAAGCAGACATTCCATTGTATAATAGAGCTATTAAAGTACCAACTAGGTATACTAATTTAGACTTTAAAGGATCGACAGATTTACCTAAATACAAGGTTTCTCTTTTTAGAGTCATATGATATTATATCGAAGTAAGATTTTACCTGTCATTAAAAGGTTCGTTTTTATTTTCAAGACACTCTTAATTCTTAATAATAACACCCAACTTCTAAAAAAGTAAGGTACTACAGAAAAAGAAAAAAGAAAAACTCATGTTAGTGATTGATATAAAAATAAAATGATTATTATCATTTACCATAAAGATATTGCCCGTTTTCGATAAACGTGGATAACAAAAAAGGATAGGTTGTAGCTATCTCAATTAAAGACCTAAAACTTATTAAAACATATAGAGGTCTTCCCGTTAGAAACATGCGCATGATAAATGAACCTAAATTCCATAAACTCAATACAGTGCAAAAAAGCCTATATTTTAACTGTTAGAAAAAGAAAGAAAGCAAAGATTGCGTTTTGTTTTCGTTACCAAAGATCATATGACCTCCACTTATACATCCAAGGAGGTGTTGCGTGAATATCAGCTTCTTGTTTCATTTCAACAAGATAAGCTAAACAGAGTAGCAGATCCACTAATAAATCTACATAAACCTATATATAGTCATCAATACAAGTTATTAACCATATGACATTTTATCACTTACAAACAAGATGATACTTTGGTTTGCAAATAAAACTCTTTTCGCTTCTGATACATAAGCTTCGTACTTGAACAGATTTTTTATTTTTTCTAATCTGGTTAAAGGTATAATACCAATTCTATATGTTTAAAATATTTAAACTTTTATTAGAAATTATCCCTTAAAAATACTATATATATATATATCACCTAATTTACCTTTCGTGTATACGGCTATCACGATATTTTTCTCGTATTGTGCTAAGATTAACTTTATGTTTCCTGGGTAACCAATTACTTTCAACACAAGCCCTTGGTGATGGTATGTATTCCCTAACTTCTTCAGCGCTGTTATAAACTTTATAATTAGGGCCGTAAAATATCGCTTTTATAAATAAGTATTTACGTTGGATCTAATTCTGGAATAATAAGATGGTTTACTGGCATTTCTATTACATCGTCCGTATCATCTTCATCTTCAGATTGCCTTGCACTTCTAACGATATGCGATAAAGTGCTAACTAACTTTGGTCGGGGAGGTCTATGATGCTTTTGAAGTCGCTTCTTTTTTCGTTTAGCGACACTAACGGAACGAGCTTCCTCACTACTATCGTGGTCTGAATATACTTCTTCTGAATGTGAGATGAAGGAAGAAATTGAAGTATTGGTTGATTGTGTTGTGACAGGATCGTTAATCGTAGAACCGTAATGAGCTTCTTCTTCTTCCTGTTCTATCGTAGTATTTATTAGCCGACTATTCTCGTCTACTTTATTCTCGTGAGTCATTTTATATTGACTATAAAAAAAAGGGGAGAAGAGAAAAGAAAAAGAAGAGAGAGAGAAAAAAGTCTTTTTTTATACAGAACAAGTATTAGCTTGTTGAAATTCTCGGCGAACTCTTTTTTTTTGGTCTGTAAAAAGGACTGTCAAAGTAAAATCCGCGGCATTTTGAATGAGGCAAAACTGTATTGTAGCAATACTCTTAACGCGTATATTTCTTTATAATAAAACCCCATTTTTGTATTGATCATGAGTTCCTTCTTATTTAAGACGATCGTGGGCATTTTTCATGCTTTACCAAATCCTTTTTTTGAGATCGCTTAGTCTTATTATTGCCATTCCGTTCTAGATTTGTGGATTTTGAAAATTTCGGGAGCACTACCTAAAAAAACTTTAACCTTAATATTTTTTATATTCAGAGTCGGTACGATATGGCAATGCCCTATTGTTTTAGTGTATATTTCGCCTTTATATCGTTTATATGATTTATATTTGCAGTCCTACTGATATCGAAGAGCAAGTCTAAATAGATTTATACGAAATTATTGACCTAAATTAACATTCAAAAGAAAAAAAAAAAGACATTTCGAATAGCAGACCCTTTTTTCCGCCAAAAAAAAAAGGGAGGAGGTCAATATTGTCACCAACATTATATATATCCTTCGTTCTGTAATATTTTAGAGTTAAAAATACTTTTAATGTTTAGAAACATAAAAGCATATAATAAAGATAGAATATTAAAGTAACCGAAACATTTTCTCCTATAATTTTTTTGATCCACTCTTATTATCAATAGTAGATCAGATCAAAGACCATGCATACTACAGTGTTCTTGAGCATATCGCTCAAAATGTACATCAATGCCATTAGAAAGAGTATATGGTTTCACACAATTAATTGGTAATGCTGTCGTGTCTTTGAGCTATATCAGTTACATAACACACCCAAGAAAAGAACAACATTCCTTCATATAGGGTATGCTCAATTCTTTTCATAATGTCCGATTATTTCTTTCATTACTCATTTCATGCAAATACACCCAGAAGGATCATTGCGGGAATAATTGTTATACTAGCAACAAAAAAAATTGTATATTGGTCAACAAGCATCTGCGGGATCGTAGTTAAACCAGTGTTTTACTGAGTGTAAATCATAGACGTGTTAATAATACTGGTTAGATATTACTTGCATCAACACTAGAGTAAAAACATCTTTACTAGTACGAAAAATAGCACAAGACAATAAAATAATTTACTTTCGAAAAAACTGTAAATAGTTTATTGAATCAATTCTATCGTTGGCAAAATGGAACTCTTCAGTTATTAGAATTCAGGCGGAACAAAGGGAATGGAAGAAAGTGCGTACAATTAGCAATTTCAACATCTTTATTGGCTTGTTTTATCTGGAGTAACGTCGTACTCGCAGATTAGCCTCGGGAAAATCGCCAACTCTCCAAGAAGAGAGATAAAAACTTTTTACGGGGTAGAGAGCTACACAATTTATTTGACACTGTAATGAAAGTCTAAGCCCACAATGAAGCATTTCCGCCATGATTTCTCTTCTATTGATAAAATAGAGTATGTATAAAAGCTGAGATTTTTTTTAACCAATCATCCACATATTATATTTAAAAGAAACGACTTAAATTACAGTTTCATTTTACTAGAAGCAGGTTAAACCTAAAACAACATGAAATAAATACTATCGCATCAGTAAAAATTAAGTAAATAACGGAACGGGAACACTCCATCCCGAATAAACACGGGTGAATTGTTTCAAGTTTAACAAAGCTGTATTATTTATTTAATTTTTGATAAATTAAAACTATCGCCACTTTTATTTTTAGTTTTTTTTACTCTAAAATACAATCATCAGTATATCAATGATGTTGTTAATAAAGTTACCAGGTTTAGTGAGGATCGAATCATCCAAAAAAAAAGAAAAAAAAGAAAAGATGCCACCTTTTAAAAAATAAAAAATAAGCTTGGTGCTTTTAAGCGTCAAAATATAACCGATGAACAATCTCCCGTAAGATTGATATTACTCCTTCATACGTCCGTACAGTGTAAGTCGTATCATTGTTTAAGTCTGCGAACAGATGCACTAACTGTTTGTTTTTTCTAATAGTTTTCATTTTTTAAGGTAAGAAAGTGTTAATTCTAAAAATTAATTCATAATTTTATTTTCACTTCATCCAAAAAGGGTTTGCTAAGTATCTGCAAATTTATTTTCAAAAACTGTATTATTATTTTTACTAAATCCTCAAATTGGTTGTGGAAACACTGTACCTAGAATCAGCACGAAAAATTCTACTAAAGCAATGAAAAATATTTTCTTTTAATAAAACGAAAAAACAAAAATGGGGGTGTAGATAGAATATAATAAGCAAATTAAAGTTAGTATCTTTAAATGGCGTAAGAACTTAAAATAAGTAACACTAAATACAACCGCATAAAACGGCCAGTTTAACTCTTGCAGATAACCGATAAATAAATGTACGACGGATTCAATCGCGATAAAAGATATCATCCGGTACATTATGTGTCACTGTTCTATTTTGTGTCTTTTACATCTAGCATACAACGTATTTGATTTGTACATAGTTTAAACTAATTTGTTTTTCCTTCCGTATTCTTCTTCCTTTTTAGTTTTCTATATATTAAAATTATGGCGCTCTCTGATTCAGGCGTAAAAGACTTTGAGGGTAAAGTAGCAGTTGTTACTGGTGGAAGTCGTGATATCGATAGAGATGCTATAGACGAACTGACTGAAAAGGGTGCTATAGCAGTTATTGGAGATATTTCGGAGGTATTTTGGAGTCATTGGGAAATGAAGTTGCAAACGCATATAGGGAGAAGTACCTGTTTTTTAAATCTATTACGTTTTACAGCATATTTATGTAGATTTTTTTTAAAGTATAGGGCTGCATTTATTCGTACTGATGTATCAATATACAGCGATAACAAAGCATTGTTTCAATTCGCAGAGACTGAATTCGGAGGTGCTGATGTAAGCTACATTATTGATTTTATTTTTTATTTTTTTTTGTAACTATCTTTAGATTGCCATCTTAAGTGCCGATATTATCAAAAACTTTAGTACTTTTTTTTTTCACCTATGGATGGTTCGTACCTGTTGATTTTTTTTTTTTAAAAAAAAAAAGGGTCAACATTTTAACTAACTAGACAATAATAAAACTCAATATCCAGATGATTTGAAAGAAGGCATTTTCAATGTAAACTCTATCGGTGTAATTAAAGGTAAACCTGATGATGTAAATTTGTGTGAGTTAAATATAGCTAATAAAATCGTATGCTCAGGTTCTAAAGTAGCATTGATGCATATGGTAAAGAGAGGCGGAGGACCTATTGTATGTATAACATTTACTGCTGGTTTATACATTGACTTGTAAGTAGTTTAAGATACATCTTACATTGTGACTATATTGATTACTACCATATTTATAGCGACACGAGCGCCTATAATGCTTCAAAACACGCTATTGTTGATTACGTAAGATCATGTTCTATCATGCCTACAGTTTGTAATGTTCGCGTCAATGCAGGTAATATAAAAAAAGAAATGATTATTAATTGTTTGGTGGGATTTAGTTTGCCCTTCTTGGGTAGGTAATGCTTATTGTTCCACAACATGAAACCGCGTATATTTTTTTTTTACTGTGAGCTAAATTATGAAGATTAATGGCAAAAGATGTAATTTTGTTTGTTTTTAACCGAGATCTTGATCGGATGGCCCTAAATTGAACGTCTCCACCTAACTTCCAGGTATTTTTAAGATCAATTACTAGCAAACAATCGTCATTCTTTTTCTAATTATAGTTTTTTTTTTTTTTTTTTTTTGGCTTCCTTAGATGAAGAATGTGTAAATGTTCAAGCGAGATATTTTGAAAACGTTATTCGTCATGCCAAAAAGAAATTGGCGGAAGCACTTGAGCGCTATACAATGCTGAAAAATAATAATTTTTTTGTGAAAAAGTATATTTAGTCTTTAACAAAATATTAATCGCTCTGATGTTATACTTTTAGGTTCGAAAGTAGCTATTTTGCACATGGCTAAGCGCGGAGGAGGTTCAATTGTATGTACATCATCAGCTGCCGGATTCTACTCTGTTCCGTAAGTATCAGAAATGTAACATATTTTTTTATAATAAATCTTATAATTTACAATAAATATAGTGCTCTTATAGCTTATGCAGCGACCAAACATGCTGTTATAGGCTATGTAAAATCATGCACATTCCTACCTAAAGTCTGTAACGTCCGCGTAAACGCAGGTACTAAATAATATATATATATATGTATTTATATGTTCACTTTAATAATAATGTTATACTTCAGTTTGTCCAAGTTTTTCAGGTAAGATAAAGTTATTATGAGTATTTTTTTATACCTATTTTATTCACGTTATTTCGTACTGTTAGACACTACATTTATGGATAATGTTAAAACGATAGATGGGGCTCCCGAGCCTTTTTATGACTTTGTTGATACAGTCCCTACTGTACTAATGTCAGTGATTATTGATGGAGTGTTCAAGTACCTGTGTGATAATACAGCAAACGGTATATTATATCACAAAAAAAAAGAAGCAGAAAAAAAGGACTAAATATTGTACTTTTTTTATATTATTTAGGCAAAACAGTAATGGCATATCCAACTGGGATCGAAGTTATAGAGGCTCCTGAGTGGCATTGTAATAACAATAACAGTTTATATTACTTTTGATATATCATCTTTACATTTTTTATTTTATTTTGTGGTAGATTCTCTTCTTACCGATGACTCGTTAAAGGCGCAAGACATCTACTTGAAGAAAGCTATACCTCATTCTAAGTAGCAACTTTCAAGGGCACTTGAACGTTACGAAAAGGAGCAAAAAGAACGCTCAATTTAATAACATTATATCTAATTGATCTTTATAAATCTGATTAATATAGGTTTCTAACGCCAGTAAGTATAATACCATCAGAAATTAAAGCATTGATCTTCCTCGTGGCTTTTACCATTGTAATAATACGCCCTTTTGTATACCCTAATAAATAATGAGCCAATTGATACGCGCGAATTATTTAAATTTACTCGTCTTTAAAATGTTTTCCATTTGTATTTTGATATCAGCGTGAAAGTCTGTTGAATCTATTACACCCAAAGATTTGTTTTATTTTACGTTCAATCGACAGAACGCGCGTTTCATTGAAAATACCCGAAGCTAATCTACTTGTTTGACCAGTTTTAAGAAGTAAAATATTATTGAGACGGACATTCAAGAACTCTTAGATGTCCGTCTCAATAAAACAACCTTTTGATTTAAACTTCTTTGCTGCTTCAGTTTGGTATGTTTTGAATAATTTTCCAATGTTAACGTCATTGATTATATACTTGTTTTCATCAGTGTAAACGTAATTACTTGTTATTACGTTCACTCCTGTTTTGAATGATATGTTCTATGGCTTAGGGAACATGAATAGGAGTGCTAGGATTAACTTGTTCAGTTGTAGATCATAGCACCGGTGGTTGGTTCAGCTTGACTAGTTGACGGAGCGGAAGAAGGCCTTGCTTGAATGATAGACTGGTCAAAAGGATCTTTCCAATAGCTTTTTTTGCAACCTTGATCTTAGCTTCAAAGTTGTCATCATTCATCGCTTTGCTAAAAAAAAATTTCAGTTCGTTCGATATAAGTCATTGATTTTTCTTGGAAACTTTACTCGCTATTTGTTCGAGTTAGTACGCGAGGAGATGCTTTCGTACGCGTTGCTTGCTTCGGCAAAACGTCTTTTTGACAAAAAAGAAAATCTGTGGCCTTCGCAAACCTTTATATTATTGTGTTAAAAGAAAGAAAAAAAAGTAGCACATCATGGCTTTGCGCCAGCTTATGTCACGCAGTTGCTTTAGAGAAAACCATGTCCTTTTGTACGGACATAGAGAAAACAAAAATGCTATAAAGAGATGCAGAATGATAAATAAATATTTACGATATACGCTCCCCTAAAAAAAGTACAGATATAAAAAAAAATACTTACTGGTATGCATTGTAATAAAGATAAAGAGGAAGAAAAAGTGATTTATCTACTCTAAAAAAAAATACTCCTGAAGATCTATTTAATTGTTCTACACGAAAAAAAAAACGCGTAGTTAACTTTTTTATTTTTGGATGATTCAATCCTCTTTAAACTTGGTATTTTTATTAAGAATATCATTACGCTACAGATGAATAATATTTTTAAAAAAAGTAAAAACACTAACCAAGAAAAAAGATGTGGAAAACTTCATTTTTATATGTATACTTGTTGTCAATAATCATGCAGCAAAAAAAGTTAAAAAAAATAAATGAGACCCTCCAAAAGAGAGCAGAAACCACCGTTTTTATTTTAAAATTGTATGTACACGCTTTTCATGCAAGTTTGATGGTTTGCTTTTTCGGATAAATCGTTCATGCGGAAAGTTAGAAAGAAGGCATTTGAGTGGTGGTAAATAATTTAGAGCTGCGATGTATTTCCCAAAAGAAAACGCACCAGTAACAAATCAAGTAACTTTTTTTTTTTTTTTTTTTTTTTTTTTTTTTCTGTTCCTGTCAAATTTCGAAAAATATTTTTTTTTTTTTTTTTTTCGTCCTCTTCTTTTTTCGTCTTCTTAATTGTACAAAATATGAGCTTGAAAGCACTTGTTCACCTTGACGAACCTTACACTCATCAAGCAGTTGTAAAGGCGTTAAAGAACTCCAAACGACTCGATTGGCAAGTGATTGAGGATGTCACTGAAGAGAATGCTGAATCGTGTCCTGCAGATACCCGACTCCAGTGGCTTGAATACGAATTAATTGACTGGCTCCACGTTGCTAAATACGACACTGAGAGTCTGTCCAATGCCTACTGTATCCGTAAAGGTCTGATCCGTAAGTCACAGTTAGCTTACAATATGGCCAAATACCTCTCTAAGCACCCCGACAGTATTTTAAAGAAGGCTATTCCGGAAACCTGGCAATTCGAGTTAGATCATGTCGATTACTTTGATGAGGCCATGAATGAAGTGTTTGAAGTGGAAAGAGATTTAGAGGAGGAAGGTGGTAACCACATGTTTATTATTAAGCCCAGTATGGCTAACAAGGCTGCAGGTATCAAGGTATTTAATTCTTTAGATCAATTACGTGCTATCTTTGAGGAACCTGAATCCGACAGTGAGGCAGAGGACGATGATGAGTATGATGAAGATGATGAAGAGGATCTTTCACAAGTGCGTGAGTGGGTGATTCAACGGTACATCCATAACCCGCTGTTAGTGAATAAGCGTAAATTCCATATCCGTGCTTACGTGATGACCAAATCAAATATTGAAGTGTACCTCTACCGTGACATGTTGGCCTTGTTTGCTTTAAAGGAATATGATACCACTAACTTGGACGATAATTTAATTCACTTGACCAATACATGTATTCAAACGGAAGAAGCAGAATATAACGAAGATGCCTCTGTCAAATTATTTTGGGAGTTGCCTTTAGAAGAAAAGGAGTTGAATCATATCTTTGAACAGATGAAGAAGATTTTAGCTGATGTGTATGATGCTTGTTCAAGTGAAATGACGACGTTTCAGTGTATTCCTAATGCCTTTGAGTTGTTTGGTATTGATTTTATGATTGATGATGAGCTTAATGTTTATTTCTTGGAAGCCAATGCAGTAAGTAGCAGCAGTTTCAAAATATGTATATTAGCAGTATGACTTACTTTATTTTAAATAGTTCCCTGATTTCAAACAAACTGGTGGTAAATTACAACATATTATTCAAGAATTATTTGAATCAACAAGTCGTGTAGCTATTGAACCCTTCTTTACAGATGGTAAAGAAGTAACAGATGAAAAGATGGTTAAAGTGTTTGAAAAAGAGTTATTGTCATTATAGGAAACAAAAAAAAAAGCTTAATATATATTTTATTTATTTTTAATACGAATGGTTATAATATGAATGTAAAGAAGAAGGATGATGATGATGACCAGCGGTTGTTGAAGGATAGTATATATTTTGAAAATCTAAATCATCTTCATCAGTAGTATAAGGATGATAAGGAAAATGACCAACGGAAGCAGCAAACATCTGTTGTTGTTGCAATTGTTGTTGCAATTGTTGTTGTTGTTGCTGCTGTCGTTGTTGATAGTAATACATTTGTTGTTGTTGCTGTTGATATTGCTGTTGTTGCTGCATATATAATTCATTCCTTCTTTGTATCTCCCACTGATCTCTTCTTTGTCTTTCTTGTTCCATTTCTTGTATCATTCTTTGTTTGAGATCGCTAAAATCTTCTTTTTCCCTATTATTTTGGTTAACATCCTGTACATCATCTCGTTCAATTTGTAATTTTTCACTGTTATCAGGCAGCATGATTTCGTTTTTTCTCGATCTTACATTATTATTTTCAATTGACATCGTAGGTGATTGTTCGATGCCGTTAATTTTAGTTGTTCCATTACTATATTCTTCAGTTACATTGGTACCCTACAAATACAACATGTTATGATTTAATTTTTTTTTAAAAAAATCAAAAAATTTAAAGCCTTACATTTTCATCAGTGATTTTTGTAACTTTAATCGTTTCTACAACACCGTTTACACTACGTGTGGATGTAGTGACTGACTTTAAATAGTTATTACCGCGATTAGAAGAAGATGAAGAGGAGGAAAATGATTGTTGTTGTTGTTGTTGCTGTGAATGTTGTTGTGAATGTTGTTGTGAATGTTGTCTCATCATGGAAGGAAATTGTTGCTGATGTTGTTGTTGCTGTTGCTGTTGAGCCATAAAATCGTGTGATCCAAATGGTGAATTATGCATCATGGAATGAGACATAAAAGACTGATTGAATCCATTATTTCCATAAGGCATAAAAGGAGAATGCATAGGAGGAGGAGGTGGTGGAGGTTGTGGAGGCATCATAAATGAAGAAAATATGTTATCTGCAAAAGAGAGTTTATAAGATTCTGACTACAAAGCAATTTGACAAGTTTTAAATATTTTACCGTTGAATCCACTAAATCCATTCATGTGATTAAAAAAGTCAGCAAATACTTCCTCAGGTCGATGAAACTGTGGGAGAGAATTAATTAGTAAACAAAATAAATAATAAAACACAAAATAAGCTTACTTGAAATCCATTAAATAAGAATTCGTCATCTCCGTGTAATTCTGTTTCATCACGGCTATCATAAACTCTACGCTTCTCAGCTATAACAACAACAACAAAATGTTGTTAGTTTATACACATATAAAACATACAAAAAAACTGAAATACTTTACGATCTGATAGTATTTCGTATGCTTCACTATATAATAATTGTTAACTTTCTTTTTTTGACCTGTGTATTATATCGATTATATCTTTACCTAATATCTTTAAACTAAGATATAATATATATTTTTTAGTAAACTAGTGGGTGGGACCATTATATCATTATGTGGTATATACTTTACTTTTTCAACTGCGTCTGGAGAACTATTTTTATCTGGGTGGTATTTCAAAGCAAGTTTTCGATACGACTTTTTTATTTGTTGCTCATCAGCATCTGCTGAAATATTCAATACTTCGTAGTAATCTATTGTCGACATTTCAGTTTAATAAAGATTTGGTATACACTACAATTAAATAAGAAAGAAAGAGAGAAAAAAAAAAAAAGAAAGAAAAAAAGACGGGACTAACTTAATAGTGCGCAGGGAGCTTAAAATGTTGGAATTCAGAAGAACGACAAAGAGACTTTCCCAATTCAGAAATACGACAATAACATCAAATTTTACATGTAGAATTATTCCATTTTATTATATCAAAGTTGAATAATGCTTTATATACATAAGCGAATGAAGTAAAATAAATAAAAAGGGGAGGGAGGGGGTGTATGATATGTTACAGACTATTATACATAAATAAATAAATGAGAGAGAAAGAAAGAAAGAGTAATCTAATTTGATACTATCCAGGGTGAGATTTCATCATAAGTAGGTGGTGGAAGAACAGCGGATGATGGATGTGATTGTTGTTGTTCTTCTTCTTCTTCTTCTGAATCAAATATTGAATTGTAAGAAGGTAAAGAGTAGTTTGCATTGATCATAGAGGTAGAAGCAGGCGAGTTACCAGTTTGCTGATAGAGTAATGCCAACATGGAAGTAGGATTATACGGTAATGTTCTCCAAGTCTCTCCATAAGCCGGAAGACCGGTGTTATTGACGGCACAAATAATGATCGGAAGCGCAGCACGAAGTTCAGAAATATGTCCATCAGCGTTAATCAAGGATAAAACAAACTTTACTTTATGTTTAATACGAATAGCATCATTTTGTATATCGCACTGTAATTCTTGCGGTGAACTAGGTAATTGAATTGTTTGTAACTTTGTCCACTCTACGAAATTACCACCATTGTTGGTATTGGTTATACCAAATTTATCGTCCCGTGCAGAAAATAATACTCGACCGTGAGCTCGGGACCGGGTATTTAAAAACCCTTGAGCACCCGCTCTACATACCATATATTCCTTGAGCGTACAAGACAAGTGTCGCACACGCAGTGAATCCACTAGAGGTGTGATACGAATTGTAATAGGAATCTGATCGCCGTGAGTATATATCTTGCTGGGTAATGTGATTTCGTAGTCTAGCTTATTTGCCCATTGATTAGCTACGGATACAGGCTCTAAAAATTCGGGGGTAAAAGGAAGTAATTGTCTTGATACGTGCACGATTTTACGGTTAGAGATGTTGGGTAAAAATCGTGATCTTTCAATGGTGGCTTTTAATTGATATTGCACTGTGTAAAAGTTGGCAACGTAGGTGGATTCTGGTATATCTCCTGGTAATACCATTTCAAATTCATACGTGTAGCTTCCTGCACTCAAAATATGCATCTTTTGTTGTTTGGGAAGAAATGTCCATTTATGTTCTAGTACTGACTTTTCTTCACGAAACATTCTGTCATGACCATTTCCTACGCCTAAATGTTTATATACATAAATAAAACGAACATTACATTACTTTTTTGTAAAACTAACCTTCAGTCCATGAAACTGTCATTTTTCCAGCTAATTCAAGCTTAATTGACTTTATCTTTGTCGTCTCTTGCAATTGAAGGTTCATGATGCCTCTCAAGACACAGCCCGCTGATTCGGTTGAAGCACCATACATTATCAAGTTTTCATTTTCCACATGAATCTTTACCTTGGCGTGAGATCGTAATTTATCCATTTTCTTTTGTTATTTGTTAGCGTGGGGAAATATATATATTATTTTCACAGAAAGAAAAAGAAAGAACAGAAAAATCTATCTTTGCTGGCCCTTTATATACTTTTTTTTTTTTTTTTTTTGTATGCAAGGGGAGGCTTTTTCTTTATTTAAAAGAGCGATTCGTTACACACTGTCACACGGTATAATTTTTTTGGGAAAAAGAGAGTCGAGAACAGACCAATGTCAACTCCATTGTCGCTTTGCTAATGCGCGGTGTTCCTGAGCATTTAAACACTGTAAAGAGACCAGTATGTTCCAAGGATGTCACTTGTCTACTACTACTGCTACTCTTTTCCCCTAAAAAAAGAATTATTTATTTGTGAACACCACGCGACGCAATAATAAATAAAGGTTTGATTTCATCTGTTTTTTTTTGTCATGTAATTTTATGCTCGCACCATATTAATTTACTACGGTAACAAATACTGAAAGAGAAGTTCTGTGCTACTACTCCTTACGATGTGGTCTGGCACAATACTAGCAATATTAAACAGAATAAACCGAGTATTTTGTATAAAGAAACAAGAGAATATTTTTGATCACAAAGTTTGATACTAGCATGAAAAAATTAATTTACTTAGCACAGCTTATTAAGCTTGATTTTTCTTTGAAAACATCAATTCTTTCTCCTTTAAAAAAGAAAATAAACCCCAAAAATAAATCAATTATTATCATATGTTATTTAATTAGACAAGAGCAAATTTTATTTTGCGTGCGGTTTAGAATGTCATCATTTTCCCCTCATTCTTTCTACAATTCTTTCTTTTTTTTTTTTTCTGTAGTATATCATACTTTCAGATCAACCAGCAGGTCCTTTAATACTTGTATTTAGAAGCAACAAGTTGTATTTATAAGTTTTTCTTTCCGCGTAAACATACTTTTTTTTTTGTTTCCTCTAACCCCTGGTTAGCATCTCTTTAAACTTCATAGCGGGAGAAATGAGATTCAAAATATGGAGAACAATAAACAATAAAAAAAAAATTAGTACTACACACTTGGATCAGCATGACAAAGTATTAATTTTTTAGCCGATTACATCCGCTATATTTCAAACTTGTTTTTCCAGTTTGCAATTGCTCACAATTTAAATAACTCTAATAGGTTCAACAGTTTCCTTAGTAGGACGATCATTTTTCCTTTCTTTTTCATTCAAGGTGGTGTGAGAGTGAATAAAAGAAAAAAGACCAATGGAAGGGAATGATTATTTGTCGCGTGGTGTTCATAAACAAATAGAATCCTCCACTGCAATGATTGTAACACAACCCGTACTCTGACTAATATTATTTGTAAAACCGCAGTTGGATCAAAATATTGGATTTATAATGGGATCATTGCTTCTTTATGTGTGTGTGTTTGATTGACACTTTGCCATATATTAAATAATAATAATATTTAGAGGTTCTGGACCTTTTTTTTTTCTTTTTCTGAAACCGTCATTCATGTACAACTACACACAAGATTTTTTTTTTTTGTGTTTAGGGTAAATACTTCCCCACGCTTATAAGGATTCCCTTTTGTTCTGTCACTCACATCCTATTTCTATTTTCACTCGTTTTGTGTGCGACATGCTATTATCACAACATATGCCCATATGATCTCAGAATTGCTTCCTTTTGTTTTGCAATTATAGCTTAATGAATTGCAAATAGATCGGACTCTAGTATAACTAATAGAGAAAATAGTGCTTAGCTTGGAAGTTTTTTTTTTCTTTTCTGGTGTTGACGTATATCTAATGTGCCTCTTTTTGCTTGTGCTGTGCTCAAGTTATATTAAAAAAAATGATGTGAACACATGCCCCTTGTTTCTTTTTTCAGCAGTTGGTATCATGGAGAAGCACACCAATAAAAATCGGATAATCATTTTTTTTCTCCTCAAGTTTTTCCCGTTATGGCGTTTCGTAATACCCCTCCCCCTCAAACGGGGAATATTGTTGTACTATCTATGGCACTTACTGACGAATGTTGATTTATGCCATATCACACTTATCAATTGCTTTTTTTTTAATATGTGCTCGGTTTAAAAGATTAGGACACAACTATGGTGGCTTTCTTACCGCATTGTTATTGGCTCTCCAACAGCAGTTTTGACATCATGACTGGCTAACATCACTCTTATTAAAACAATACCAATCATATCCCACTTGACGGATCAAAGATTTTTATTTATTTTTATACTTCTAATTGTATCGATAAATGAGTTTTATTTTTAAAAAAGATGCAATTGCTTTTATAAAGTAGTGTTTACTCTGCATGCATGTCAAATGAAAGTATGTAGAAAAGGCTTTAGTCAGAAACCAGAGACAACAAAAATATATTTTTAGCACTCGTTTTAGCGAAAAAAGGAATTGGTTACAATAAAATAACGTAATAGGGCTATCATCGTGACATTATAAGTGAGTGGAATTGTATTTTCTTTTCAAAAATAAAAAAGGTACCAGTGGATACTACTTAAGAGACGATGTGGGATCAATTAAACACATTACTTGTGTAAAGAAATAATAAAAATAAACGGGGAAAATACTATATCTACGTAGTGATGCTTGATTATACAACACCAGCTGCATCTCTATTTAAAGCGTGGTTAAGGTTGTGCCGAAATCGACCGTTCGATTGCCGGTTGAAGAAACAATAGCATAATATTATATTTTGGTGATATTGAGAACATGTCATTATGACGAAATATCTGGTTATCATATCATCATTCACAGAGATCCAAAATAGATAATAATTTGTAAAAGTCCGTAAGGTACCTTAAAAGATTACCGCTTTGTTGTCAAATATTGTGTAATCGGCTTTTAATAAACATTGATGTTATTTCAAAGAACCATTTTGTCTTTTGTTTCTTTCAACTTTAACTAAACTAACTCACTTTCTCATTCTGGTAAGATTTTATTATATTTACTGTTCCAGTGTGTTTACAATCAGAGTTTCCTTAACGAAAGAAAAAACAAACGCGTCAAGAAGGTGTCTTCTGTGATGGTAGAATCACGGCTTTACCAGCTATCAAATATGACCTTGAAAGACTACGGAAGTGGCCTACCAAAGATAATAATGAAGCAACGCCTTCCCTTTCAAGTTAACAGGCTCCCAAGTGTAACACTATCTGTCGAAGCTTTATTTTGAAGAAGTAAATCAATCAATACGAAATACTTAAATATTGCCAATAACAAGGATGTTGAAAAGAAATTTGGTTTATTAAAGTCACTAAAAGAGATAAAATTGTGGATTACTTACGAATGAAGCTACTATACGTAATTGTGCACCGTAATATTTCACCAATCTATCAACGTCGATTTATCTGTAAAAAAAAGGGGGAGAGGGTGTTGATTGAAATATTTTTATACCCGAAGACTTTGATGATATAAAAGCTACTATAATTATAACCTTACTATCCACTACGTTTAACC
This sequence comes from Helicostylum pulchrum, assembly GCA_025677825.1. Taxonomy (NCBI): domain Eukaryota; kingdom Fungi; phylum Mucoromycota; class Mucoromycetes; order Mucorales; family Mucoraceae; genus Helicostylum; species Helicostylum pulchrum. The sequence goes on along the minus strand of JAIXMO010000030.1, from coordinate 261,667 downwards.
GGTTTAGTAAAGTTGTCACATACTGGTACCGAAAAAGAAGAAAATTTCATCAATTTCAAACAACAGGCTATCAGATACAAATTTTAGAAATTTTACTCCCCACTATGCTATCGAAGAATGTGTATAGACTTTTATTCGCTTGTTTATCAAAAGTAAAGTATGGAAATGCAAACGAAGCTTAGTCAATACACGGCCTGGATTAAAAAAATTATTTCTGAAACTATTGAAACCAAAAATTGTATAGGGCTATTCACTTCCTAAAACCTAGCTTACCATCAAAAGATAATTCAAGTTCGTTACTATATGTATCAACTTCCTTTGATTCTTCTCGCAAACGACGCGCTGAAAAAAAAACTCGCAGGAAATGACTGTCTTGTGGTAAACATATATGTCCTTTACTAAGTTCTCTCTCAGAGAAGCTCTCTTCGTGCAGACGGACCCTTCGCCTTATCATATAAAAACAAAACAAGACCCTGTTGGCTTCAACCTATCTGATCCATATATTAGAAGAAGAAACATTCGTTGAGGATAATTTCAGCGCTAAGAAAGAAAAGGAAGAAGGTATTATATCGATCAAGCAACCATTAGGTTTAGCAATGAAAGTAAACAAAAAGAAGAAATTCACTGGTTCTTTACCTAGACACCAACGAAAAGAGTTTGGCTTGCTTGTACGTTTTCATCACTAGTAGGTTATTTTTGTTTTTTTTTGTAGACCACTAATTTTAGTAGATAGGCCAGAAATTGATGCTTTTCGGGCATCTTTGGAAGAATTTCAAAAATAAGAATATACTATACCACTCGAGCTGAGGCACTCTTAACCCAAAGTGTGGGGGAAAGTATTTAAATCTTTGCCACATGTTTTTTCCGTCACTTGATATTAACCATGTAAGTTTTCTTTATATTTTTCTTTTATTTGACACTCATGTATCTTTAAAAAACTCATTTGCTAGAAAAAGTACCTCCCCGTCCACTGGTGAGCTTTCGCTATTAAAGTCTGAGAAAATCGCACTGAAAAAGAGTCTTTCGGTAGCTATGCCAATTCACCCACTTTAGGCAAGACTTTAGCTGTAATATGTTTATGTAGAAATATTTATTTAACAAATGAAACTACTACAGGTCATAGGAAACTCTTCAGGAGGGGGGGGGGGGGATTGAATGGAGTAAGCTTAAAAAAGAAATTATTGACAAGTCAAATGAATTACCCGTGATAAAACCAAAGGTGTTAAAAAGGTAATGGTAAAGAAAAAAAAAACAAAGAAATATGCATGCTGATCAACTTTTTAGACTCTAAAAAGAGCAATTCTGAAGACGCATTAGGTCACATTCCCAGAACTGAAAAATGACAAGTTCATGTTCAAAATCTTAGCACACATGTGAGTGTAAACATGCACACTGGTATTTATTATACGCGTGAAAATGACAAATAAATTAGAAGGAAAGACAAGAACCAAGGAACAGTAATTTACATAAGCGACAACATTATGGATATCGCTATACATGAAATTATTCGCCTTTATTGATACGTATCGTCATATTAACATAAACTATATGTCTAAGTTTCCATGACGGTAAATATCTTGAATAATGTCTGTTTAATTTTGGTTAGACTTGCAGGTATGAACATTAAGAGCTGCTGCGAGAAAAAAATGATACTTATGGGTCTGCTGTTAACTTCAATGCCTCTAGTCTATATTACTCGTTTATCTTTGGTCCCAAAGACGAAAAAAATGTCCAGAGAGGCGCACTGACAACAAAAACAGACACAAGATATTGTCAGGTCACTCCTTCTATCTCCTCAATTATATGGTGACTTGGTTGACTGCCTCATGAAGCTCTTTCATATTAACATTATGCAGAGTACGCGTGCGATAGTTTTAAAATGTCGATGGCTTAAAAAGATCATAGCGTAATAAAATTAGCTTACAAACTGGATTTGACAAATAAAAAGAACTAGTTGTTCGACTGGATTCATTGGTCTCTTTACCATTTGGCTTTATTGTATCAAATACAAAATGCTTTCAATAAAGATCACCTGAAACAATGGTTCCAGGCACGTGTTTGGCTGCCTCTTGAACTTTTAAATAACTATCAAAGGCGCCAGTAGTATTTATTCGTAGTGAGAACTGTAGACTGGCAAGAAGCGCCTCAAGAAAAATCTCTCTCGAACAGTTCCTTCTACAACTATAAAGATAGACAATCGTCTCGGTTGTCTTTTTATTTCAAATTATCACACACATAATATGTCTGTCGAATTTACTCCTATAATAAAGTCTCATTCATTTACTATTTTTCTTTTACTTTACTTTAACTTTTAACAAATATTACAATGCCTAAAAAAGTAGTTAAGAAGCAAACTCCTGAAATGAAGAGAATGATTACTTCAATGAGGAAGCAAATGAACAGGAGCCCTAAACAATTGGCCAAGGAACTAGCTGAAGGTGCTAAAAGAAGGGTTAAGCGTTTACATCAGCAAGAAATTGGAACAAGAAAGACGAGAATATGTTCAAAGCGCAGCACCCACAAATACAGACTTTTTTCGACGATTGTGACACTGGTATGGAAGATAACCCATATCAGCGCACCACTGGTTGTGACATTTGGGAGAGGTACGCTATCGAAGAATTGGTCGATTCGTATGTTGCCTCTTCGGCTAAAGGAAACCCCGGTTTACCTTTGAAAAATCCTCAATAAGAGCGACATATCTGTCAATGTACAGACAAACTTACGAAGTCTGTTACTTTATACATGATGTGTGGTAAACTATTAGCAGAGATAGCACAATTCGTTTATACTTCTAATTTATTCTATAGCTCATGTTGATAAACTCTCGACTACTGTAGCTGTAAAACTTTAGTCAAGGTCTTGTTCGAAATGCAATTTTGGCAAGTGATGGAATGTCACGAAGACGATTAAACCAACAGCAATACACCGCTTTACTCAAATCGCCAACATCATTAACAAAAATGTAAAACAAAAACATAAAAACTGAACACTAAATTTAATATGTATACTGATTTTTATATATTAGGATAAACCTTTGCAGAAAGACACTCTCGACAATGTCTATCTCTTGTACAAAAGAATTGTCACTCATTCAACTGATGTGACGAATAACACGTAAAATCTGCCAAAGTAGAATTGTCTTGCGATGTATGTATTCAAAAAAAAAAAAAGATGGTGTGTGACTAACCAAGGCGGAAAAGTTTGTAATTTTTTTTTTATATATTTCAATAAAAAGACACACTTCACTATCTATATTAAGCCATACTTTTCCTCGCTATTACGATCCTTTTGTCTATGAAGAAATATTAACGGTTTAATGATTTGCTAAATATAACACTGTTGCCCTTATATTTAACAATACACAGTAGATAAAGAAGCGCGAAAATTGCAATTATCAAGGTCATGTTCACTTAAGCAAAGGGTTTCGATAGAAAAATCCCATTGCAGGTACTCATCAATAATTTTTAGAGTCAAGACTCCTTACCTGATAAATAATTGTTTCGAAACAAGACAGCAAAAAAGGATCTATTTACACTCTTATTTCTTGTTTATTAATTCTATTTGCAGCATTTACACACTCTTGTTCCCAATCAATGCAACATATAATATAAGCAGTCTCTCCAATTGACTTTAATACACCAGATAACACGACACCGGACCAAATACCTATCAATCCCCACCCATGATGATAGGTCATGTATAGCCCGAAAGGTAACCCAATAGCATAATAAGATACAATGTTAAACGCAGCTACAATTGATTGTTTACCAAACGCGTTAAGTGTACCAGACAAGACAATGCCGAATCCCAGAGCAAAATGACTAAGACTGCCTACACCCATTAAGTCTTCAATCGCTAAAATAACTTCTTGGTCTGTACTAAATGTATGGGCGATCTTGGATCTGTAAGTATACATTACAATGGCGTCTACCAAAACAAATATTAAACCCAGAAAAGTAGATATCATAACACATAATTTGGTTTTTTGGGGTTGATTGGCACCTAAATGGTGACCAAGTCGTACAATAAGAGCTGTTGTAATTGCACTACATAAAATAATATATATAAATTTCTTGTAAAAAAAAAAAAGGCCGGTTATGACGTTACGTGGGTATCATTAAAAGTAACATATTTACTGTTAATACAACAGATTGAGCAGCAAGACTAGTTTGACCCAGTACACCTGCAATTATAGCGCATACTTCAAAGGCCCAATCCGTAGATACGCTCAACATACCCGGAATGCCTTTAAATATATTAGAACTATAATATATGATACACTATAAAAAAAATAAAAAATTACCTAGTTTCAAAAATACACCCCATTGAGTAAACGCTTGATCAGTAAACCCGGGCCAATATTTCTTTGCGTCAGTATACACGAATATAAACAAGATATATGTCAACAGTAACATAGTACAAAAGAATACGTTTTGATAAGCAGCACCAATATACCCGAGGTCCAGATAGATAAGAAAGTAGTAATCGGATAGTATATTGATAGGAAATAAAATAATAATCAAGTACATGGTTACTCTCATTTCTCCTATCATTTGTTTCAAGGTGTTATTGATATGAACTATTTACAATTAGTAAGACTTTTTTTTTCGCATATATACCTAGGCCCTGTAAAAATTTTCGGATAGCCACAATGGTAAACGAAAGAAATATATTGGGCGTGACGATTGTAATATAAGTTTGCGCCATACTAGCTAATTCTGGCGTTTGTCCCATGTATAAAAGAATATTTTCTGCGTACGTCCTTTTTTATAAAAAAATATATAAATAAATAATGATGATATATTGTACTGCATGAATTATAGTGCTCACCATAGTAAAGCAATTAATATACCGAATATGTATACAATAAGTAACCCTCTTTGCAGAATTGTGCCAACAGTAAGAGGATTACTAGCTCCCGTGAACGCTTGAGCAACTAATGTATCGATGGCTATATTTAAAGATGGGATTAGTATCCGAAAATCGATCGACAAACAAAGAGTTGTGTGGTACCTGTTAAAATGCCTTGACCGACAGACAAACCAGCCACGGTAGTAAACAGGCCACCCAAACTAACGACAGCCATGGCTAATGGTAGAATTTAGATTTTTGTTTTTGCATAATTAAAGATTTTTATGTACCTTCAGAACCGACTTTTCCTAAAAACCAAACATCGATGACTCTATTACCAACACCTAGTAAAAAAGTAACGATAAGGGGTATAGCGAACTTGAGAATAGCGACAAGTTCATCACGTACTTGATTATTTAAAAAAGTGCTCTTGTTTATATCGTCTTGTACAAATAAATTTTGGCCAGAGCTGTGATGCTTGATAAGAGTTTCTTCTGCCTCCAATAGATACCTTGTTTCTTCATCATCCGTTCTCTTTTGTATTTTTCCTTTCCAGAGCATCAGAGGAAAGTTAATAACGGTAGGTAAGCGTAACATTTTTTTAGAAGTTTTTTTTTCGGTAAAGAAAAAAGAAGAGGCATTCAGGTCGGTAAATTTATATAGGAAAAAAAAAAAGAAAAAACATGACAGCCGGATGACGAGAAGCCAAGGTGTGGACGATAAAACCTCACGTTTATCTCCTTTTCATGCTATTCTATCACAACAACAACAAATATGAACCAGAAAACCCCTTTTGGTTTGTTTTGTTTTATTCTTTCTGTCACTTAAGTAAACAGGTTAGTTAAATAATAATGTCTTTTTTTTTTAATTCTCCATCAAAGCTCTTTTTTTTTTAAAAAAAAAATTAGCTAGAATAAAATATTGAAAAAAAAAAAAGATATCTTTTAAAAAGACGCCATACAACGAAAAAAGCATTATCTGTATATTTCGTCACGAAACAATAATTCGTTGGACTTTTTCTCAGGGTTTTTTTTTCCTGTATCACAGAACATATTTTGACAATATTTTGCCTGGATTAATAAGCATTTTGATTGACAAGTTTAGGTAGTTTTGCCATTTACTTTTTTTCATTTACGGGGATATTTTCGACTTATTTTTATGAGACCACAAATGTAAGTTACATACAGTAGCACCGCTAGTTAAAGAAGAGGTCTCTTGAAAAAAAAAAATTAAGCTTTTAAACTTGTTATTTACTTGTACTCCATCAAGCTGCATATACATATATTTTTACACTGCTTTTATTCAAATTGTACATCAAGGGCAGTACAGGCGAAAGGCAAATGTCAAGGAAATCAATAGAATATTTTTTTTTCATTAGTGTGCATCTAAAACTGAATTTTGAAGTATCATGTTGTCATCAATGACATTATGAAGTAAGCTGAAAAACTCGGATTTTTTTTTTTTTTTTTTCAGTTGAAGGGCTGCCCCCCCATCATTGTTTGTTTTATTAATAGTAAAGTTTGAGGGTCCCGTTTGGACAGACCCTACCAGTTTTGAGATCAGATAAGATATATTAAAGCTTGAAACCTTTCAGAAAGGATCCTTTTTTCAACGATAGTTTATCCATTTATTCATGTTTTACAAAACCGAAAATAAAAGGGTCACGCTTTTGAAACTCATTTACCTTGTCACAAGCAGTCCTCCCTTACAAAAAAATTTTTAGGAGGAATGTGTGTGAGGGGTATAAAAAGAATTTCAGCCAGAAATTTCAATTTTTTTTTCTTTATAGCAACAGAGAAGATCTGCACTTGACGTTAATTACTATTACATACTAGAATGTTTCATCATTCAATACAATTTTACGTTAGGGAAGGTCTCCAGACTTAGTGGCGAGATTTAGAGAAATCTAATTTTTGCTGTACCTGTAGTGGGTATAAATTAAGTTGCCTTTGGTAGCTTGCTATTTTCATCCTTTGAGTTAAAACAAAGTTTTGAGTTTCGAAGGCTCTGGGAATATGCTATTTTACTGGTCATAGTTATAGTTATTGCGGATACTATCTTTTCTTTTTTTTCTTTATTGAAAAAAAAGGAAGATAGTTAACAGAATGGAGACTACTCTCTCAAGTTGCTATCACAATTTTTTAAAAATTAATGAAAATGAAAAAAAAAAAACGGTTTTTACCTTTTGGTAAATTCTACGATGACGCCGTATTATGAACCCGCATGGTATAATTTATTTAGTGCATCAAGCAAAAAAAAGGAAAAGAGGGATAGAAAAAAGGCTTTTAATGATGCAAATTTGTGAGAGTGAAGTAAGAGTGAAGTGAGAGTGTGCGTGTATATAATATATGCGATTAAAAAAAAAAAAAAAAGTAATAGTAATAAAAAAAGAAGATTAGATGATATCAACATCGGATGATTCATCAACATTTTTAATAGTTGCTTTTGCTTGTCCTAACAATACAGCTAAACGGTCTCTTGAAAGTACAAAGGGAGTCCAAGTTAACTTGTCTGGGTCAATACGGGAATAGTTCTTTTTATCTAGATTACAGAGATGCGCTTTGATGGTTGGAATATCAAGTAATAACGAGTAGTGTTTTGTGAGTTTATCATATTGAATCATATTGTTATTTTGTAATGTTGAAATGATATCATCTGGTGTTAAGCTAGTACAATTGCTCAATTCTACATTTAAGAAAAAGAGAGTTAGTTAGTTAGTTGGTATGAATGTCAGTACTGGTATACATATATATTTTACCTTCTATACTGATAGAGCCGTCTTGATTTTCCAATTCACGAAATAACACATTTTTCCAATAACTACGATAACTAAGTAAACCCAAATCGGATAAAGGTCTTTCGGGTGACCCGGTTTTACTTTCCTTTTTTGTTAACAAATAACTGAAATCAATCAAGAATTGACCATAGCCTTTTCTTTGATATATTGGCATTGTCAATATACAAGAGACATTGTAATTCATAGCTGATCGTTTTTCCTAGTTTACAGTATTAATAAAAATGCATATATGTATACATGTATATTCATATACATATATAATATTACCTTGGAAAAGTACCCAACAAAGTGACAGCCAGATTCATCTACTTCAGTCATGACATAAAATAAAAACGGCTCAACATCGTAGTACAGAGTTTTGTGATCGAGAAACATTTTTGCTAATAAGCACAAGTTTTGACAATAAATCTTGTTCTTTCTACCATCCACTTCAAAGATTGATAATTTACCATCTCTATAAATTTCATCACCCGGTGGACACTTTACAGTACACTTTAAGCTATGTCTATCAGATACATACTGACTCTTCATATACTTCATACAGAATTCACATATATATAAGGTTGAATTTTGACTGTATTCTTCTGGATAAGGAGCAATATACCAAGTATCAATTAAATAATGGTTGAATACGATTTGAGTAATCTTTGGTATTTCAGTTGTTGCGGTTTCCTCATTTTTTGATTTTATTGTCGACTTCATCTTTGCTTTTGCCAGTTCAAATTTAGTTTTATCAGCTTCGGTTGGAGTACCACGCTTTGTATTTGCTTCAGATTTAGACAGTTTATTACCAAATGTTGCAAAGAAATCACTTTCTTCTTGCTTTTGTTGTTGTTGAATTAATTCTTCAGATTTTGTCCTACTCTTTTTACGCTTATTATTATTAGAAGGTTGTTGTTCATTGACTGTACATCGTATTTTTATGGGATGTTGTATAATATTTTCATCTCGAATTACAATAGATTTTCGTTTTATTGTACTGGTTAATTTCTTTTGTTGTTGTGGTTGCTTTGTCGTCATTTTTGCGCTTTCAATAAACTTTGCTGTATGTGTTGGAGATCTTCGAAGACTGTAGTTATTGTTTGTATTATCAAATAATGATATTAAAGGTTCTTTTAGTTTTGGTGAGGGTAAAGAAGAAGGTGGAGAAGGCATACTTGAACAAAGGTTACAATACCAATTATCTAAAACAAAGTTTTAGATGACAGAAATAAAACGTGTTCATTATATAAATTCACCTTCGGGTATATTTTTTAAAGGTGGATCACAGCAAAAAGTATGATAGCCTCTATCACAACGATTACAGATAACAATTTTATCCTAATAAGAAAAAAAAAAAAAGATAAGTATTTTTTTTTTCTTTTTTTCTTTGTTGTCATACCTCGTCATTCTTTGATTGACAAACAAGGCAACTTTTACAGTCATTACATTGCCAATCATATGCTTGCACGATCTCTGTTGATGATTTATCAAGGTCTGTACATAAGATATGAACTAGTTTAAATAGATGAATACGATTAATTTCATGTATCTTTTCTTTTTGTCTATTTCTATCTTTTTAATATATGTAATTCCTACCGACCGTTTCGATGACAATCAAAGCACTTTAATAGTTCTTGTTTTCTTCCGTCACTGTCAAAGTCATAAATTCCATTACAAGAATAGCACATACCAAGAGTATACTAAAAAAAAAAGAGTCCATGTTAAAAACCCTTTTTTTTCTTTGTTCCCATTATACTTACGTCAACCTGTGTACGCTGACGAGTACTCATTGTACTTTTAGAAACCTTTATTGCCATTTCTTTTCTTGTCAACTACTCTTTTTTCTTTTTTCTTTTTTTCGTTTTTATTAATATAATAAAAATGCTATAAAAAAAGAGGGAAAAAAAAAAAAAAAAAAAAAACTTTTTTTTTAACTCCTTTTTACTACAAGTCACACCAAGTGTAACTTGTAGTCATGCTTCAAAAAAATAATACATAATCGCGAAGTTAAAAAAAAACACGCGTACAAAAAAAACAAACAAATTAGTTTTAGTGTAAAGAAACACGCGTTTAATAATGAAATTTATGATTCATATCCTTCTACTTGAAATAACTCTCCATAATCAAAATAACGAGTCATTAACTTTTGAACAGGTTTTGGCAAGTTCATAGAGGTTAAAATATTTTGCATTTTTGCAAGACCCACTCTTCGAATCAAGCTGTTTAAATTACACGCAATTTCAGTAGGGTACTATAAATGATAAAATGTGTCAATAATACAAACAACTTGAAGGCTGAATATATACATACCACAATTTCATGATACCATCTCTCATGATAAACAGTTAACTTTACTGCTGCTAATAACGCTTTTTGTGTATTTCCTTCTTTGGCATAAATCTCCAATAATTTCATCCAAGCCTTTGCAGAGAATTTATGATCCAAGCAAAGTTCAAAAGCTTCTTTTGCTTCACTCTATTTTTTTTTAAAAAAAACAGTGTTAAATTAAAAGTAGTAGTACGCATGAAAAAGAAAATAAAAAGAAAACTTTACCTCATGCCATAATCTTAATCCAAGATCACCTAAAAGTTCCCATTCAGTACCAGTCTTTCGATAGGCTATCTTTTGAGCACGGTAATGAGCAGCTTCAGTTCTCCAAAAGGTATAAACTCTTAAATCCTCATACAAGACCATAAATAAGTTATCAAGCCATCTTTCACATAACCTCTTATTTCCAAACGAAAACGAAACCTCTTTCTCTTGCTGTTCATCATCTGCTGCTTGTGTTGGCTTTTCAACTGACGCCTCCGGTAATTTAGGTTCAGTCAACGCTGCATTTTTTAATTTTTGACCCAATTCTTCCGTTGACATGCTCTTTCGATGATCCGCTTGTGCTTTATGCATACGGTATTCTTCTTCCATAACAAATACTTGCGATCTGCAACGAAGCAATTCATCCCATCCTAATGCGTTGGCTAATCGTGTTAATAGTGAATACGCCTTAGCAAACGTTCCATGCAAAGAGGGTGCTGAAAGTCGTGATATTTGTGAATCAGCCTAAAAGTTTTTTTTTCAGTTTCTTTTTTTTTGTATTTGTGCGTGTTTTTTTTTATTGTACCTCGGATTCGCGACCAGCATCTTCTTCCATAATACCTGAACTAATAATATCTGGCTTAATAGGAAGATGTGTCTTTAATGAGGGCGGCATACGATGCATATCTCTTTCATTGTATGTAAACATAGGGCACGAGTTTAGAGTCAATAGAGCCTACAAGAATACATTTAGTTTTTTTTTTTTTTCTCTCTTTCTCTCTCTCTCTCTCTCTCTCTCTCTCTCTTACACTTTTGTAATCATTAAGATCAATATAAACTATAAAACAGTAAGTTTGAATATATATACGCATTAAAGCTGCTAAATTATGGACAAACCTTCAGTCAATTTAGCCCAAGTTAAATATTCAGATGGTGTAGTATCTACGGCATATTTTGCTAATTTTAGCGCCATATTAAATTCCCCCTAATAATGATAAATCAAAATTAGCTTTTGAGACAACACCGTATTTTTTCTTCGTCTTTGCTACCTTTGTCCTCAAAAAGTCAACTTGTACATGAATCAAAGGATAACCCATAGGAGCCAGCCTTAAATCACTATACAGGACATTGACAGCCTTTATCTCTTCATTTTGACCAATATAAGCCTTTGCCAGCAACGCGCCTACTTCAGGATCCTTGACATGCAACTTTTTAAACAACTCAATAGCAGGCCCAAATCTAAAACTATCGCCGAAATACTTCATGATACCATCTGTTAAATGATTATGAACCGAGGTAGCCACTTGAATTTCCGGTTTACTTCCCAACTGCCAACCCTTCCAAAACAAAGATTCAACAGCTTCCAAAAACCTTTTTTCCGACTGTAAGTTTAAAATGGGATCTACTTTTCGATACCCTGCTAAACGATAGTAGTTATCGTCCGAGTAAAGAATTGCTCTTAGTACTGCTGATAAATAAGTTTCTTGCCAAATATCTGCGGTTGCTTCGTGCCTTTTTTTTTTTTAAAAAAAAAAAGTATATATAAATCAAACTGTGTGTGACAACTATTTTTGCTATTTTTACCTTTCTCCACGAACATCAACATAGTAACTTTCTACACCACCTGGGATCTTTACTTCTACTCGAACGTCCACTCGAGAAAAGGCATTAAAACAACTATTTTTAAATCAATAACATTGTTTTTTTCCCCAGCTGTATATGTATAACGTTACCAATATATACCAGATCGGATACGCCAAGCATTTGATTTAGTGAACCAGGATTGTGAATCATCCTATAAATAGCTTAGTTATCTACAAATAATTAACCTTTTTCTAAAGCTTTTCTCACCATGGAATAAGTTAACGAATTCAAATAAACTGCTAAAGAAGCAGAGGAAGAAGCGTCCACTCCAGATATATAATGATAACTACCGATCTATGTATGTGACAACAAAACAGAGTTGATATCATTTAAAAAAAAATCAAGAGTATCAGTTTATGTGTATTACCTCTTTTACACCAGGCTTAGCATTCACTTTAATAATATGACAAAGGTCTGGAGGTCCCAATTCACGAAAAGAACCTATAAAGAAGAGAGTTTAGTTTTTGGTTCCTGAAATTGAATGAATGCAAAAAAAACAGAGGGACGTACCTAAAGCATCAGTACGAGCAATAATAGACTCTCCAAGCTCAGTCTCAAAGAACTCTGGAATATCTCTCAAAGTGTCTGCCATGGCTTGTTATTTAATATATACTTGTGTATAAAAGGAACGAGAAGAAAAGCAAACTAACTTTTTTATTTAAGACTAACAAAAAAAAAAGCAAAAGTTTAAAATGCCGTTATTTTTCGGGATAATTGTACCCAGTTTGCTGCAGTTTTAATAAGCATCAAATATATTGGCACGTTTAATAAAAAAAACTTAAAAATTTATTTGTATACATGTATTATATTTGTGTGTGTGTGTGTGTGTGTGCGTGGTATTTAATATTTAATAATCATCATCGTCCTCACTGTCTTCCAACCCAGCTTCTTCATCGTCATCATCATCATAGCCTACTTCACGTTCAATCAAGGGCTTGATAAGCTTATCAAAGTAAGGATGTTCACCTTGAGGGTTTGAACGCTTTACTTGATCAAAGTAATGAACATAAACATTACCGTCCTTACGACCCAAGGGGCTGTTAATCATATAATCAGACAAGTTGAAAGAGTCGACTAAAGGAATGGCTTGATCACGAACGTCTTTACAGAGACTGTTGACACTGCTACGAATAAATTCGATTTGAGCAGGTGTAAAGTATTGGTATTGTAAGAATGCGCCTGCGTTTTCTTCAATAGAGTAAAGACCGTATAAAAGGCACACCTTGATTAAAATACCGTGAAGGTCACCAGTAACTTTAGCAACACCATCAGCGAAACGGTTAAACAAGTAACCAAAAGAATGGAGTTTAGCAGCATAAAGACGAGATTGAGAACATTCTTCATAGGCGTCGTCAGCTTGCATACCCTTCTTAAGACATGCTTCAAATTCAAGACTAGCGTTTCTAACAACGTTAGCACAAACAACTTGCCAACCTTCAGTAATCACTTGAGGAGATAAGATATCCTCCATCTTATTTACGGAACAGCGTCTACCAATCAATTGATCCAAGTTGTTAAGGTAACCAACACCAGGAGAAAGTTTCTTTCCACCGACTGCTTCACGATAACTAGAGATCAAGTAACGTCCTAATTGAAGTGTCAAGATGGTATTATCACCTTCCCAAGTACATTGAACTGCAAAATCTTGATACATGGCAGCTAAACCAGTGTATGAAGAGTAACCGTGACCACCACAAGCCTGTCTACAGGCCTCAATGGTGCTAAGACAGTTCCAGGTACAGAATGCTTTAAGACCAGCACTGGTAGAATGTGTTTCCTTGAGAATTTCAATCACTTCGTCTAAATCAGCATCGCCTTCTTTAGCACCTTCTAATCGACTCATCATAGCGTTATACATTTCTGTCATTTCAGTACCAGTGAAAAGCATAGCAAATGTTTGTGATAATAAGGGCATTAAACGACGTTGATGGATGGGGTAGTCCAAAAGTTTGGTTTCAATACCGTTGGAGCCCGAGTTGGAAAATTGACGACGGACCGCAGCATATCTAATAGCAATGGAAAGTGCCTTCTTTGAGAAATGTCCACTATCAGCAACCATAGTAACACGACCTTGTAAAAGTGCACCATATGTCTATATATATATATATTTAAAAATTAATATTCTGCGAAAATAAAATAAATATGGGATGTATACAAAACTTACCAATTGTTGAAGCTTAGGTTCGATAACATCGCCAGTTCTAGATACCTTTGTATGCTTTTGAAGCAAATAAGATCTAGGGATACTTACACTAGTGAATTGGATCCAACCATTATCAATACCATCTCTTCCCTATTTTTTTTAAAAATAAAAATGTTATTATTTTATAACAATTTTTTTTTTTAAAAAATTTACCATCTTTTTACCGATATCACCAATGTTAATGCCAGGTAAGGTGTTATAGGTCTTGGGATCTCTCAAAGGTACAACAAAACACTTTGTACCATATCTTTTACCCTTGACGATCAATTGAGCAAATACAGCAGAGTGAGTAGCAGAATGAGCAGCACCACCGATCCACCATTTGGTAGCAGTGAGAGTAGGTGTATGAATAATAAATGTATCAGAGGCCTCATCAAATGTAGCAGTGGTTTCAAGTCCAGGAACGTTGGAACCGTGGCCAAGTTCGGTCATGGCAAAGCAACCAATAAATCCAGATAATGAAAGTGCTCCCTTTTGGAACCAATAACCTAATTGGCCGGGTGTAGCATTACTTTGTAAAGCACCAACAAATAAACCATCTACCAAAAAAAAGGGGGGGGGGTTAAAATACATCCACGTACTGATTTTTTTTTCTCAAGACTTACAGTGGACACCAAATCTGGTCCAGAAACCAGGATCAATCAAACTGACAATTTCCATACGCTTTTTAAATGTTTCAACGGATTCGTTTTGAAGATGATGAAGCATACTACGGAACTATGAAAGAGGGGTCAGTCATACACAATATATAAATCTATTTATTTTATATATGTGGTACCTTTTCCATTGTACGTTCACGAAGTTCGTCTTTAGTAATGTCATGCATATCATCCATTTTGAAAAGAGGATCTCTTTCTAATTCTTGCATAATTTTCTCTTTGAGCTAATATATACAGGTAATTTAGATAAATAAATCAAGACAAGAACTATATATTATCTTTTTTTTTTTTTTTACGTTTGTATTCTTTTCACCACCGTCCATTAAAATGGTCATGGCGCGAATATCAAAAGCAGCTTTTGCTCTTTCCTCGTTCATACTAGCTACAGGACTTTTTTTTTTTTTTTTTTTTTTTTTGGTTAGCCAGAGTTATATTTTTTTAAAGGACGCTTGTTATTTACTCGACAGCGCTAGCATATTCTTGTTCAGGAGACAAGTGTTGCTTTACAGCTTGCATTCTTTTAAAAGCAGTTGACATTGTGTTTTCTTTTTTTTTTATTTAACTAACAAAAGAGAAAAGGAAATAATAACAATAATAATAAAAAAAAAGTTTTTTTTAAAGTAATTTTTTAAGCCAATCTAATTCACTGCATTTATCCAGGTTGAATTGACTAAGGTGTAAAATTCCAAATAGGGTTATGAGTAGCTGACATGCCTGACATCATTCCAACTTTGGATAGTATTCACTGACAAAAAAAATATTCACATGGATTCTGTTATGTAATTTTAACCCTTTCTCTTTGTAAATATTCGTACATAAAAATATACATATATATATATAAGCTCAAATCAAATTGTAATTTTTGTAACTAGGTTTTATATGATATTATAGTTACGTGTCAAGTAAAAATAAGGGATCAAAAAGGGGAACTCACCTTTTTCTTTTTTTTTTGGGGTTTCAGAAACAAATGGGGAAACAACTATCGCTTTTCAAATGCTGGGTCTACTACTGAGATTTAAAACATGAAAAATGGCAGGCTTTTTGCATTTGATGGATCAAATATTCTGTTTTCAGAATATAAATCATGGGTTCACGCACATTTTATACGAATGTGACAGAGACCATTAATAAAAAAAATACGTTCAGTCACACTTTTTACCAGTGAAGTACTACTACATCTTTTTTAAACAAAAAAAATAATCTAATCTATAGCTCTGAAAAACACGTGGCCCTTTTTTGTTACGTGTAAAACACCATTGTGCTTTCTTTAACCGGGAAAATCTCGGATTAGCTTTTCAACATATGGTTAAAAAACTAACTACATGGATGTAGCCATAAGATATGTCGGCTTTTCAACCAATATATTTTTAGGCGTCTTTTACTTCCGTTATCAATGAGACGCCTAATTATGTTTCAAATCAATATCAGTATAATTTGAACTATTAGATTGTCATAATCAGATAAACAAACAAAAAATGGACCAGTGTTACGCGCTTTTAGCTTAAATATCCTCTTTCTTTTTATTCAATAAAGAAGAACGAAAGTTATTGGTAGAAATAAGTTTTAATAAATACACTACTTGATTTTATCGAGCATAGGTACCTCTCTGTAAAATAATATATCTTTTGGAGAAGATATTTCATGCAAATGTTGATAAAATAAGTCTCTTTTTTATCTTTTTTATCTTATTTTTTAAAAAAACCTTGCTATTTCTATTATGGATAAAAATACAACAAGAGAGCAAGCAATTTGCATTTTTTTTTTCTGTCACAAATACACCGAATCCAATGTAAAAAAGCTTCTAAAAAGAATGGAGTCTTTTGATAATTAAAGTATTTCAGAATACAAAATGTAGCTTTCTAATACGTTTATGAATAAACAGTGATCCAAGAGTCACAGTGTGATATTTAGTAAAACATTTATTGTCTAGCAAAAGTATCATAGTTAATAGAGGGGTAGTTTTGTAGATATTAAAGCGCTATTATATTTAAAATAACAACTGGCAAAAATATTCTCTTTTATTGTTTAAGTAATAAAACTTTTTTTGGTTCTCAAAATAACCACTTAGTTATAATGATTAACAGGATCAACCACGAGAAGGTAGAAGTTTATCTGATCCAAAAAAAAACACCTAAAAAGATGCCGTCGACTCTCACTCTTACGTGATTGGCACAAGATGGCTATGGTAAGCCATTTTGAGCTGTGCAAAGGGGTGATATCTTACTCTTTTCCGATGTCCTGTTTCTAGGTAACTTTAAGACCTCATTACTTCGCGCAGACTACGTGTCTGGCCTACGCAAGGGCGATAATGCGTACGATAAAGCACTGTGTGGTAGTCCTCGGCGTAGCCAAAGAAGAAGAATAAAAAAAAAGGAGAACGCATTAGAAGCAAGAGCCTAAAACTGGTTCATATCTATCCTATTTCGCTATAAAAAAAATGATATCAATCCTAGACTGGTATGGTGGTGGAGTATCAGAGGATACCTCGATGTTAAATAACTACATTACAGCTTAGAGTATATTTACAAGGCCAAAACTATCATATTATCCTTCGAAATACGGTGACACACAATGTCAAAACAAATGTACCACACAAAAAGTATTAAAACGGATCTTTTTTTTTTTTTTTTTACATGAAGTGTTTTTTATTTATATTGGTTAAACACTTACTTTTTGTTTAATTTATTAAAACCAAAAAAATGATTTAATAAAAAAACGTTACTGAATATATATTTTTTTGAATGTGTTGTGGTTTGTGAAATTTTTTTTTAAAGATTATAAGCCATCTACTTCTTCTTGCTATTGTTACCATAGTTGGGGGAAGTAGGACTGTAACTAGGACTAGTAGGACTATAGCTAGGGGAAGTAGGACTATAGCTTGGAGAAGTAGGACTGTAACTAGGCGATGTTGGGCTGTAGCTGGGACTAGTGGGAGAGTAACTAGGACTTGTAGGGCTGTAGCTAGGACTAGTTGGTGAATAACTTGGGCTAGTAGGCGAGTAACTAGGAGAAGTAGGACTGTAACTAGGACTAGTTGGACTGTAGCTTGGACTGGTAGGAGAATAGCTTGGACTAGTAGGACTGTAGCTAGGACTTGTTGGACTGTAGCTAGGACTTGTAGGGCTATAACTAGGACTAGTAGGACTATAACTGGGACTTGTTGGAGAGTAACTAGGACTAGTGGGAGAGTAACTAGGTGAGGTAGGACTGTAGCTAGGTGAGGTAGGACTATAACTAGGACTTGTAGGACTATAACTAGGACTAGTGGGAGAATAGCTAGGACTTGTAGGTGAGTAGCTAGGACTAGTAGGAGAATATGAAGGACTAGTAGGAGAATAGTTGGGAGAAGCGGGGGAATAGCCTGGAGAAGCAGCGTATGAAGGACTTGATGGAGAGTATCCGGGAGATGTAGGAGAATAACCAGGACTCTGAGCATAAGGACTAAGATCACCACGCCAGGGACTTGTAATAGAACCAGCTGCACCAGAGTTACCCATAGGAGAGAACATGGGTTCTGATGGAGAAGAAGGTTGAGAGAAATCAACCCAGTCAGGAGAACGTGTATCATAAGGAGTAGCCATATTGGGAGTCATATAACCTGGGCCAGGAGTTGCAAATCCTGCAACATCACCAACACCCATTTGCATATTTTGTCTATGGTCTTGAGGAACAGATTGTAACATCTCTTCATCCAACATAACATCAAATTCACCAGTACCAAGAGGAGCCATTTGACCCAACATAATATTTTCAGCAACACCTCTACAATCATCAAGCTCACCGACAGCAGCAGCTTCCATAAGAATTTCGACAGTTTCTTCGAAAGAACATCTCATTAAAGCACCAGTTTCAGCACGATTAATACCATGACGAGTAATAGCCATCAAATGACCACGGTTAGTCATAACATCACATAGTAAAGCCAAATGACGATAATTGACATAAGAACCATCAAATTCAATAACGTTACGCAATTCTTTGAGGAGAGCCTTACGGGTAGCTTCAATACCAAGTACTTCCATAATCTCAACGGTGTTATTAGAGTAAGTACGAGTCTCATCTACACCATATTGGCACATAACTTCTTGAAGATTGATACCATCAGTATCAAGACCCCATTCAGTTGTGGTTTCAAAGTTGCCCTTATCATTAAGAACAGTTTCTTTACGTTCAACAATATAAACCTTTCTAATGCCGGGTATACCACGAAGATTGATCGAACCTAACATACTTGCTTCCAACTTACGCAAGAAGGTATCTTCTTCGGCACGACTATCATCTTCTTCCATGTCCTTGTTTTCATCTTCGTCCATCATAACTCTACAACGAATAATCAACTTTTCTGAATTCTCATCACTACCAATAACATGAAGATCGTTACGGAATTCCTCAGAGATCTTTTGAACAACCTCAGTGATATTAAGACGCTTATCGATCATCATACCACGATTTAATTCAATACGAAGTAACCAAGGAGAAACACGTGTAACAAATGGAGAGTTATCATCTTCAAGTTGATAATAGGTATCGACGAAATCAGCATCTTCTTCAATTACAGTTTGACGTGGATCAGGATCATAATAAATCTCAGTGACAGAAGTGACCTTTTGAAGGGTGGTATGTTCAAGATTAACTTGTACTTCTTTTGCCAATTCAATATTACGAGAACGTTCAGCGTCAAGCCATACTTCAAGTCGAGGTGTTTTGATATTCTTTGCAACGTTAATAATTTCCTTCAAACGAGGCACACCAAGTGTGACATTCTTACTGGAGACACCAGCATAATGGAAAGTATTCAATGTCATCTGAGTGGCAGGTTCACCAATAGATTGAGCAGCAATGGTACCAACCATTTCACCAGGTGCAACGATAGAGGTCAAGAAACGAGATTCAATCTCTCCGAGAATCCACTCAAATGCTTGAGAAGTTAAGTGGAATTCTTCAACAACACGCTTTACAGAAAAGGTAGAACGAAGCAAGATTTGGAATAATAATGTAGCATTCTTTTGTGTTTCATGAGAGATTTTATCAGAGCCACGCACAACCAATAAACGTTGAGCGAGAGCATTTACACCATCAACAATTTGAAGAGGATGGATATCAGAAGGTTTACGAGGATCAAGATGGAAAATTTGTTGAGAATTTGTAATTAAACGAGCAAGGTTAACAGGTAAAGGCCATTTATCATCACCATTCTTGAAAATAATTGTTCTCAATTTATGACGATCATCAGACAATTGATAGAATTCATGATCCAAATAAGCTTGAGCGGTTTCACTACCTTCAATACTCTTAAGAACATTATAACTAAGTGCTCCCTTTCTGAATCCCTTATTCATAACATCAATCTTGTAACGTTTCTCAAACTCTTCTTGGTTACACTTGAGCGAATAGAACTTTTGGCTTTCAACAGACATGGCATCCATACCATCTTCACCATAACAAAATTCAATAATATCACCAAGTGAATTACGAACAGTACCATCATACTTTACCATAACATCCTCCAAAGCCTTTACAAGACGACGTTGAATATAACCAGTTTCAGCAGTTTTAACAGCAGTATCAATAAGACCTTCACGACCACCCATAGCATGGAAGAAAAACTCAGTAGGTGTCAAACCTCTTAAATAAGAATTTTCGACAAAACCACGAGACTCAGGACTGTGATCATCCTTGGAGAAATGAGGAAGAGTACGGAACTTGAAACCATAAGGAATACGTTTACCTTCAACATTTTGTTGACCAACACAAGCAGACATTTGAGAAATATTAATGAAAGAACCTTTTGAACCGGAAATTACCATCTGTTTAACATTGTTATCTTCCTTTAAACTATTTTGAGCCATTTTACCAGCATCATCACGAGCCTTATTCAAAGTTTGATTGACCTTGGCTTCAAAGGATTCACGCAAAGTCATACCAGGTTGAACTTCGAGTTTATCTTGTTGAGCAGTAATAATAACTTCTTGTACACGTTGTTTGGCTTGAGAAATAATGTTTGTAATAGTAGCCATAGAGACTTTATCGGCAATAGTATCACCAATACCAATACTAAAACCATTTTGAAGTAACCAATAATTAATAACTTGTTGAGTACCACCCAAGAAATTCTTTGCGGCTTCAGGACCTAATTCATTCATAATGGTATGAATAAGGCCACCACCAGCAGTACCAACAGTTTTCTTACAAACAATACCACAAACCAATTCACCGTTTTCAATAATGACACGAGTATCACCAGGAGAAATTAAAGTGTTTTCACCATCAGGATGAGTAGAATGGTATGTATGACAATTGATACCCTTTGGAATGACCATGGAAACAATTTGTTTACCAGTCCACATAGGCTTAGGCTTAAGAATAGCAGGAGGAGGAATATATCCATCCCAAGATGGAACCCACATAACGATATTCATCACCAAATCTTTGGTCAAAAAGCAATCTCTTAAAGTAAACTTACGAATACCACAGAGCGTATCTTGCACAATACCCATAACAGGCTTATTAGATTGAGGAGATACAATTTGCTTAGGGACCATACAAATTTCAGTGATTTCAGCTCTTGTTTCTAATGATTGAGGAACATGAAGATTCATTTCATCACCATCAAAATCAGCATTATAAGGAGAAGTGACAGATAAATTCAAACGGAAAGTAGAATAGGGCATAACTTTGACACGATGACCCATCATGGACATTTTATGAAGAGAAGGCTGACGATTGAAAATGACAACATCATCATCATTGATATGTCTTTCGACTTTGTAACCATATTGAAGAGGGATTTCACCAGCACGTTTACGATAACGTAAATCAATACGCTCACCGTTATCACGGATAACATATTTTGCACCAGGATGTTCCAAGGGACCATTACGAACCAATACTTGAAGTTTATCAATATTGTAAGGAGTGACGATTTCAGGATAAGTTAAATTACGAGCAATACTACGGGGTACACCAACTTGATCTAAAGCAAGATTGGGATCACCGGTAATAACAGTACGAGCAGAGAAATCTACACGCTTACCCATAAGATTACCACGAAGACGACCTTCTTTACCCTTAAGACGGGCACGAATAGACTTGAGAGGTCTTCCAGACTTTTGTAATGCTTGAGGTTGTCCAGCAATATCGTTGTCCATGTAAGTAGCAATATGAAATTGTAAAAGTTGTTCAAACTCTTGCACAACATGAACGGGAGCACCTTCAGATTCACAACGTTTAACATTTGCATTAGCTTTCAAGACATCAGAAAGTTTATGGGTTAAATCATCTTCACCACGACTAGTACCATCCATTTGAATAGAAGGACGAACTTGAGGAGGAGGAACAGGTAAGACAGTAGTAATCATCCATTCAGGTCTAGCAAATTCCTCTGATAAACCCATGTCACGAATATCTTTATCAGAAATATTCTTCAATATTTGTAGTACTTTTGCTGCGGTTAATTGTTGTCTGCCTTCGCCACTATCGTCACCAGGACTAGACCGAAATTGAGCATAAAGTTTTAAACCGTCTTTACGAATAAGAGGTTGCTTATAACCACAACCACCATGCGTACTTTTACGTTTACCACCGTCAAATTCTTCCTTTTCTTCTAAGCCGTCTTCTGCTTCGTCACTGCCTTCACAAGTCATTTTAGTTTTGGCAAGATCCCAAACAGCACGAAGTTTAGTTTTAGCATCTGTAATCTTTCTAGCTCTGATAAATCGAGGATTGGTCTATACATTTAAATAAAAGAAATTCAAGTTAGTTAAAAACAATATACAGTACTGTCTCAACAAAATACATACATCATCGACTTTAAGCTTTGAGCAATGAAAACAAACACATTCAAGGATTTTCTTTACTTTAGTTAAGAAACCTAAAGATAATTTTATAAGAAATATATCAAAACAACATATATATATAAGCTTACCAATATGATAAACGGGTTTAGCAAGTTCAATATGTCCAAAATGACCAGGACATTCAGCCATGCCTTCACCACAAGTTTGACATTTATAATTACGATCAATTGTACCCATACGAGGATCAAGCAGACCATTGTTTTTTGGTTTTTGGGTTCCTTCATCATAAAGCTCAGGAAATTCAACCTTTGCAACGGACATTGCTTTCTATTTACATACAAAAAAAAAAAAAAAAAAAAAAAAATGGGTTAAAATAAGATCCAAGAAAAAAGCAAAGTTTTTTTTTTTGAACACGTACAATCTCATCAGGAGAGAGAATACCGAATTGTACAGCATCAACACGTCGAAGGGGTGCAGATGAAAATGCAAAAGGATGTCCACTCATTTTTTGTTATTTTTTGTTGTTTTTTTTTAATTAGAGAAAAATTTTTTTGAAGAAAATTCACAAAGAAAAAAAAGACTATATAAAAAAAAAAGAGAGATTGAGAATGGAGCTTCTTTTTCTTTTTTAGTAATTCTACATTACGTTGTTATCTAATCCACTAAATTAATATAAAAAAGGAGATTGTCAAAAACAACAAACAAAATAAAGAGAGCGAGAGAGAGTTTGCTTTCTCTTGGTTTTTCTTTGGGTTTCTAAACCAAATAAAAAGTGTGTGTATAAAAAATTAAAAAGAAAGAAAAATAGAAAATAGAACAATAAAATAAAAACAAAAAGTTTATATTATTGTAGGAATATGGAGAATCTTTTTGTTCGAATTACAAATAAATCTGTTTTCGAACAAAAGGTTAGTTTTTAAAAAGAATAGAAAAAATTGGAGAAGTTGTTCAAAAAAAAAAAAAAATCCACGTCATAGATAGACTTGCACCAATCAAATAACTTACGTACTTAAAATACCTACACAAGCCGTCACATTTCGTAAAGAAGTTCAATAGTATCTTCTAATGCTCGAAACTTGAGAGTTCACTACGAAGCTATTGAAGGCATGTAAGATGCTCGTAATTGAAATATAACTTCACTATAATAAACTTATTACACCAGAAAAAAAATATCCTTCTACAAAGAGTAGAACATAATACTCCAACGCAAATATAGGGAAGTTCTTGATACACGCACAGGAAAAAAAGTGTGATGTATTTTTTTTCATGCGTTCAACTTAGTCTTTATGAGCATAAAAAGGAGCTTGTACGAATCAGGTCGGAGCAACAAGTATCTACTACCTATATAAAAATGATTAACCAATAAGTACGAGTATATGAAACAAATACTGGTATAATACGACATATCGAGTAAATATATCACACGAGTAGAACTGGGTTATATTGCGAGTCTTTTTCTTTTCTTCTTCTTGTTCATTTATTCTTATTTACTAACTTATACGGGCCCTTCTTAGAGAAACTGGTATCCGCAAAGGTACGTACGTGAAAAGTAATCTGTCACGCTTTTTTTTATTTTTTTTTGCTAAACGTGTAAATAGAACGCGTATTCTGTGGCAAAAAAATTATATTTCTACCTCTGTTGCAAGAAAGAGAGTAAGTCCCTACAATTGAGCAATTTTGTATTGATATTTTTTCTGACACTCTTTCCCTGTTTATAGCAAAATATAGTTAATAATTATGGTTGCCGTAGCTGTTCTGATCATTATGATACCATCAATGAGCTCGGGAATCATCTAGATGAAAAACAATGAGTATTGGAACTAGGCTTCTTGAATGTGTATATAATAATGGTTTTTATTAGCACCCAAAACAAGACCAGAAGTGGACAATAGCTTTAAAATTCTTAAGAATGAAAACAAATGGACTCTTTCCAAAAAAAAAATCTATCGGGACCCTTACCCTCTCTTCCTTGCTCGAGAGTCTGGTAGACAGATTAAAGTTTACAAAGAAATTATCCATTTAAGGATTTTGTAAAAAGGAACCAAAAACAAACTTTCATAAAAAACGAGCGTTCATTGACTGTGTGAAGACCTAATGTCTTCCAAAAATTTATTAGGTGTTAAAAAAAACCGAAATATAAACTTCAGGTACCCGTTACCCTATAAAAAAACCGATCCTTTGAAGGCTGGACAGCGGTATAAAAAAAGACAGATAGATACAGCACAAATCATAAAAAAAAGCAGAGTTCCCTCTCCCTTTTTTCTTTAAAGAAAATAAAACAGAAGTAGAGTTTCCACATACTATAAATTACAGCTGATTGGGTTAGAATGTCATGGAAAGCCATGATCACTGTCAGGCGCGAAAGAAAACAGCCGTTTTTACAAACACCCTTCTTTTTTCTTTTCATTAAGAAAAAAACGGTCAAAATATATAAACTATAAAATATGTGTAAAAAAATTGCAGCTCTTGACGCTCCTTTTCTTTCTCTTATCCTTGCAAATACTTCCATCTCAACAATTGTTCAGCGCCTAAACGATAAAACATATTACATTTAGCTTTTCTTTTCTTTACATCTTCTAAGGCTTGTAAATACAATAATTCAACACCCAAGTAATAAAAAATTACTGTGTTTAGCTCGTGATCTTTTCGAATAAACGAACTAGTTTACCTTATTCTAGATATTTACCTAACCGTAACACAATACATGAAATAGCGCCATCATAGGATAGTTTTTGGGAGTAACCTTGAGATACAAGAACCATCAGATTATGCTCTATCTCCAAAGCAGTAAATCATCCAGTGGTTGAGAATAAAAACTAGAAAGCGCTAATGTGAATAAGCCTGCATTATTTTCAAAACAATGAATTTACCTTTTGCTTAAAACGAAAATATATATATATATATTTCTTTCTCTACACCTACGTTAACAACTACATTTATTTTAACAGCCATCCCATGCTTAAAATAAGAGAAATTCTTGGTACACGTTCTATTTACACGTTTAGAAAGAAAGTATGGCGTATTAATTTTTACGTACCTTCATAACGTGCCAAAAAAAAAAGGTAACCATATACCTATACAGTATCGCAGTCCGGTAGACCACATTTGAACGTTATAGCAAGCGCCCTTTTGCATGGCGGTTGCTTTAAGAAGAACAGTAACATTTTGTACGACCATAAAAGAAAAAATGTACATAAAAGAAAGAAAAGTGATTTATTTATTGGATTGATAAAATAGCGGGTCTATTTGCTCATACAATCTATTTAATCGTTTTTATATAGGTACACGCCTACAAACTTGTTGTTACAACTTATTTAACAAACAAGAAATGACTCATGCGTCACATATTTTTTACCTGAACGTGTAAATAGAACGTGTACCAAGAATTCCCTTAAAATAAATAGCTACCGTCAATTTGCAATCTCTCTAGAAAAAAAGAAGAAAAAAAAACCAGTACAAAACGCTATTTCTAACGATGGTTAAACTTGTCACCTGTAGAAGCTTTCAGCGATTAACGTAATGGAGATGCCATTCGACGATAAAAAATAAACCAACAAGGCCAACTCGTAGCCTTTAAAGTTACAAACTTATTAGAAGTGTTTATCTCGCGATTACGATATGGATCTTTGCAAAATATTACAACGAAGGGATAATGAGAGTTATCTCTAGCTGTCGATTAAGCTCGTTTAAGTAGGTTTTGCTATGAGGATAATTGGAAGTGAACATTCCAGCAGCAATGAAATTGCTTTCACACATAGGCAACCCAATTAAAACGTCCTGTCATACTATTCAGAGGATAGAAGATGTGGATCGCTTCAGCCGCACATAACGCTTTCCTCCGTGGTCAACATGTCTCCATAAAGTAGCCCACCCGATAGACACGTTATAAAAAACTTGTGCTTTGAAAACACCAAGTGAAACCTAGGAACCAGAAATAAGGGACACATAAATCTTGCAGCCATACGACGTCTAAAACTTATGTAACAACTAATTACCATGATTATATTAGCTGTCTGTCATCTTATTACTTCAAACAATATAAGGAAGTTATTATCGGCGGTAACTGTGTTTGTACTTGTTTTGATCCATTTGACATGAATACGAGAAAACTCATTTTGTGTAACGTCACGCCTTTTTATGTTAAAATCTACTATGACTATGTCTTTTTGAAGGTGTCATAGTGTAGAAAAAAAAAAGGGAGACAAGGTATCGTAGTGTTTGCAAACGAAGTTGGCATAGCTTATACAATAAAAAGTAAATGGAAGGTATCATAAAAGCATTTATCTGTCTATAATAAAGTTTTTTTTTTTTTTTACAACGTGTTATGTGTAATTTCAACATCTGATGGAGCTTGTAATTAGACCATGTGTATACGTTAACATCATGTTTATTATATACTACATGCGTATTAAAAAGAAAATAAATATATGTTTCGCTCGTGAAGGAACTGCTGAAATAATATCCCGTACTTGCACATGTTTAAAACAAAACAAAAAATATCTAGTCGTGTACACAAGGTGTCAAGATCAATAACGTAAGATGTAATTGTTAATAGTTTTAGTCAAAGTTGTTGTTACAAGACGGATCAAATATTCTATCGGATGATTTCATCTCCCAGTAAATGGTAGTTGCTTTTTTTTGTTGCGAGTCGAGTTAAAGCGAAAGCAAAAAAAAAAAAAGATGTGTTACGACTTAAATACTCACAATCACCGAGTTTAAAGGTTTCATTGCTTTATGCAGAGAGGATAATGATTTGTTAAAATTGAAAGCTCTTAATCCATTTTATATATTAAACCACTAAATTGTGTTAATGTACCAGCAAATATATATAGTTAATAATTAGGAGGAGCATGACGCCGTTTTTTATTTTCCTTTTATACTTAAAAGCGAGCCAAAGTCATTGGTTCGGCAAGCGTAGCTAAATCATGTATCTTACTATCAATAAGTCTTGTAGATAAAGAAAGGGATGAAGAATAGATATTAAGATTGGAATTCTGCTGTTTCTTTAAAATTGTTTCGGGGAAGAGCGACTATACTAATAGATTATTTCTCATCCTTTAAACAGAGTTGTTTGTAAAGCTTGCATAAACGTAATAATACGTTTCGAAGTAAGTTGTGTCTTTACTTAGCATTGAAATAGGTCCGCCTGAAACAAATAATGACCGTTTCTTCCCAGAAAGCGACCAACATTCGCCGACTACGCGAAGACCTGTAATATTCTTCTCCTTTCTTTTTGTTTAAATTCTAATATAAATACAGACATATTTTTCCAAAAGTGACGCATAATTTTTGAATAAAAGTAATAATAATATAGTTTCCTTATATTTTATTGGTTTTGTACAAGTGGTAAAGACTAACTTATCGCTAAACTTATAAAAAAGAGGGTTTTTTTTTTTTCTTTTTCACATACGCTCTTTCCTCCTCTTCAATGGTAAGTAATAACTACAATGCTTTTCTCAAAAATCGACTCTAACTGCTGTCAAAATAATAGAAGAACACTCCCAGGTAGTTTCTAAAACTCTGTCAAAATACTTTTAAAACTTTTGCTTCTGTTGCATTCAAAACCTGATTCAAGACATTCTGTTGGTCTATTGCTTTACTTTGGTGCAACACTTTATTTGATCTCTATTACAAACGCTGTCTAAACTCTACTCCTGCTATATGCCAAAAATCGTTTGAGGCTTTGGATGGGTCTCTTTCACAAGACTTTGGTTGGTTTCTTCCTATACTTTGGTAAAAAAAAAAAAAAAAAAAAAAAATCTGGTACAATACTCTGCTACGAGACTTTGGTACAAAACTTTATTTGATCTCTACTATCGGGTCTCTTCCTACTTTTTATCCGATATCGTGTTTGGTTAGAAATAGCCGGCTCCGTAAAGAAAAGACTCGATTAAGGGCTCTTTGCGGGTAACACAAAGAAAAGACTCAATCAAGGGCGCTTTATACTATAAAGAAAAGGCTTAAAAGGGTACTTTGTGGTTACCAGTTGGGATATGATGATACAAATACTAACATATATTACTTGTTTATTTATCAGCTCTGACATACGTAATAAAACCAACCTTTACAAATCCAGACTTAATAAACTAATTTTTGAAGCTTTCCCTATCTAAAAAAAAACTATTATATTGCTTTACATTATTAATATTAAACTGGGACTTCATACCCATAAAAATGCAATAGTGTATTTGGCTGAAGTAGTTAGTTTTTCTTTGAAAGAGACGCACTACAAGCTCTAGTATTTCCCTCGTCTTCTTCCTTCACATCTGTATCCCTTAGGAGGGTTATATTCTCTCTCTCTCGACATCCTTAAGTTTTTAGGTAGAAGCAGGCTCGACTTTTTTAACGCCTTCATGTTTTGGAGCTGGTATAAGGCAGGAGCTACTACATGTAAATATTGTAGTTGCTTCTTCTTTCTGTACACGATCAAAAGCATTGGTTTCGTTAAAAAAGAAGAACTGGCTTGCTTATGATTAATTCTTGACGTGAACACGAAAAAAGAAGTTTTTGAGATTATGAGCTAAAAAAGCATATTACTTGTATTACTAACTTACCTTGTTCTACTTTTTTTGTTCAGAGTCTCCTCCTTGTGAGATCAAAACCCAGAATACAAGGCACTTCGTCTTTAGAAAATTAATTCTCAGTTTTACAATTTACGTCCATTTGTGGTCGAAACTGCTTTTTACCTTTTTTTTTTTTTTTTTTTTTACCTCATACCGATTCATAAAAGACATGTCATTTACTGCCAATATATCAAATCATAAAGGGTTTGCCGGTAACTGAGTCGATTCAATTTTTTATAATGAATTTCGTACTGACAAAGATATTTAGACTTGACTTCATTTGCAAAGAGATTGGGAGAAACTTGTGTATTTCATTTCGATCCTGGACACGTAGAATTAGCGGTCTTTTCAAACGGTACTATTTCCACTACTGGATTCATGTAAGTAAAAGAAAGCAACAACAAAAAAAAAAAACGAGTGAAAAATAACTTTGAAACTTTTATATATATATTCGTGCGTAGAAATCTTGAGCAGGTAAAAACAAATACATTCACTGATAAATATTTTTTGTTTTTAATGCCGTATTGTTAGGACGCATTGTTCTCGCGTTACACAGTCAGCAATGAGATCACTATTCTAGTATCATCACGCGAACTTCAAAACATTGCGCACGCCGTCAGACGCTGTGACTCTACGAACGTGGAACTGCATATTTCTGATAATACAACCGAACACTATTTATTGTTCAAATCAAAATCCACAACAAGAAGCGGAGCTGTTGCAGAAGAAGTAGGAGAACTGGGTGTTGTTGTTCTCGATGAAAGACAAGCATCCGAAATCCACCAGCCTGGGCATATGACGCCTGATGTTTGCCTTACATTAAAACCTTTGGGAAACTATGTGAATTTCGTTAAGGGGCTTTCCAGCATGCTTGAATCGATCGTCATTTCTGCTTCTGGAAGAGGCGAGTTTCGATTAGACTATGCTGGTTTAAATGTGTTTGCCGAACACGTTAGCAAAAACATGCAAAAACCAACATTAGGTATTGAATAATAATGTTCTTATTTAAAAAAAAACATGTTGCTGATACCCTATTTTAGATATCGAAGTGCCTTTGCCAGAAGACTTGGATCAATTATTTAAAGTACGGGTTAGATCGAAACAAATCGTCAATGTGTTTTCAGCCGACGAGTTGAATGTAACGGAGAGCTATGTCTCTATTACCGATGAATCCCAGATTGTACTCTTTATCTTTTTTAATTTGGGTGGTCGTACTAGGAACTCGTTGACAGTTTATGTTCCTCTCTTTATTGAATAAGCTGTGATTCAAATGTAGTATAAAATAAAAATAGCTCTCTTCTTTTTTTTTTACCCCTTCCTTCCTTCTCGTTCTTTTTCTTAGAAAAAAAAAAAATGTGTAAACATATTCTTAACGCTCAGGTACTTTTATAGCTTCTTAAAAAAAAATAGAATATATTCTCATCTACTTTGTACCAAAAAAAAAAAAAAAAAAAAAAAAAAGGTAGCAATTCGTGCACCTTGTTGTAAAAAATGGTTTGATTGTGCACAGTGTCATGCTGCAGTCTCTGATCATCCTTTAAGAAAAACAGATGAAATGGCCTTTGCCTGTAAAAAGTGTAAAAAGGTTTTCCGTAAAGACATGACGTGAGTAAACCACCCCCCCCCCCCCTTTTTTATACATGTAAAAAAGTATTTAACCTTTGTTGGCCCCTTTTTAAGTGATTATGAGGAAGAAGATGAATTTTGTCCTCATTGTGATAACCAATATGTTATTGATGCACTTACTCCTGAAGCAAGTATTGGTATTGAAACTGAAGATGTCCGTGTCGATAACAGGTAAGCAAAATATATATATACAATTTGTAAAGAAATATACTAAATACGCTGAGTGTAGAGTGGTTAGAGATGATCGTTTAAGGAAAAAGACCGAACAAGTTACCAGTATATTTGGAATTGACGGATCTCATATGATGGGTTAGAAATAAAAGAAGAAAAAGAAAATATTTATTAAAAACAAAAATAGAGAGAGAGATTTACAGGATAAATAGTAGTAGTTTTGCGAGTGTGTGTATGTAATAGATAGATAGAAAGAGTTATTTTTTAGCAAGTGAACTTAGACCACCATGGTTATCAAATAACATGCGTAATCCTTGTTGAGGTTTTAATAAAGTAGATTGGGGCCCTAATGGAGGCGACTGGATATAATTACTTCGTTTTGTACCAGTGGAAACGACAGACAGATCGTCATCATCGGTATTATAAAATGACATGACGCTGTTTCTTCGGGAAGTACTTGTCGAGGAGGAACTCGTGGTTGATTTCACTAGCCTTGGTTCCTGTAACATGTGAATTGTACCTTGAGCCTGCTCAAGCATTTGTGTATATTCAAACATGCGTTTTATCACATCATGCACACTTCCTTCTTGCTCTCGTTGATGGTTCTCAATCGATACTAGTCTACCTTGCAATTGACTATTCTCGTAAACGACCGATGCTAAATCGGAATACATGTTTCGAATTGCCTGCGTTGCAAATACATCAGATTCCTTTTGTGTCTTTACTGCTCTTTCTAATAGTACTTGTAGATTAACGTTTACTTCTTCTGTTGCTGTCAAGTCTTGTTCTATTTCAGCTAATTGATGGTTTGTTAGTTTCAATTTATTTTATATATATATTTTTTTTGAAAACTTACACACTCTATCTTTGGATTTTTCCTATATTACAAATTATAATTAGTCATACGATCAAAATAAGATAATAAAAGTCTTTTTTTACCAAGTCTACTGAAATACCATCCATTTGCTTTACGAGACCTTCCATATTACGTCTAAATTCAGCTAATTCTTCTCTTGCTTGTTCCATTTCTCGCAAAAATTGAATTCGTTCGGTAGCGTCGAGAGCGTTGGTATGCTCTTGTTGTGAAATAGAAGGTGTTGAAACAGAGCAAGTGGGCTAATGAGAAGAGATAAACTTATTATAACTACATCTCGGGCACTTTTTTTTATTGTTGTTTATACCTTTAAATCATCTTTTATAGAATAATTATAATCGTCTTTATAAAAATCCTTGCTTGATTCTATCACACTAGATCTACGTTCAGGAAAGTATGGTTCTTTTTTTTTATTATTATTAAATGTGTAGGGGAATAAGCTTTTTATATATCTTACCTGATTCATTGTTGGAAGGATGATTATGATGACCGAAGGTCTAAAATAAAATAAAGCAAGTTAGAAAGAGATATTTAATTAATTATTAGAATTACTTGGGAAATCACTTCGGAATCCATTTATTGCTTCATACGGTAAGAAAAAAAGGGAGAGAATAAAATGGGCAAGGTTCTCTCTTTCTTTGCTGTGTTTTTTTTTTACGCTTCCGCAAATAAAATAAAATTTGTGACGCAAATAAAAGGCATGGAATCATTTGACCTGATGAATCGTAATACAGTCTATGATATCATGTTTTCTGCTTCTTTATTCATTGTGAATAAGAATATAAAGAATGCAGGAATAACTTTTTTGAGCTGCTTACTACAACAGAAAAAAAAACAAAATATGTGATGGGTGACTCCTTCAGTGTTTAATCTCCCGCCAAAAAAAAAAATCTGGGGTAAAATAAAAAATTATCCCTGGGCCTTTTCTTCTTTATTATACAAACAATAAAAAATGCAACCTTCAACTACATTACGTGCTGTTCACAAGCCCATGATTCAATTCATTGGCTCTAGAGCTAACCTTTGGAAAGGTTTTTATATTATAATTTAAAAAAATAAAACGAACAGATAGAAAAACTTACGCACATATTACAGACGCAGTAAACCATACTGGTCCTCATCCTTTAACTCCTGCCAATCTCGTTAAACATGTAGCTGAAGCACCTGTTGCTGCTGCTGAAGTACCTGTTGCTGCTGCTGCTGCACCTAAAGCCAATGCTGGTTCTTTAGCATTTGCTGAATTACCTGCTCGTTATCGTCGTGCACCTATTTCTGAAGCTGAAATGGAAGCTATTGAGGTAAAAAGTGTAGAATAGTTTACGTAAAAAAAAAAGAAGAAGGAAACTAACGCTAACACTATTTACTAATAGAGTGGTGGAGCTACTCATCTTTTTTAGATATTATACGCATACACGAGCAAATAAACGCATTTATTTTTTGTAAAACATAAGGACTTTTTTTATTATATTTATTTATTCGTTTGTAACGGCAATACATTCAATTTCTACAGCGACATCTTTAGGGAGACGAGCTACTTGAACTGCACTACGAGCAGGTTGATGTTGATCAAAGAACTACACAGAGAGATATATAAGTTTTTTTAAGAGTATAAAAGGAATGATATGACGTACTTTAGCGTAGACTGCGTTCATGGCGACGAAATCATTCATATCTTTTAAAAAGACGGTTGTTTTGACGACCTTATCGAGACCAGATCCCGAAGCCTTCAAGACCTCGACAATATTTGCTAAGCTTTGATGTGTTTGTTCAGTAATACCACCTTGGATAACATTACCTGTTATTTTTCTTTTTAGAGTGATACTATTATTATTAATAGATTACATAAACATAATACCTGTCTCGGGAATAACTGGAAGTGAACCAGAAGTATAAACCATTCCATTCACCTTGATTGCTTGAGCTACATAATAAATAAAATCAGGTTTTATTTTACCAAGCCTTTTTATTGTTTAACTAACTAACCATAAGGTCCAATAGCGGCAGGAGCTTTTGTTGTTTCTAATATATAAATATTTAACGTGTGTTATATTAATTTGATAATGAGCCATTTATATATTTACGAACACGAGTCAAAGTAGACAAAGATCGGATTGCTCTAGCAGTAAACATCATAATAACAATAAATAAAATAAAACCTGGGGTTAAAGGGTGAAAAAAAAAAAAATTTAAGGATTTCTCAATTTTGTTATTTTGAAGGCCAGTGGTGCTTAGGTAGTACAGAAACAAAGAGAAGTATGTGTATCGGGAAAGAGGGTACATGGTAATAAATGTGATACGCAAAACAAAAAGAATTACGGATGAAGCGTAAGGGTAGGGTACAGTCGTTCCACTGCCAATTCAAGGATTAAGTAAAAAAAAATATGGACTTTTAAAAAAAAATTCATCCATTGTTCGAAGTTCATTTCATGGTTTTTAAAATTTACAGTGCTTCCACTCTCAAATCGAACATTTTTTGAACTCGGTGGTGCATTTTTCGAAAATGAAATGGAACATTGAACCAATTAAATTACAACAAAATTAGAACTTAATTTGGAACACACTGAACCTCAATCTAAAGATTGTTGGCATGTGTGAGGTTAGATTGCCGAAAAAAAAATAGGCTCAATTATGAAGTTCCCTCTCCCCAACTCATCAATCGACGACCCCGTCCCCCTCAAATCTCGAACCATTTGGTATAAAATTCTCCGCTAAGCTTCACCATTTCATGCCATCTAAATGCCCTTCCAATCTGTGTTTTCGCTGTCTCGCTCATACTGACTCCATCTTTTATTTCTTTTTCTCTTGCGCTTGTCTCTCCTGTTTGGTGTGAAATTGGCCATACTCTCTTACACCCTTCAATCTCCAGCCATCTCCCTGACTTTCTCTCTACTTCCTACTCTTCACTCTACAGCATGACGCCCTCCCAAGATCGTTCCCCTTTGATTGATACGTCCTCCTGCTCTCCTCACAAATTATCCTCTGCACAATTCAAACAATATGAACTTCGCACTGGCAGTTTGTCTTCAACGACGTTCAATTTCAACAAACCCACATCATTTCTGCTTCGCTTCAAACCATCAGCCTCTTCCACTCTGAATTGGTCCTGGACTCCCGCAGTTAGCCCTCTTTTTTTCCCCAACTTCCTAATATCCTTTCCTGAGGATCTATTGGTGTTGAAATATTGCACACATTAAAGATACTCAGATGACGTCGCCGCGACATTTAAAATATCAAGCGCTAATACACACAACAAATATTGGTAATGTAAAACACAACAGTGGTACTTTTTTTTATTCAAAGATGCCTGATTTCTTTCTTTTTTGCTTTGTTCTTTTAGCCATAATTCTCCCATGCTCATCACTATTTTTAATAACTGCTGGTCGATATGTTATTTAACAAGCAAGCTTTCGCTATTTGGTTATTGCTGAAAGTATGATTTTCCATTGACTTTTCTAATCTTTGTGCGAAGTGTGACGTTGCGATCTCCCATTGTGATAGTGCGAACGTCGGCGTACAACTCATTTACCTCCCGCAAAGTATTAGTTTCAGTGCTTTGTGTATGCGAAGTGTGGTGTTGCGATCTCCCACTGCAATGGTGCGAACATCGGCCTACAACCCATTTACCTCCCGTCACAAATCATGGTCCTGCCAATGCAACATTTTTCACAATCCAATTAGTCGGAACTGGTTTGTAATATAACTGGCTGGCTATTTCTAAATAGGTAATGGAAAATACAACAGTGGTACTTGTTTTATTCAAAGATGCCTGATTTCTTTCTTTTTGTTTGATATTTTCCATAGTCCTGTATCATTGATTGGAATTAGAATAATGATATTGTCACTAGTTGGACCGCCAAGTGTTGTATCGTTTTTCATGGAACTTAGCAAGCGAAAAAGTCGATATAACTAGTAACAATGATAGAACATACCATTATTATTTTTAAAAAAAATAATTAGAAGCAATATAGATGTGTTATTGATGCGCGAAAGGAATTTCTTCTAACGATACTCTTGAAAAGCGGCTTTGTTTGAACCAAATACAAATATTTTTTTGATTGTAATCTGATGGGAAACAGTCAAAAATGGTACATCTATAAATATGTATTAAATCTTACAAATAGCTTGGAAACTGGTGATATGAAAAGCCACTACATTTATCAATAACACCAAGCAACTTATACCGTATACAATACCAAAATATCGATTAGGACGGGAGTGAAATAATGAAAATAATAATAAATTTAATGAATTATGATCTTTAGAAAGTTTAAACCTTTGAGCACTGTTTTTAAATAGCATTGGAGATACATAGTGGGTAGAATTGACTACAGCTGTTCAAACGTTGTTTCTTTATTTATTTATCATCAGCTTTGCTCTGATAGGAGCTAATTTATTGACTACAGTGCAGTGATTTCAAGAAATAATGTCGCAAACTTAGAAAAGTTGCACTCTAAGTCAAAAAAAGACAAGGGTCTATTTGAAAGCTTGCAGGTTTTTTCTCAAAAATAATTTTTCTTCACATTTCTTGAAATCTTTTCAACACTTGCTTGATTTTTGGACTTGGGAATTACCAAATGTCTCTGGGAGTGATGCCATACGGGCCTATTTCTGAGCGTCACCTCTCTAAAAAAAAACAATCATTTGCTTTTCTTCATCACAAAAAGATGTCTATTAATTACTTCTTCCGAACTTCTGCAAAAGAGTGGGACATCGCTGAAGCTATTATAAATTATGATCAAGAGGACAGTGCACTTGAAATGAGCTTAAATCTGCTTCTATTGGAAATCAAAAGCGATCTAAAAACAATAGGAAAAACTCAAAAAAGCTTAAACAGATACGTTTTGAAAGCTTTAGCACAAGTTGATGTAAGTAAAAGCTAAGTACGATTCTTTCTCAAAAAGACAATTAACCTTTGTTTTACACTTAGAAACTTTTGCAATTAAGATGTTTAGGAGTTACTGGAAGAGGACCTCAAGAGATGGAGAATGGGGAACACCCAGCAGTTAATGTCAACAACATATCGCAGAACGAACAAGTTAATATTGCTGGTGTCAATAATATAACTATGAGTCAACCTGTAAGTAAAATAAAAAACGAAACAAAACAAAAACTAGATGCATTAATATTAACTACCTTTTTAAGCGTACTAAACGACGTGCTCTTCATGAAATAACGAATCAGGTATTTATACTTTACCATTGGCATTCTGTTATCTTTAATCGATTACTTAACTTTACTGATTTTCCTATATTTTCTTAAAGGCCGCAACAGATGTAGGTGAAGGCTCATCAATGTATAATATTAACCCACCCTCTGCGCCAGTTGAACGCCCCGTAAACCCAAGTTGCGTAAACTTCAAACTGAAGCTTTAAGTCAGTTTATCCACTTTGGAACCTCATTTTCTCAGTCTAACTCAACATCAAAAAATTTATACAACCAGTACAAAAATGAACAAAAAGAAAACTATTCACTCACATCACTTGGTTTATTCGATCATGTCGTTGAATTGTTAAACAGTGAAACTAGTTACGAATCATTTCTTGAAGAAATGTGGACCTCTAAGCTTAGCGGGAGACAGGACAATCGCAAAGAGACTTTTTTCAATGTTGTAAAGTATTCTCTCACAGCCTTCCACCTTGTTTGCAGATCACCCCCGATCAATATCTCAAATCATGAAAGGACACACTTCGTCGAAAATATTATACCCTCATTATTAGCACTGGGAAAAACACTTGATTTCATTGAGTTTAAATGGTAAAAAAAAAGCATACAAAGAGAAAAAAGTACTAAACTATGCTTCTTTTTAGGTGCGAGTCAGAGTTTATCTCTTCCAAAATGCTGAACCAAAAAGACTGTGATTACGACCTTCGATCGGCACCAGGCAAATACATTGATGCCCTTGGTACCTTAACTACGTATAATAACATGGAACTTATTATTGTAGAGGCGTCAAGGTAATACATTTACTGCATTATTTAAAATAAACAGGTTCTTATCCATTTATTTAGTGGACAACTTAAAGAAAATGTCACACATTCAATTGAAGACACTCTGAAGATATTAGAATGTGGAATATCATCATTAAGAAAAGAGGCAGCCCACTATAACGATGCGTCATTGTCGACATTTATGAAGCTAAAGGTTTATGGGGTTCATGTCATCAAATCCCAAGTTACCTTATCAGAAATCTCCCTCGATGATGAAACACACTGGAAATGTATTGCATTAAGGAGTACCAAATTGCCAATAGCTTGGAGTGATAGAGTCGGTCTAGTTCAATATATGGAACTTCTAGCAACCCTTTATGTATGTTTATAGGAAATGTAAGTTAGAATGTTTTGTGTGGAACTCACCTATTTTTATTGTTTTTTCAGGATGCTTGTCACGAAAACCAAAAGATCCAAAAGCAGCTTATTAAAGAAAATATTGGTTTGATTTCTTTCAGTGGCCCTTCCATTGGATCAGTAATAAAAGACAATTAACGCCCCTCTTTCTCTTATTTTTTTTTTCTTTCTTTTTTTATATCATCAAGTAGCACTGTAATTGCTAAATAAATGCCTTGCTCAGGTTATTGCATCTATTATTTATATAAAAAATTAAGATCAAAACAAATTTATCGTTACGGATACACGTCCACTGTATCAAGTTCAAAAAGTGTTTAGATTGAGGTTCACAATGTGTTCCAGATTAAGTTATACTTTTGTTGTAATTTAATTGGTTCAATATTCCATTTCATTTTCGAAAAATGCACCACCGAGTTCGATTTGAGAGTGGAAGCACTGTAAATTTTAAAAACCATGAAATCAGTTCTTTGAAATCCGTGAAATGAACTTCGAACAATGGATGAATTTTTTTCTAAAAGTCACCCAATTTTTTTTTAAAAGTCCGTATTTTTTTTTAGTTAATCCTTGAATTGGCAGTGGAACGACTGTATCATAGGTTAGGGTCAATTCGGAATCGTATGTTTGGGTGCGTGTGAGAGCGTTTTTGCAAATAAAGTGGATCGAGCGAGGATATCGGAAACTAAAATAGCTCATTCGCCTGCGTTCTAAAAATAAGGAGAAGCAAGCCCGCAATTTCATATGCCTTTCTGTTCCGATATTGGCCATTTGAAATCCAGCCTCTAACAGTATAAATAGATGTACTATTTTTTGTTTTTTCTTTTTCTTTTCTTCTCTTTTATATAACATATATTTACTCTATTAAAGGAAACAACAACAAAAAAAAAGGTCTTCTCTAGTTATTCAATGAGAAGTATTGCTACAACCTATTCAACATTATTATTTACAACAGTTTCTTCCTTATTTCACCCTCCAATTATAATTATAAATTAAATAATCAAACAAAAATGGCTACTTTCCCCACTTGGATCAATAAATCTAAAAAAAATAACACCACTTCTACAAACGCAAGTCTATCACCAAGACAAGTTGCTAACAAGGCTTATTCATTAGCAATCAAGAAATTAGACAAGGACGACAAAAGACGTAGACCACAATACAGTGTACGTGAAAGATTGTTATTATCAAACACTATGAATAAAGCAGAAGATGTATTGAATAAGCGTACTACAAGATTAAATCGTAGAGTATTGTCCTTTGAATCTGATGAAGATGTTATTCCTTCTCCTCTCGATCATCCTCCTCCTGTTACACTTTTTGTTCAAGAACAAATTACTGTTACACCAGCAACTTCCCCACACACTATGGCTCACATCAAGAATGAGTCACCTATCATCACTTCATCATCACCAACACCATCATCATCATTTACTCCAGAACAACAAATGGTAGTCTCCATTGCTGTTGTTGCTGCTGCTGCATACTCTTCATTATCCGCATCTCAAAAGAATTCATTCTTCTCTCATGATTTCTGCAGACCCATCATGATACCTTGTCATTCCATGAATTCAATCACTATTTAAAAAAGAATTTCCCTCTTCATACTTTGTTTTAATAAAAAAAAAAGCCCCCCGTTCTATCCCAATTTTTTTTTTTTTTTTTTTGTTACGCCCGATTTCATCCGAGTTTTTTTTTATTACCCCGGATTGTAAATTATCAGATCTTTTTCAATAAGTTGATCTGTCACTAGTACTAGTACTAGTACTAGTACTGCCGGAACAAGATACTAAACAGGAAAACCTACATGTATTGAGAATAGAAGCTTCCCTTTCCAAAGCTTCTTTTACTTTTAATAAAATTGTATCTCACTTTCAAATTTAACATCATCATGACGATTTACAATAATGAAATAGAATGTTTACTAATAACTAGTTTTAGTAAAAAAATACCATAAATAAAGAGCTGATCTCGTTCTTTTTTAATTCGCATGCATAGACACATGTATTCAACTTGAGTCACAAGGAAGAAAAAAAGTCGACCCTCATCTGGAACCCTGACCCTCTCCTACAGTGGGAATTTTAACTTGTAAAAAAAAAGGTCTAGGTCCTCCCCTTTCCTCGGTACGTTTTTTATATAGTTACCATCATCCGCGGATGTAATACCATGGTCACGGGGTAATCTGTCTATATGCAGACGCTTTACGATTCTTGGAAAAAATAGCTTACCAGTAAAACCAATAACGCTCTTGGACTCATTGTATGCTTCAGCCTTGTTAATTGTGATTTTCAGGGTTGTCAAGAATATCAATAGTATTAGTTACTGTACAAGTTC
The DNA here is from genome assembly GCA_025677825.1 of Helicostylum pulchrum. NCBI lineage: Eukaryota > Fungi > Mucoromycota > Mucoromycetes > Mucorales > Mucoraceae > Helicostylum > Helicostylum pulchrum. The sequence goes on along the minus strand of JAIXMO010000030.1, from coordinate 221,294 downwards.
TTTTTGCTCTAAATACTCGGCGATTCTAAAAAAGTTAACCTTAAACATCAACTTCCTCTGACTTCCTATTTTTTCATGAAAACGAACGCATATTAGTATATTATTTACAAAATGTATCATTCTTTTAATTTTGGGTACTCATTTAACCAAAAACAACAGAGTATTGACATTCCCATAATGAACTGTACTATATAACCATTTTTAACAACAAGTGCTCTTCTGCCTTAAGAAGAAGAGGAACAACAACATCCTTTTGTAGGGACATGAAAGAAAACAAAAACACTAGCACAACAATCAATATAAGTTGCAATTACGCTCCTTTAAAAGACGCACACACACACACACACACACACACACACACACACACATATATATATATATATATATAAATACTTACTGCATACATTATTACAAAGAAAAGAGAAAGAAAAAAAATGATTTATTTTTTAAACTATATATAACTCATTAGTTTGTCATTATAAAACTTGTTGCTGACAACTTATTTTGAAAAATGTAGAACCCACTGTATATACACGTATGCTTAGTTAAATGACAATGAATCAAACAAAGCAGTTCAAGTGTCAGATCGGCGTACATATTGAACACAACTTGTCTGTGTGTTACGTTTCGCCCGCGTAGTTTTGTTTTTACTTTTTTTTTTTAATTGAGATGCCGACCTCTTTAAATAAAAAATAAAAAAAACCTTTTTTCTTTACACATATTTTCTTTGTTATATAAAAAAAAATGAACTTTGACGAAATTGAAGAACAAGTAAGGCTTGTGTAAACGATATACAAGGAAAAAAAGAACTTTTCTAACTGTTAAAATTTTCTAAAAAAGGACGGAATCCGTTTCTCCTGGAACGCTTGGCCATCTTCACGTAGTGAAGCAACAAAGGCAGTTGTACCTATTGCCTGTCTTTATACACCTTTAAAGGAACGTGAAGATTTCATTGAGACTCCCATTTGGTATGAACCTGTCACTTGTAAAGCACCTTGTCGAGCCATCCTAAACCCTTACTGGTAAAGTTATCACACACACGCACAAAAAACTTTCCTTTCTCATTTTTTTCTTCTTTAAAATTGTAGTCAGATTGATGTACGTGGTAAAATTTGGATTTGTCCATTCTGTTTACAAAGAAACGCGCTTCCTCCTCATTACAAGGACATTTCCAACACAAATTTACCTGCCGAACTTTTACCAAAATACACTACGATTGAATACAACTTAAACCGAGTTGCTCAGATTCCACCCATCTTTTTATTTGTCGTCGATACATGTTTAGAACAAGATGATTTAAAGGCTCTTAAGGAATCTTTAATCGTTAGTTTGAGTTTGTTACCCGAGTATGCTTGGGTTGGTTTAATTACCTTTGGCACCATGGTAAAAAGAAAATATACAAATGTTTATGTGTAGTGGATAAACTAAATAGTTTTTTTTTTTTTTTGGTGTAGACTCAAGTTCATGAATTAGGTTTTTCTGACTGCCCTAAATCCTTTGTATTCCGTGGTACTAAAGATTACGCTGCAAAGCAAATTCAAGAAATGTTGGGTTTAACAAATAACCCTACTCGTCCTGCAGCACAACCTAGCCGTCCCGGCCAACCACCTCAAATGACCATGGCTGCAAACAGGTACAAATTTTTTTTTTTTTACACTTTATAATAATATACTAATATGCTATTTCTAAAGATTTTTACTTCCTGTCAAGGATTGTGAATTTGTATTAACATCCATCTTGGAAAACCTTCAACGGGATCCTTGGCCAGTAGCAAACGATAAACGTCCTGAAAGATGTACAGGTGTTGCTATGAGTGTTGCCGTAGGACTTTTAGAGACCACATTCCCCAACACCGGTGCACGCATGATGTTGTTCAGTGGCGGTGCCGCTTCTGCGGGACCTGGTATGGTTGTCAGTAACGAGTTGAGAGAGCCTATTCGATCTCATCATGATATTGAAAAGGAATCCGCTAAACATTATAAAAAAGCTACCAAAGTAAGTTGCATTTTTTTTTTAAAAAAATATGAGACTGCAGACGAAGACTGATATATCGGTAATATTAGTTTTACGAAGCATTGGCTAAACGAGCATCACAAAACGGACATACCGTCGATATCTTTGCTGGCTGCCTTGATCAAATTGGGTTATTAGAGATGAGATCCATGGTCAACAACACAGGCGGGTTTATGATTCTAGCTGATTCCTTCAACACCGCCATCTTTAAACAAAGTTTCCAACGTGTTTTCCAAAAGGACAGCCAAGGACATTTACAAATGGGTTTTAACGCTACGATAGATGTGCAGACCACACGGGAGCTCAAGGTCTGCGGTATGATTGGACACGCCGTATCTGCCAACAAGAAAACAGCCTTTGTCGGCGAGACAGAGATCGGTATTGGTAACACGTCTGCTTGGAAGATGAGTTCAATAAATCATGAAACTACCAACGCTATTTATTTCGAAGTGGTCAATCAACCCTCGACCCCTTTCCAAGCTGGGTCGCGTGGTTTGATCCAGTTTGTTACCCACTATCAACATTCAACTGGTCAGTTTAGACTCCGCGTCACTACAGTCGCTCGTAATTTTGCAGAAGGACAAAGTCCAGAAATCACAAACTCGTTTGATCAAGAGACTGCTGCTGTCTTGATGTCTCGTATTGCTGTATTTAAGGGTGAAATTGATGATGGCCCTGATGTCTTGCGTTGGTTGGATCGTATGCTGATTCGTTTATGTCAACGATTTGCTGATTATCGTAAAGATGATCCTCATTCATTCAGATTATCAGAAAACTTTTCGATTTATCCTCAGTTTATGTTTCATTTAAGAAGATCGCAGTTCTTGCAAGTCTTTAATAATTCACCTGATGAAACTGCATTCTATCGGTACAGTATATACATATATATATATATATATATATTAATGCTGTTTGCTAACCCCTCCTCCTTATTTAGTCATACGTTGAACCGTGAAAATGTCGATTCTTCTTTAATTATGATTCAACCTACATTGACATCTTACAGCTTCGATACACCACCTCAACCTGTCTTATTAGATTCAATCTCGATTAAACCAGACGCCATTTTGTTATTGGACACATTTTTCCATATTTTGATTTTCCACGGTGAAACAATTGCTCAGTGGCGTAAAGCAGGTTACCAAGACCAAGAAGGTTACGAAAACTTTAAACAGTTGTTGGAAGCTCCTGTCTTGGACGCTCAAGATTTATTAATTGATCGATTCCCCGTACCGCGTTACATTGATTGTGATCAAGGTGGCTCGCAAGCTCGTTTCTTGCTCTCCAAGTTGAATCCCTCTACTACTCATACTTCGGGTGGACCTTATAGTGCTGCTGCTGGCGCCGTTGTCCTTACAGATGATGTCAGCTTACAAGTCTTTATGGAACATTTGAAAAAGTAAAAGTCCCTTTCATTATATGTGTATACTTTGTCATTATTCTTACTAACCTACTTTTTTTTTTATTTTATTTTTTAAACAATAGGTTGGCCGTTGCTGGTGCTTCTTAATTAATAAAAATCATATACATGAATATATTATTATTTAACACTTTGTAATAAAAATTATATTATACATTTTCTGTAGTGTGGAGAAACTCCGTTCAGGAACGGGGAGGTATTGTTTTTGGGGTATCCGTTATTTTATTTTATTTGGAACGTAAACTTGGCCAATAAGCCTAGCGTGATACCGTTACGACATGCTCCGTAATCACGTAAATCGTGATATCGGCTTGATAGAATATGTATATGATGTCAAATCATGCGGGGACTGATTCATTAGCTATCATTCAATATGTACATTCCAAACAAAAAAAGTACGTAGAGTGCTACACAATTACGTATCTCTTGAGGTAATATAAAAAGTGAAAAGACCTTAAAACTGTTCGGAAAATTGTTACTATTATATGTATCACATCTGGTACTTTTGTTGCTTTATATGCTTCCTCTGCTGATAAGGCATCCCCCCCCCCCCCGCTGCTTTAGGAAGAAGAAAAGAGCGACTTTGCTATAAAAAAAAAGATCGGCTTCAAAATCAATGCTTACAAAACAACTCATTGAGATACCTGATTTTAAAACATCGCTCACATTAGAAATCACTGCTAATTTAAGCAGTTATAATGAAAAATGGTCTTTAACTTATTAAGAAACAGGAAACGCGTTTTTGGACCCAAGTTGTTTAATCCAAAATACTTGTTTCGAATATATCTTTGATTAAAAAAAAAATAACTTTTCTTTTCGATTTTCATTTTTTTGGGTCAACCCTTGTTTTTGTGGTTATTTTACAATTACTCCTGACCCAATTTGGCTATCTTTGTGGAAAAAACATGGACGGTATAGAACTCGTTTAGACGCTTCTAATTCATTTAAAATAATACTTTTAATGCAAAAACTGAAAGAGTAATCGCTGTTTTAGACCTTTTTCTAAACCCTCGCTTAAAATCATGCGTTTTAAAAAGAATAACGGACAGAAAATGATTGATTATAGCATTTTAAATAGTTCTTGAACCCACACAAGTTATTGTACAAAAAAATACGCTGTATCTTTTTTTTATTTATTTTTTGCAAAAGTTCAAACATTAGAACCATTATTAAAAATTGCAGAGCTATTTACTAGAATACTACATAACAATGTATTTAAAAAATACTACTTAACTATGATATACAGGACTAAAAAAATATCTTTATGTTCACTTTATTTGGTTTATACTGTATCCCTTTTCTATTTTTCGTCACTTAAGGTTCGTTCTGGATTAGAATGAGACAAAACCTTAAATTTAAGCGGGGAAGACTTTTTGTTCATTTTCACATCGATTTTTTTTACCTTAAAATATTATTCATCTGTAGCGCAATGATGTTCTTAATAAAAATACCAAGTTCAAAGAGATTTGAACCATCCAAAATAAAAGATGAACAACTTTTAAAAGAATAAAGGTTAAGTATGCGGTTGGAAAAAAACATCACAGTGTTTTTTCTGGTACAACACAAAGTGTAGAACAATCAAAATGATGAGTAAAAGTGACCACCAATTTTATCAGCCCAAGATATCTTTTTTTTTTTGGAATAGATAAATCACTTTTCTTTTCCTTTTTCTTTTACAAATCATACCACCCGTAAGTATTTTTTATTTATTTTTTTGTATGTGTACTTCTTTTAAAGGAACGTGTATCTTAAATATTCATTTATTATTCTGCATTTTTTTTTTTAGCATTTTCGTTTGGTTTATGTCCGTACAAAAGGACACGTTTTTCCTAAAGCAACTACCACGCATAAGCCAGCACAAGGCCATGATGTGTTACTTTTTTTCAGGTCTAATCATAAAGATACGTGTATCCCAAAAAAATGTCACAGTAGATCAAGAGTTATATATTGATGTTGATACCTTTATTACACCAGAACATATCAATAGACATTTATAAATAACAGAACGAGAAGTGAAACGTCTTTTTTCTTTTACACGAATAAAGAGGAAGTAAAATTCAAAAATTACTTATCCTCCTTTTTGTAATCTACTATTTGATACCAAGGATTACGTGTTAGCCACAACGGACAAATTTACATGCACTGCGATGGGTAAATAGACCAAGTTAGACTTACCTCAATCAAAGGCCCCGATACAGGACGTGGGACCAGTTTTTGTGGAGGTATTGATAATATTACAAGGATACAGGTTTTTAGTCACTAGTTTTTCAGTGTTTTTCCACGATCCTCACCATGTGGATGATTGCGCTGATAAATCGCGTTTTACTTATCAAAACTTTTATTCACTTAAAACTCAGTAAACAAACGCTGAGAAGTAACCAGTTACTGCAAAATCGGCGACCATTTGTTCTGGAACGATTGTTCAGAACAGGCCAGTATCATCCATTTAAAGAAAAACCAGCTTTGGAACGACTTCTTTCGAGCTTGTAATAAGAATAGGCTACGTTGAAATTATAGCAAATAGTGGATTAATTGGCTCAACAAACTCATCATACTTGACAGCGTTCGTTGGTTATGTTATACAAACGTTACCTTTGACAATTTCGACAAATATTCAAATTCCATTCACTGAGCAAATATTCATTACTAAAGCTCAATATTGTAAAGCCACGTCAAGTCTTTTATGGCAATCTAATAGCTCAAGGTTTAATGAAAATTACTTCAAACCTCTCCACCCTTTGTATCTCGATACCAAATCCGTCTGGCATGATTCCGCCTCGCTTGTAATCAAAACATTTACTTTACAGAGAATCGACATTGATAATGTAAGAAAGGCACTACATTTAGTCAATCAAACAAACAAGCCTTAAACTCGGGGGGTTTTATATATGTATATATATGAAGGATGAAGAATAAAATCTATGTAATCTGGTATTGTAAAAGATCAACGTTTTTAAGCACAGTTATACGACTTAATAGTGTGTTTAAAATCGTAGGAAGTTCGGTGGCCTTGGTACATGCTCCTTTTTCTTTAAAAAAAGATAAACTCCATTGTTTTCAATTTGATGACTCATCATACATCGTCTCAACGTCAACTTTAATATACTTTACTTACGTGTAGATACAAACGTGTTTGTTTTGCTGATAAGCGCATTTTCTTTCCTAGTTTGCAGTTAAATTCACTGTTTTTCTCTCGCACATCTCTCATGTGCCACTAACAGTTAACTAAAAAAGAGTTCCCCGTGACTTGGTGTCCAATTTATAAACTTGAACTTTGTGTGCTATATTTTTCCCACTTGCTACAAAAAAAAAAAGAAGAAGAAAGTGATACTGATTATTCTCAATGCAATTGCTCCCAATAAAACGCTGCTGATTTTTTTTTATTATAATTTTGCTTAGCTTTTTCACTTGAGCTTAAACGGCCAAGCTTGTTTTACCGAGATTGGGAGTTTTAAAATAAAATAAAAAATTGGGTTAAACTCATCTTATTTAGATTATCTTTTTTTCTCGTTTTGTGAATTCTTTCCTTTTTTTCTTTCTTTTCTTTTTTTATGCTTTGCGAATGTCCGCTACCGAGGACTTATTGCAACTGGACCGACCTTTATCTTGGCAAGATGTCAGAGACGTGCCTTATTTATCGACAAGACGCCCTTCTATTGTAGAAGGAGAAAATGGATATCGATACGTCGATTGTACCAATAGAAAGTATCGTAAACCACCGATACAATTTTCTATATCCGTTTTACGCATTGACGGTAATACAGCACAAACAACATGTCGACCTGGTTCTATCTTTGAAGGTGTCGTTCGTATTAAACTTGCTACACCCCTAGCTGCGGAGCAATTAAAACTAGTTTTTAAAGCGGCAGGTAAAAAATATACAAATATATATAAATGTAAGTACAAATATATACTAAATAAATATTAGAGAGTGTATACGGTACCAGTAGAAAAAGAGGCCAAAGATTATTTGCGATAAAAACAGTATTATGGGGAGCAGTAACGGGAAGTAATAACAGTATGCAGTGGCCTATTATGGAAACGGGAGAACATCAGTTTCCGTTCATGTGTGAGATTCCACAGGTTAATTACCCACCTACATTTAGACACCACCTTGCATCGTGTGAATTTGAATTATTGGCTTGCCTTGATAGACCGGGTATCCGACCCTTTCAGACGATACCGTATGCTCTACGATACGAACCATTTGTGTTTTCACCTATTATACCTGCTCCGTACAAGGAAACAATTGAATTAAATCAAGCCAACAAAGTCCTGGTGACTTTACCTAATGGCTGTTATTTTAATTTATTGGATGCTGACACAGATATATTAAAGATACAAGTATCTTCTGCAGTACAAGCAATAAGCCAAATAGAAGCTTCTTTGAAGAGAGAGGTGATTGTTAGACATGGTTCATACAGTCAGCGAGATACAATGGTGATGAGTCACGTTGAGCAATCTAGGTTTGGCGTGGTGAAAAATGAAGATGGTAGCTGTACTTATTATATACGGTTACCTGTACCTTCTGAAGTAAGTAAGAATAACAATTCAAGCATTTTAAGGAATTTTAGTGTACTTGGTATGACACCTTCACTTTGTTTTTCAAAATATATCAAGATGGATTATAAATTATATGTAACTGCCAAAGTAAAATACGGATTAATTTCGACAAGAAAACAGTTATGTAGTATACCTATTCATTTTGGAACAACATCCTATGGTCAAACATTATCAGAAAACTTGTTATCTTATAGAGATAGACAAGTAACAATGGATACTTCGTTGCGCACGAAACCAAGGTTCATTAAACCTGGAATTGTACAAGAACAATTACCGGCTTATGATGAAGATTTATCACCACCAGAATACCTAAATTGCGTAGCATGACCTCATATAAAATAAACTCATTCTTTCCCCCCATTGTTGCACCAAAAAAAAAAAAAAAAAAAAAAAAAAGAGGTCGCTTTGTTTCCATATACGTCATTGTTCCCTCTTTAGAGTAGAAAACAGGACATTTATTTATTTTCTTTTTTTCTTCATCTTGAATTTTTTTATAAATATAATTATAACATGTCAGCTAAAGCTCAACAAGCTCAACAAGGAAAAACTTATCAATTTAAGCTTGTTCTTTTAGGTATACACACACCCACACACACTTATTCGCTCACACACACACACAAACTTACTAGTTATTGGAAACAAACAGATGAAGAATTACTAACTCTTTTTTTATATTATTAGGTGAATCAGCAGTTGGAAAGTCAAGGTTTGCTTGTCGCTAGAATTTTATTATTAATATTTTATCGTTAAACAACCTTTTATAAATAATAGTTTGGTTATGCGTTTTGTCAAGGACCACTTTGATGAATATAGAGAGAGTACTATTGGTGGTAAGTAAACTCCCTAAAGGGGTTATATACGAAAAATAAAATAAAAGGGATACTGATATAATTTTCATTATCAAATATAGCTGCTTTCTTAGCTCAAACAATTTCTTTAGATGATAACACTACAGTAAAATTCGAAATTTGGTAAATAATCACATTTTCTTTTCTTGTGTAATATAAATTAACTCTTTTTTGTACATCATAAGGGACACAGCAGGTCAAGAAAGATACAAGGTAATATATAATATACGTATATATATAGGGAAGAGCATGCGTACTTAACAAGTGATTTCTTCTTCTTCTTTAGAGTTTAGCACCCATGTATTATCGTAATGCAAATTGTGCTGTAGTAGTTTATGATATTACACAAACAGTAAGTTTATTTATGATCACTAAGCACCAATTATATATTTAAAAAAAGGGTATTATATAGTCATCATTAGATAAGGCCAAGGCTTGGGTAAATGAATTACAACGTCAAGCAGATCCCAATATTGTGATTGCATTAGCAGGTAATAAATGTGATCTTGAAGCGAGAAGAGCTGTTGAAACCAAAACTGCACAAGAGTACGCTGATGAAGCTGGTTTATTGTTTTTCGAGACTTCAGCTAAAACTGCAGATAATGTCAGCGAATTGTTTAATGCGATAGCAAAGCGTATGCCTCTTGATCAACTTGCTGATAGTTCGCGTGGTAGAAATAGAGCTGGTTTAAACTCTCGTGGTGGTGGTGTAGATTTGGAAAACTCTGGAAACTCTGCCAATGGTGGTTGTGCTTGTTAATTATTCTCCCTATTTTGATCTACAAATATAAATACACTTTTTTATAATTATAAATTGTTTAAGCCAATCATGGCTATTGCATAATAAGAGTCTTTTTCTTTTTCTCTTGCCTTTGTATATGTATTAGCTGCTTGAAACCCCCCTCCCCCTTTATTTTTATCGTGAAATTACAGTTACAGTAGTTCCACTATTTAGTGAAGAAAAAAAAAAAAATATTACGGAGCACATAGCTCATCAATTAGTTGGTACGAATAGAGAGCATTTTATCCGTGAAAAGATAAAACCCTTCGAAATTCTTGTACTTGCTCGTAATATTCAGCGTATCATTAATAAACTTTAGCTGATCTTTTTATTCTAAAAGAATCTGCGAATTTAAGCACAAATTTCATTGTTTTAATTTTTTCAAATTAGCTTACTGCTCTAAATTAAGGTTTTGTTATTGTTATTGTCCAAGTTTACTTGTTTAATGAAACCCCTCTCATATTTATTAATTACTTCAGGGACACACTGACGATAGTTCGTATAGTATTTATATGTAGGTAGTTATTGACGAACGAGTTTTGGATATACACAAATGTAAAAGATACTCCTGTCAAAAATCTCTTTATTTTTAACACATTATTTAATGGTGCATTTGCATATACACCTATTTACGCATCACTCACTACAATATAATTCTCTCACTTTACCAGGAAACTATTTATCTCGTTTTAAGAGAGAGAAAAAATGACAAGAGAATACTTATTTATTGAAGGAAGAAATAACAAAAAAAAAAAAATTGTCCATCCATATATATTTTTTTTTATTCTCGAAAAGATATGTTATGGATTTTAGAAGCTTTTTATACCATCAGTGATAACTCTTGCAAAGGTTTAACCTTGGTCTCTAAAAACACAGACTTGCTTCCGTATAAAGTTTCCGTAAACATGTCAAATGCGCTTTTGGTGTTTTCTATCAAATTATGATCGATATCAGAAAAGTATCGGGTTAGGTCTCGCGTAGTGAAATATATGGAAATAATAGTTATGTTATCAAATCTGGATTTTCCTCCAAGAGAATTTGAAAAGTTTTTTAGACGCATTGATTTGATGTCGGTGTCACTCACATCATTTGGTCTAACATTGTATCCTACACTCCTAAATTTACAAGCGTCAAATTCAATATAATCCAATGAATCAAATTCGTCCAGAAATGATTTTAATGATAAGTACTCGATTACGCAAGCGCGAAAGATGATACGCTTTATATGTTGCGATACAGGTGTTGTGTCGGCTCGAGGTGTATAATAGTCAAGTATGCAACCGAAAAATACCATTTGTTTTAAATAAGTACATTTTTTAGCAATGATTTGTTTAAAAAGTTGCGCTACATCCCAACAGTTATCAGTAATTCGAAGACTAGACAATCCCAGACTAGTTATCCATTAATCTTAAGCTATCGGATATATCTCGATTGTGTTCCAACGCCGTATATTTTAAAAATACAGTAGATTGCGCTGAATTACCATAAAAAGTCGCAGCAGCACCTTTTTCGTCGAGTAAATGGGTTTCCTCTTTTCTTCTATCAAAATAGACTGATAAATTTATATCTTCTTTGCACTTCTTGATGAATTTTAACCATGGCTTGGAAAATTTGATTGCTGGTGTACCTCCAGACATCGTTATTTCATACTTTGTGATTGAACGGATAAATCTGAAAAAGTTGTCGATGGCCAAGGGGTCATTTATATTTCCTAACCATATCTTATCTTTTTCACCAATGATATATAGATTTTGAATTGAAGAGAAACCTTCTGCAAGTGTGAATAGTTCGATATTATGTTCAGGAGTAAAGTTATATAAACGTAGTGTCTTGAGACTGAAGCACGCGGTATGTTGATACTTTATAGCTTGACAAACACGCTTGTTGGCGAATCGAATAACTAGTTTTTGTAGCTTTGGTGTAAACTGAAGCAGGGATTCTAAATTTGGTTAACCCATTTAACCCATTGATTAAGTTTTTATGGACTTCTAAAGTTTTCAATGATCGAAATTCTTTTAAACAATTGAAGTCGTGTGACCCAAACATACCGAAAAATAACTCTAATCTTTCTAAAGTGTGACGCGAGTAGTAAGCGCATATGTAGTAGTAAGCAGCAGAATATATATTGTCTTCTCCTAGAGTCGGCAAGAACTTTAAATTCCAACAATTCGTATTAATAAGAACTACCGAGAAGTAAAGCCAGTCTTTGTCGATCAGACGTCCGTTTGCCTGACTTACTGTCCGGAAAAGGCTGACCTCATCTACATTAGGTGTTTTTTTCATGATCATACCTAAGTGATCACTATGTACATAAAGTTCATATAATTTTTTATGTTTTTTTATATTGGACAGATGTACATGTTTTACGTATTTTCCAATATCGAATGATGAATAGAGGATTTTATCTACAAAGGTTTCATTGCCTAATGATGTTCGAATGGCGTCGTATACTTTTGACAGGTAAAAGGTAAACCAACATATGTTCACAAACATCCATTTGACTTGTCTGCTATTTTTTCCGCAGTATGCGGTGATTATACTTAGGATCTCTGTTGGAAGATCGCTCCATATGTTCATGGCTTGTGACATTGCCTTACAACAAGTTAAATTTTTTTTAAAAAGTTATACAAACGAAGTACAGATACAGGTGTTGAATCGAGCACAGGTGTTAAATTGAGAACAGGCTCTCTATTAAAATCAAAAGCCACATAGAAAACATACTTTTGAATTTGGAAAGGAAACCGTAAACACTAAACTGAAAAAAAAAAAAAATGAGTGATGCTTGCTTGAGAACAGCACTTAAACCGCCCTCAGCTTCTCGCTTTTTTAATGCGCACTAGAGATCACCGATAGTAGTAATTTCCTCGTAGCATAACATTGGATTCGCTGATCGTCTCATTATCAAAGATAACCATTTGGATTACGGATGCAGCGATCATTTTGACTGCAGCCAAAAATAATGCAAAATGTTTCCGGATCGGAAGTGAATAATGTAAATATCCTTTAAAGTTAACCCGTGTATTCTAAAAATAAAATAGAACGGCGAGTTGCTTTGATATATTTATAAAAAGCCCTACACCGCTTAAAACTCTATACGTGGTATACAGCTGGTTGTTTTAATGACTCATTGAGCAGTTATACAAATTTGTTTTCTCTTTATTATCTAGTTTAAAGGCTCATTATAAGTAGGTATAACTTTAAATGGGTGAGGAATAAGGGCGCTCGAGATATCACCCCACCAAGATTCTGTACAATTTCTATACCACTCAACTATAATGTTAATAATTAGTATACTGGAAAGAACGTTAATAAGCTATATTTTTACTTACTCGTCTTTAATAAACCATCTTCAAAACCCACTTTTGGTTCCCACCCTAATTTTTCCAACTTTGTACAATCTATTGCGTATCTTGTATCATTAAAAGCTCGATCTCTTACAAATTCAATGTGATCATTTACTTGGTCTTCTTTATAACCAAATAACAAAATTAATCGTCTAGCCATCTCCAAGTTCGAGATCTCGGAAGGAGAACCAATATTATACGTCTCTCCTACCAAGCCCTTATGAAAGATAATATCGATGGCGTTTGCTACATCAGCCGCATAAAGATATTTTCTTGAATTATGTCCATCTCCATGAATATAACATTTTTTACCACGCAATAAACTGCAGACAAATTTAGATGTAATCTTTTCCGGGAATTGATAAGGTCCGTATACATTGTTGGATCGCGTAATCATAATAGGTAAACCAAACGACATGTGGTATGCTTTCACCAACATTTCAGCAGCAGCTTTGGTTGCTGAGTATGGGTTCGTAGGTGACAATATAGTATCTTCGGGGCAATCTGGCTACATTAACAACAAAGTTTTTTTTAAAAAAATGATTGCAGTAATATTAAAAAAAGCTTACTCCGTTAATAATTTCGCCATATACTTCATCGGTACTAACGTGAATGAACCTTTGGATTTTTCTAATTTTAGCTGCTTCTAATAAAACATGTGTTCCCATGACATTATTTCTACAAATAAAAACGAGATGAGTAACAAAAAAAAAAAAAAAAAAAAAAAAAGGTTTTTCTCGAAAATACAACTGGATTTACTTTGTGAATTCAAAAGAATCTCCAAAAGAGTTATCGACATGAGTTTGTGCCGCCAAATGAAAAATGACATCAATCTTTTTTTCTTTCAAAAAGAAAGAAATGAAGTCTGCAGAAGTAATATCACCCTAAAATAAATAAAGTTAATAAATTTTTAATGACAACAAAAAAAAAAAACTTTACTCGGATAAAAGAATAGTTGGGAAATTCTTTGACAGCTTTTAAATTATGCAAAGAGCCACAATAATCAAGTTTATCGACAACATGAATATGATACTCGGGATATAATACAACCAATTTACGTACAAGGAAAGATCCACTACAAAGAAGTTAGTCCTGTACTAAAAATATATATGTATATATTTCGTTTTTACATGAATCCTGCACCTCCAGTCACTAAAATATTCTTGACGTTTTTCAAGTCTTGTGCTAACTCAGGTACTCGTTCACCAATATCTGCTCGGTCAAACTCATCCAACGTTTTTACGAGTGCTTCATGACTAAGGCGAATGTTTGAGGTTGAGTTTTCCATTGAGTCTGTACTAGGCGACATTCACAATGTAAAAACAAAAAAGACGTTTTTTTTTTTCTATAAAAGACGAAAAGAAAGAGATTACGGGAAAAGTTTTTTAAAAAAACACTTGGTTTTTTCTTCTTCCCTTTCTAGTGACGTCCCGTGTGATTACATAATCAATGTTCGGGTTGTCGGACACCATTTCTGATTAAGTAATCCAAAAAAAAAAAAAAAAAAAGTTTTATTATTCGAAAGAAGCTGGAATTGATTTAGCAATAGTTGCATAGTCTTGTACACATTTATAACCTTCAGTTCCGTGCCAGAATAATACCCAATTAGTGCCTTTTAAACGCAAGTATCCATTTGATCTTTCAAAGTACCTACATATATATATGTAAACAGTAAATAAGTGTTTTGCTTTTTCCTTTTGATACATGTACTACTACTACTACTATTACCATTTGTTAACACCGTTATCCATTCTACTTCTCCAAAGTAGTTCAGGATAAGAATCACACATACGTTTCCATAAGATATCAGTTAAGCCAATACCTTGACTTGAAGGAGCAATAGCAAACTTATCCAAATAAGCATGAGGACCAGTACCTTCACTTGTCATGATAACCGCACCCTCATAATCGCCAGCAATAATGGCACCATCCAGTACCTTTTCTAATCTTCCATAAAATGCACTTTTATTCACCTTCTTTTGAAAACTAGCTTCTAATAAGGATGTCAATCGATCTAAATCTAAATCTTGTAAGCAAGTATAATTATTAATCTTGATACCGTGTCGAAGTACAGTTGTCTTTGCTTGGTTGATGACACGACCTGTACGAGGTAAAGAAGAGGAGTATAATGGTTTATCTGTTACCAGGTTCGTGATTAATGCGTTTGGTAAAGAAGTAGTAGGTACAATAATAGCGGAAGATGTAGTAGGCAACAGACTTAGACAGTCTCGAATCATTTCTAGGTTTTCAATAGTACTAGGGTATGATTGGTTCCAAGAAGGATTTTGGGTAAAGGCCTTGTTGATATCATCATATTCTTCTTGTACGTTTACTAAACTATGTGCAGTACCAGGTAATTCATGATTAGGAATGCCACCTTCTTTATTAATCACGAGTATTTTAGAAGGTACCAATTTAGGGTCCACCGCTTGACTTGCTAATCTTTGTGTAAGGGCTAAAAGAGCTTGGTTGGATTTAATTGGTATTTGTTTATCGTTTTCGGTTAAAATAGGTACAAGAATAGGAATCTGATTATTATTAAGCGCAGATTGAATAAAATCCAAATTAATCGTGATCGCATTAGACGATCTTTCCAAGACAGCTCCATAAATCAATCTGGCTCTACCACCTGCTTGTTCAATCGATTCAACCAGTGTCATGCTCTCTCGTAACATGCGTTTAGTTAATTCGTTGGGTGAAGAAGAATCGCTTTTCCAGTTCGGGTTATCAGATACCACAATAGATGATAAACCAAGTTTTTGAAGTTTATATAGCGTATTACCGACTCGTTGCCAGCCCGGTTTATCAAACGGTCCTTCGACTTTTGTAAGTGCTAATTGGTGATAGGATGGTGCTAAAAGTGCATTAACGTATTCTTTAGGTGACTTTAAGCCAGGTGCTCCTTTAATCTCTTCAAATCCAGATAGTAACGTCGGTTTCGTGGTCTTTATATCAGGTCCAAATCGCTTTAAAAAGTGTTGTAATTCTCTTTTACTAGGTCCTGTATCCATGACATTTTTAAGTAGTTCCTAAGATACAAGTTAAATTCGAGTTTTTTTTTTTTTTGAGGATATTTTTGACACGTTACTCTCACTTCCTTTTGTTCTGGAATAGACTACATATATAAAAAAAGAGTGTGTTAGACGGAGATAGTCCTTTCTTTTTTTTTTTTCGTGTAGTAAGGCTCATTTACTTTGGAATCAGTTGTGTATCTTTTACATAGTTGTGTTTGTAAATAAAGACTATGTCTAAAGAGTCTCATTTTATTAGAAAAAAAAATATGTAAAAAAGAAGAGAGGCAAAAAAAAAAAAAAAAAAAGTAAGCTTTTTTACCCCCTACCCCAGATGAGGAATTTTTTTTAAAAAAAAGATGAGTAATGTGTCACAATGAGTGATGCACAGATTTTTTTTTACATGCATCTACACCTATTTTGCTTTTTTTCTTGTTTCTTCTTAATACGCCTACTACTAATACCTTCATGCTGCTGCTTTGTAATTGACCTATTTGTATTTAAAAGTCTCGTCTTTGCTTCTACATTTCCCTTTTCAGCCGCCAACTCATAGTACCCTTTGGACCTGCTAAAATCTCTGGGTACACCAAACCCAATTTCATAAAACCAACCTAATAATAAAAGTGCATCGGGCTCACCGGCTTTAGCCGATTTTTCACACCAAGAAAATGCAATATCTTCATTTGCTGGTGTAGCGACTAACCAACCAGACACATCATTTTCTAACCGGTTATGTTCTTCCTTGTCTTCGGGACCATGGCTTCCTCTATTATAGAGTCGACATAAGCCCAACATGGATTTCGCATTATCATGCATAGCTGCTTGTTCGTAATAATCAAACGCTCTAGCAAAGTTCATGGATTCTCCGTACAGACCGTGTTCATATATAGAGCCTAGTTTAGATTGTGCTTCATCATGTTGAAGACTAGCTGCTCGTTCGTAATATAATATAGCAGCGTCTTTTCCGCCATAAGGTTCTAAAATGGGTCTAGGGGGGGGGAGCACAATAAATTAAAAAAAAAAAAATGCAAATCATAGAAAGCTTTCAACTTACAATGGAAAATCTACTGATTCGTATTCGTTGGTAAGCATTAAGGCAAAGGTATAAGGAGGTATATTGAATTCGGGTGAAGCTAATGTACATGCTTTATACATGAGCTTTAAACCTTCTGTCAAACTTTGGCGCAAACCTAAATTTCCATGGATCGTCAAGAGAGCCAATCTCTATTTTTATCCGCAACGAAAGAAGGGGGGTTACTTTACGTTATAAACACATTTCCCCCCGCAAGTACTTACATAGATTGCGTTAACATATCCAAAGTTTGTTGCTTCTTGATATAATTGAATGATACTAGATTGCTCCATGCCATTTTTTTCTTGTTCATAATAATCTGCTACAGCAAACATAGACTCTGGCACTTTAGCATCAGAAGCAATTTGATGCAAAGCAATAGCTCTGGGCTTATTTTTTTTAAAGCCGTGTAATTCTTTATCAATCCAATTTGCCTGTATATAACAAGCTTCTGGTACGTTTTTCTTGCACAACTTGAGGATCCAGTCAATGCCTTCCTGCTCCAACTTTTTCTTCTTTTGATCGTGTGTATCGTTACTGGATCTTAGTGAAGACTGTCGTTTAGAATGGTTCATGACTGTAATTTCTGATTTTGTTTTAGAAGAAGTAGAAGAGTAAGCAGAAGAAGAAGGAGGTGGTACAATTAAAAAAGGTTCGGGACGTAAACTTTTGTTTGTCGTACAGTTTATTCCCCACATACTACCAACAGGTGGTTGGTACTGCTGCGAAAATGCATTGGCAGATTGCAGTAAATATTTAGCAAATGAAAGTTGTGTTTGTAAATCGTTAGTCTTTTCAGCCATCTCTCGATATGTCTTTATGCCTTCTGGATTGTTGGTCAAGTGGTACGATATTTTAGCGTATTTTGATGTAGGTGATATAAAATTTGCTCTAGGTATAGTCTCACAAGCCTTTTTGTAAAATTAAAAATAAATAAAGAAGCCCTTCTCTTCAACCCCCCCTATTTTTTTTTATATTTCCCCCCCTCCCTTTTTTTTTTTGTATGTATGTATGCAATACCCTTACTTACCTCTATTGCTGTACAAGCAGTCTTTGATTCACGACGTAACAATGGTTGATCCACAGGTACTTGAGGTATTTCACTTTGATAGATTTTCCAATGAGATTCACTTGGTGTATGAAGTGATGATGATGCAACAAGTGTAGCCTCTTCTTTTTCTATCGCCATACTTTCTTGTTCATCAGGATTAGTAACACGTAATCCAAGCGAAGGTGGCGGTTTTCTTCCTTCTTCAGAAGAATCGGATTCATATCCATTTGTTTTCGATGTAAATATCATGGGTGGTGTTGGTAAAGTCGATGTAAAACTATCTGAAGAAACTCCTCTTGGTGAAGAGTAGTTTGACATTTATAATAAAATATGCAATATTAAAAGTAATATAAAGAAAGAAAGAGGGAAGAAATAGTGTTTTTGTTGTAAACAGGTATTTATTTATATATTGATGCACAAGTGACCTCCGTTTTTTTTTTATATTTAATGTGAAGTTAAATTTTGCAGCAACCTACTAATTAATTTATCAGCCTTACAAGCCATGACAATATCTTCTTCTACTAAATTTAAAGAAAGTCTCATACAGATATCCATACGTCCACCTTCCATTAACAAAGCTCGTGTTTGTCCTAATGATTCACATACACGCATTAAATCACTTGTATTAGGCGGTTCAATGTTATGCCATTTACAAGTTTGGATATGATAGTGTGCTACATCTCCAAATTCAATTTCAGCCAACCCAATGGCACGCGATCGTTGCATACAAGCAACCAAAAAGATCTTTTGGTGTAATGAACAAGATCGAATAAATGCAACTGAAGGAGACGTAAACATTTCCTTAATCGCTTCGTCTACAATAGCAATCGTCACATGAGCACCTGTCTCTGCCTTGTTTTCAATAATCTCTACTGCTCTTCTACATATATCAAGTGCACGACGAGCGTCTCCACTTACTGCACTTACTTTACGTGCTGCAAATTCAACTGCTTCTTTCGCAAACGCGTCAATACCTCGTAATCTAGATTGTACAATTTGATAGAGTTGGTCATACTTGTATGGCTGGAAATTAATTCGAGTTAAGCCCATACGACTAGCAATCTTGTTACTCATAATACGTTCAGGTAAATCCATTGTATTTGCAACTGCTACCACAATTAATTTAGATAGAGGTCTACTAGGCCAATCGAAAAAATTGTACATGACAGTTTGTTTTTTTGTCACTAAAAGATCAAGTTCGTCCATTAAAACCACACTACACATGTAAAGAAAAACAGGATTAAAATTAAACTTATCACACACACACAAACTAAACTTACGTTGTTTTTTGGTCATCACTTTGTTTAGAAAACTTTGCCTCCAGTAACTGTAACGCATGTGAAGCGGTATATCTCTTTTTATCTTTATCCATACACTGCCATAAAATACTATACGCTTGATTTGGATCCGTTAATTTCATACCGTTAATTTCAACAAAATCAAAATTCGGTATTGTGCCATCCTCTGCCTGCTGCTGTAAATGACGAATCACCTCAAGTACTGTCGCCGTCTTTCCTGTACCTGGTACACCTGAAATATACACGCACGTACCTGTGCCTTCATGAATTGCACTTTCAATATATCCCATGATGTTCATAAATTCGTCTTCTCGACATGGTAAAGAGTCCGGTACCGCTGATACATGAAGTCTTTCGCGGGCTAACGCGTATGGTGTCTGGTCCGTTTGATCTCTCTCGTGTACTCGCCGTAAAGGAACAATTGGCACTGCTTGATTTACTCTATCATCAAAAATAAATATTTTGTATGGCATATATTTAGTTTTTGGCGTTACAATACCTTTGTACCGTTCTGTTAGAACTGGTTGAGGGCTTTTTTCGGGTCGAAGTAGATGTAGAAGATAATATCTTTTTTCTTGTAGACGCAGGCTTTCTTCCTCTTTTGACAACCTTTTTTATTACTTTTTCTTCTGGGGCCGAATCCTCTTCAGCAGAATCTTCTTCCATGGGTGAATCTTCTGCCTCTTCTACACTAGAATAAGAGTCGGAATCGGAGGATGCAGAGCTTTCATGTTCTACTTTAACAGGTTTGGCGGGTTTGGTAGGTTTAGTTGCTTTAGTTGCTCTAGGCTTTGTGGCGGGTTTAGCTACTCTAGTTGTTTTCTTTGGGCTGTCGTTGTTTTCAGAGTAATTAATAGCTGTTCTAGATCTTCTTTTAGATCGAATAATATGCGAAGGATCGATGTCACCGTGTTTATCTTTAACCATTTGTGTAAAATAAAAAACGAGAGAAAAGAGGTACAGAACCAAAAAAAAAAAGACAGAAATGATACGTGACTGCCGCGTTAAGTAACTTTTTTTTTTTTTTTCCAATGCCAATGTAAAATAAATACATTACGCAGCGTCTTGCGTATCACTAGCGATGGAAGGTTTGTTTTTACTAGAGTATTACAAACAATTTAAGAATAAAATCTAGACCTTTTTTTTACCTGTACATCAAGAGAACCCTTATATCGATGAACAGGATAGTTTATAGCTATTCATTAATAAAAATACTGCACGAGTATTAAGTGCGCTGTAATGATCGAGTCAGTTATAATAATAAAACCATTTTCAAGAGGCAAAAGGAGGATTGGAGGAGCAATTGTGCTAAAAAGATCAGCTTGAAAGCCCACATACCATTATCTTCTCTGCATAAAGCAATGAAACGTTTAAACTCAGTGATTGTGAGTACTTAAGTCGACACATCTTTTTTTTTCTTTCGACTCGCAACAAAAAAAAAGCAACTACCATTTACTGAGAGATGAAATCATCCGATAGAATCTTTGATCCGTCTTGTAACAACAACTTTGACTAAAACTATTAACAATTACATCTTACGTTATTGATCTTGACATCTTGTGTAGAAATGGCTATACATGTAGACGATCTTGGAACCATCTTATTTTAACGTACCTTCAAAAAAGAAAGAGACTGTACACGTACTACTTTGGACATCTCGATCAGCTTAAACAATCATTAGTGGCAACCAATGTAAATGTGTTAGTTGTCTCGCACTAAAAAAAACAGAAAAGAGTAGATTCAGTTTGTATAGAAGCTGGTAGAGAAAAGAAGCTCGGAATGGACATTATTATCATCACGTAGTAAGCAGAATAATGTAATCACTAAACGTGATCATGGAATATTATACGACTTTGAGAAACAAAGCAAAAGGAATGTACATCTCAAATAAAGAAAGGGAAGGTAACGAATACCAAGAGAGTAACTCTGTTTATAACGATAGGTTAACGTTATAATATATATATTACATCGGTTTAGATGCATTGGAGGAGATCTGTCATGAAGAAGAATTTAGGTTCAAGAGTAAATGCAATCAACACCTTCATACAATACTTGAAACGGAAAAAAATATCTGCGAGATGGACGGTAATAATGAGTAAAGTGTATAACGAGGAATTTAAGGTAGTGTCATACACGGACAATTTATTTTAAATAAAAGTGAATTGATTGAAAAGCGTATCATATCATGTAACAATATAGACACGTTGTTGTATGTGTGTCTATCTTGATCGTGCAAAAACATTTTAAAAGGTCATATATAATATCATTCCGTTTTAAAGAGGAATTTTATGATTACTATGACTTCATGGTATGGCTATAATAGCAATACCAGTAGGCTAATGCCATGAGTTTATTGGGATTATCGATAAGATGGGTAAAAAATGATGTTAAGAAAGCGTAGTAACTAAATTATTCATTACAATTGAAGTCATTGTTGCTTCAATATTAGTCCATTCTATAAAACAGCGTTGGATTCTTGTTTCATGATGGTCACAGCCTGTACACGACTAGATATTTTTTGTTTTGTTTTAAACATGTGCAAGTACGGGATATTATTTCAGCAGTTCCTTCACGAGTGAAACATATATTTATTTTCTTTTTAATACGCATGTAGTATATAATAAACATGATGTTAACGTATACACATGGTCTAATTACAAGCTCCATCAGATGTTGAAATTACACATAACACGTTGTAAAAAAAAAAAAAAACTTTATTATAGACAGATAAATGCTTTTATGATACCTTCCATTTACTTTTTATTGTATAAGCTATGCAAACTTCGTTTGCAAACACTACGATACCTTGTCTCCCTTTTTTTTTTCTACATTATGACACCTTCAAAAAGACATAGTCATAGTAGATTTTAACATAAAAAGGCGTGACGTTACACAAAATGAGTTTTCTTGTATTCATGTCAAATGGATCAAAACAAGTACAAACACAGTTACCGCCGATAATAACTTCCTTATATTGTTTGAAGTAACAAGATGACAGACAGCTAATAATCATGGTAATTAGTTGTTACATAAGTTTTAGACGTCGTATGGCTGCAAGATTTATGTGTCCCTTATTTCTGGTTCCTAGGTTTCACTTGGTGTTTTCAAAGCACAAGTTTTTTATAACGTGTCTATCGGGTGGGCTACTTTATGGAGACATGTTGACCACGGAGGAAAGCGTTATGTGCGGCTGAAGCGATCCACTTCTTCTATCCTCTGAATAGTATGACAGGGCGTTTTAATTGGGTTGCCTATGTGTGAAAGCAATTTCATTGCTGCTGGAATGTTCACTTCCAATTATCCTCATAGCAAAACCTACTTAAACGAGCTTAATCGACAGCTAGAGATAACTCTCATTATCCCTTCGTTGTAATATTTTGCAAAGATCCATATCGTAATCGCGAGATAAACACTTCTAATAAGTTTGTAACTAAAGGCTACGAGTTGGCCTTGTTGGTTTATTTTTTATCGTCGAATGGCATCTCCATTACGTTAATCGCTGAAAGCTTCTACAGGTGACAAGTTTAACCATCATTAGAAATAGCGTTTGGTACTGGGTTTTTTTCTTCTTTTTTTCTAAAGAGATTGCAAATTGACGGTAGCTATTTATTTTAAGGGAATTCTTGGTACACGTTCTATTTACACGTTCAGGTAAAAAATATGTGACGCATGAGTCATTTCTTGTTTGTTAAATAAGTTGTAACAACAAGTTTGTAGGCGTGTACCTATATAAAAACGATTAAATAGATTGTATGAGCAAATAGACCCGCTATTTTATCAATCCAATAAATAAATCACTTTTCTTTCTTTTATGTACATTTTTTCTTTTATGGTCGTACAAAATGTTACTGTTCTTCTTAAAGCAACCGCCATGCAAAAGAGCGCTTGCTATAACGTTCAAATGTGGTCTACCGGACTGTGATACTGTATAGGTATATGGTTACCTTTTTTTTTTTGGCACGTTATGAAGGTACGTAAAAATTAATACGCCATACTTTCTTTCTAAACGTGTAAATAGAACGTGTACCAAGAATTTCTCTTATTTTAAGCATGGGATGGCTGTTAAAATAAATGTAGTTGTTAACGTAGGTGTAGAGAAAGAAATATATATATATATTTTTTCGTTTTAAGCAAAAGGTAAATTCATTGTTTTGAAAATAATGCAGGCTTATTCACATTAGCGCTTTCTAGTTTTTATTCTCAACCACTGGATGATTTACTGCTTTGGAGATAGAGCATAATCTGATGGTTCTTGTATCTCAAGGTTACTCCCAAAAACTATCCTATAATGGCGCTATTTCATGTATTGTGTTACGGTTAGGTAAATATCTAGAATAAGGTAAACTAGTTTGTTTATTCGAAAAGATCACGAGCTAAACACAGTAATTTTTTATTACTTGGGTGTTGAATTATTGTATTTACAAGCCTTAGAAGATGAAAAGGATGGGTAGTCAATTGTTATACTTAACACCTCGTATCCGTCAACAGTGCGATATACATCCAAAAATCCCCATAAGATCAAGATCATCGTAGTATTCACTCTTCCTTAACCGCCGTCCTTCTACCATTGTATCCTTAGTTCTACTTCTTCAAGCCATTGACCACTCACTACTAAACTTTCAAGAAGAAGCTACTTTTGGTGTTGTGAATATCACTGTTAACTATCACTCATTAATTTTGCTGGTGAAACTCCTTTTTTTTTTTTTTTGTATACACAGACGAGTAATCATAGTTATATAAACCATTTCAAGGATTCGAAAGTTTTTTAATACGGCAAGTTCAAGATGGTTTTTTTTCTTCTTCTTCTTTTGGCGGTATTTTTCGGTGTTAGAAGATGTAAAGAAAAGAAAAGCTAAATGTAATGTTTTATCGTTTAGGCGCTGAACAATTGTTGAGATGGAAGTATTTGCAAGGATAAGAGAAAGAAAAGGAGCGTCAAGAGCTGCAATTTTTTATACACATATTTTATAGTTTATATATTTTGACCGTTTTTTTCTTAGTGAAAAAAAAAAAGAAGGGTGTTTGTAAAAACCGCGATCATGGCTTTCCATGTCACTTTAAACCAATCGGCTGTAATTTATAGTATGTGTGTGTGTTTCTTTTCTTTTTTTTTTTTTTTTTTTTTGAGTGGGAAACTCTACGTCTGTTTTGTTTTCTTTAAAGAAAAAGGGGAGAGGGAATTTTGCTTTTTTTTATGATTTGTGCTGTATCTATCTTTAATCCGTCTACCTGACTCTCGAGCAAGGTAGACAGGATTGGCTCTCATCCCCTTTAGGATTCCCTAAAAGGATGTTTAAAAACGAACGTTCATAAAAAAGCGATCGTTCATTGACTATGTGAAGACCTTATGTGAAGACCTATTAAGTAATACACAAACAAGAACATTCTAGTTCATCTGTTTATAGTAATTTATCTTAAAAATTGTTTGTTTGTCATTTAAAAATAGTTTTTTCTTAACTTGATATCTTCATGAAAAGAATAAGAGGTGCTGTAATAAAAAAAAGGCTTATCAAGTCTAGTAACAAATTCCTTATTCGCCATGTTTAAAGTACGTTTAACGGTCTTTTAAATAAAAGAAAATAGAGAAAAGACAGGGAAAAAAAAAGAATTTTTTTTATTACTTCTTCTCTCTTCTTGTGTATAATATATAAATAGGGGAAAAAAGAAAAGAGGAAATATCACAAACACAAAGACACATTTTTCTCCTTCTGTTTCTTTTATTTTATTACTATCAACTATTTTTTTTATATTTTAATGAGTCTCAGTTCTACAGATCTGGAAACCATAATCGAGGTCACTGGTTACCATTTCAATATACCTTCATTGCTTGAAGGTGTAGACGACATTGCCATTGCTCATGGCGTCAGGTAAAAAAAAAAAAAAAAAAAAGAAAAGAAAAAAAAACGAAATTAATTCTTTTACAGAAATCGAGATAAATTACTTGTTGTAGCAAAATTGTCACACCAACCGCTACGTTTGGAAAGAGAATTTCATATTGTACAACGTTTATATCGACAATCTTCAGCTAAAGAACTTTTATGTAAACCGATAGACAAGATCACTTTACCAAATGGGTTAATTGCATTTATCTATGAAGATGATGGTAAAAAAAGCTAATTTAAACTTCTTTTAAATACTAAACTTTTGTAATTAGGTAACAATAATCGATTGGATAAGTGTCAACCTTTAAAAGATACTCCTGAAATAAATTTGGAACAGGAACAAACTTTAAATAACGCAAAAGAACAAAGTGTGCCACTAGATATGTTTCTTGAATTTGCAATCCAGTGTTGCGATTGTCTAGAAATGATACATAAACATCAAAGTAAAACCCTTTTCTCTGCTTTTTTTTTTTTTTTTTTTTTTTTTTTACTAATAATCCACGTATAGTTGTTCATGGCGAAATTAAGTTAAATGCATTTCTGTGGCCAGATAACAAACGAGTCAAAATTTGGAACTTTGGATCTGGATCCAGAAGTTTAGAAATGAGTTTTACCTCAGAAGGATGGCGAAAAATAGTTCACCGTAACGGAGCCAATAATTTCCTACAAATGTTGACTTACATGTCTCCTGAACAAACTGGAAGAACAACCTTTCAACCAGATCATCGCACTGATCTTTATAGTCTCGGTATCACATTCTTTGTTACATTAACTCGGTCATTGCCTTTCTCTCACAATAGTCCAATGGAAATTGTACATAATGTTTTAAATAAAAAGCTACCGTTTGTTCATCAAGTTTGTCCAGAGACTCCAATGGCCATTTCAATGATTATAAAAAAGTTGACTAGTAAGGTAAAATACTTTGTACACTTTATCTTTTTTTTTAAAAGATTGATTTTTTTTTTTCTGACTTTCTCTCTCTCTCTCTCCCTTTCTTAGTCTCCAGATGAAAGATATACTAGTGCACATGGTTTACGAGAAGATTTAAAAGAATGTCAAAGACAATCAAAAGAAACAAAGGTAAAACAAATTATATATTGTTAAACAATGGTAGACTTACGCTCTATTATATAATATATATAGTCCATCTCCTTATTTCCATTAGGCAAACATGATATCGCAAGTATTTTCACACTACCAAACAACGGATGCTTTGGACGTTCGACAGAATTGGCATTAATTAATAGTATAATTCGACGTACAGCTTTTATGTGCGGATCAAAAGTTCAAAGACGAGACGATATTACAACAGCTGTTGCATTACCTTCTCTCAAATCAGAAGATCAATCCTATAAACGAGTAAACAACAATCGAAATAACAGTAGACATAGAAAGAGACTCACTGAAATCATTGCAATTTATGGAAATGCTGGTGTCGGTAAATCAACTTTGGTTCGAAATGTGCAACAATCCGCTAGAGAATATGGATATATTGCAATCGCTAAGTTTGATACGAGACAACCTACACCGTATGGATGTTTATTGAGATGTTTATCTATTTTTTTAAAGAATATTTTAAGTGAACCTGCCCATGAAATTGAAAGGTTTTCTCGTATGTTGAAAGAACAATTGGGAGCAGAAACAATATCTCAATTACCGACTTTGTTAGTGGATAATGTGCCTGAATTATCTACTTTCTTGGATCAACCTTCATTAACTAGAAGAGATGGTGATAATACAAGTCGTAATTCTTCTGGTTGTGAATTCGATATGGGTGGTGGCGAAATTAAAGTGAGATTTCATTCTGCATTTATTGAAATATTTCATGTTATGGTTAACTTTAAATTTGTTACCTTGGTAAAGTATTTTTTTTTTTTCTGTAAATATCTGTATAAAATTGTTAATCCTCTCTTTTACGTCATTTTTAGTTTCTGGAAGATCTACATCAAGCAGGTACACTTTTATTTCCTTTTTTAAAAATAAGGATTAGATCTCCGTTCGTATAACCTAACTGTTTATTTTAGATGAAGCGTCCATTGAGTTGTTGGAATCTTTGATATCAGCTAAACTCAAGTTTTTAGTTATTTTAACGTATAGAAGCAATGAAGTATCACAACTCATTATCAAACTATTATCCAACCAAGATTCTGTTGTAAGTTATGTAAAGATTGAAAACCTGGGTCAAACTGCATTGATGGACCTGGTTCGTACAACCATGCATCGCCTTGAAGAAATCGATTTAGTACTGTTAACTCCCTTAGTCGACTTTATTCTTAAAAGATCTCGCGGTAACCCATTTTATGCCTGTCAAATGCTAATGACTTTAGAGAAAAAGAATGTCATTTATTTTACCTGGGAAAAGAAACGATGGGAGTATAATTTACAAGAGATTGATAAACAACTCTTATTGGAGATGGGAGAAGATACAGATGGTGATTTGGATATTGATTTCCTAGTACGTCGTTTAAGTGAACTACCGCGGGACGGTAGAAGGTTTCTTAAATGGGCTTCGTTTATTGGTAACCATTTTAATTATGAAACTGTTCGCAATTTGTTGACGGAGAATGACGATGTTATGGATGATGCAGATGAAAGTGAAGAGGAGACAGATGAGGAAAATACTACAAATCCCCCGTCGAAATCTACAATCGGTGGACGTAAATATGATGCTATCAATGGGCTTCAGTCTGCTATTCAACATGGGTTTATTCAAGCTTGTAATAATGATGAATTCAGGTTCACCCACGACCGTTATTCTCAAGCTGCAATGATGCTGGCATCAACTGAAAGCCGAGACGTTTTTCATTTACGAATTGCTTCCCATTTTATGTATAAAGATAATGTAGATAAATTCTGGGTTGCTGATCATGTCAAAGCCGCCATACATCTTATTAAAGAATATCGAATTAAATCATGTTACCGTTCTGTTTTGGTACAAGCCGGTAATAAAGCCTTTGATTCTGGTGCTCACAAATTAGCATTTTCTTATTATTCAGCTGCTCAAGAATTGCTCACCACAATTGATAATCCTTGGAAAGATGGAGAGGATGCCAAATATTCTGAGACACTCCACCTTTATACAAGATTAGCGGAAATTAGTTGGTTTATGGATTATGATTTTACAAGAGGTTACCTTAACACTATATTGTCACATGCTCGGTCTGCTATTGATCGTGCAGCTGCATACCGTGTTCAACATCGCTACCGTTGGTCTCGAACAGGCAGTCAAGAAAGCGCTCCTATTTTATTAGAGTGTCTTCATGAATTGGGTGTAGATGATATCAAGATGGACCTTTCAGAAAAAGATTTAGAGGATTTGTATAATGTCACTAAAAACGAGGTTCTACAAGTTGGTTTAAATGAGGTTTTGAAATTACCAATATGTGAAAGTCGATTGATACGCACTCGATTCTCTATTATGGAAGAACTTTGTCTTTGGGCTTACTGGACCAATGATATGAGAGCCATGTTGTCCGTAGGTTCAAGGTTTGTATTAAAGACATTAAGAAATGGCACTACTCCGTCTACTGGTGTTGGATTTGTATTCTTTGGAATTGCTGCTATGCAACTGTTTAAAGCGTATGAATTTGCTGAACAAATAGGTGCTATTGGTGTTGCGCTTTGTAATACTTATGGTGGGAACTCTGAGTCTGGACGTGCTCGATATCTTTACTCGGCCTTCCTTAGTTCTTGGAAATACTCTTACCATGACTCGATCCCTATCTCTCGCTTAGCTATGAAACAAGCTCTTTTAGGTGGAGATCGTATTTACTCCACTTTTGCTTATTTATACGTGGTACTTGGTAACTTACTCTGCGGTGAAAACATGGCTGATAGCTTAAGGGAAGCAAAGAATTGTTTAGAAGAAACAAACACACTTGGCGAAACTGTAGGTACTTCCATTTTAGCGGTTGCAATAGTTCGATCCATCTTGGCCGTACAAGGAAAAACTCAGCTGTCAGAGCAATATATTTTTAACGATAAGAAGTTTCAAGAAGACAGCTTTTTAAAGACTGTTACAGAAGAACATGCCGACCCCAAAGCTCAACTTTATTATTACTTCTCTTTGAAATCGGTTATGTTGACGTTCTTTGGTTTCGATAAAACTTCAGCTAAGCTTAGTTCGGAATATACGCATATGGCAGATATTTTGCCGTCTTTTCGTCATACACACCTCATGTTCTTTTTCAGATGTATTAGTCTTATTAGACTTGCTAGAATGGAAACAACTGGGTTAGAGTATATGGAAGTTATTCAAAAATCTCGTGCTCGATTGGTAGAATGGGCCGATAATTCACATCCTTCTAATTTACAAATGTGTATCTCTGGTATTGACGCTGAACTTGCCAGTTTAAAAGGTAACCACATGAAAGCTCAAAAATTGTACGACCTTGCTATACGGCAAGCAAAACAAGGTAAATGGCCAATTGAAACATCATATATGCAAGAACTCGCGGGCGAGTACTATCTTCGTAATGAAATTACAACTGTTGGTTATACTCTGATTGAAAATGCTATTGCTGGATATCGCCATATCGGCATGTATGGAAAAGTAGATCAATTGGAAGCGAAATACAAAGATATATTGAATGATATTCCCGTCACAGAAAACAAAAAGGATGTTAGCGTTCAAACAGAAAGTTACCAAAATTATACCAAGCGAGAATCAATTAGTGACTTAAGTTTACCTGATCCGTATGCTTTCTCTACTGAGGACGATAAATATATCAGCAGTAGTAATGGCATGACTTCCACGCCGGAGGAGACTTTATTGACTCTGGATGTAGTAGATTTAGCATCTATTTTAAAGAGTTCACAAGTAATTTCAAGTGAAATGAATTTCGATTTATTGATGAAGCAAATGCTTGCTATTATTTTAGAAAATTCAGGTGCAGAATCTGGAGTTATTATCGTTAAAGAAAATACATCATTCTTAATCGTTGGCTGTGGTTCACAAACAAACGGATGCGAAATTTTTAGCACGCCCAAGATGTTATCGGAAGAAGCCGATTCTATTATTACTCGTGTTGCACATTATGCCATTCATTCTCAAGAATCTTTATTTATTCACGACGTAAAACAAGATTCTAGATTTTCTGATTGTACGACTTTATCAAAAGCATGTATTTGTACACCAATTATTCATAAATCTGCTATTGTGGGCTGCATTTATATTGAAGGCGCTGTAGGTTCCTTAACATCTCGCCATGAAATTGTGTTACGCTTACTTTCGCAACAGATTGGTATCTCTGTTACGAACGCTCTTCTTTTCAAGAGTATTCAAAAGGTTACGTACGCTAACGTTAAGATGATTGAAAATCAAAAGTCTGCTTTAGAAGAAGCTAGAAAAAGTAAAGAAGCTGCTCTCCACGCTATGAAATTAAAGGCTGACTTTTTAGCGAATATGTCTCATGAGTTACGTACACCGTTTTCTGGATTTTATGGCATGATTTCACTCTTATCAGAAACTTCTTTGGATGCTGAACAACAGGATATTGTTAATACGGCAAAGGAAAGTTGTGAAATGTTGTTAAAGATTATTGGTATGTGTTAATTTTTATATATAGATATATCTTTTACAAACAAATTTATTCATTTTTTTTTTTTATAAAATTTTAGATGATCTGTTGAACTTTTCTAAATTGGAAGCTGGTAAAGTAGTCTTGGACCTTGGTCCGTTGGTAGTTGAAGAAGTCATTGCAGATACAATTGAAATTCTTAGTTCTTTAGCGGCACGAAAAGGTCTTGAACTTGCTTATATTGTTGAACCTGAAGTGCCTCATACCATTATAGCCGATTCTTCTCGAGTACGACAGGTCTTGACAAATTTACTAGGTAATGCTATTAAATTTACACATCAAGGCGGTGTTGTAATCAAGTGTCATTTAGCCCCAACAGAAGGAGAGCTTGCCAAGGACGAAAACTTGATATGTCTCAAGTTTGAGGTAATCGACACGGGTATTGGTATTCGCCTTGATCAACAACGTCAATTATTTGAACCCTTCTCTCAAGTAGACGGCAGTACCACACGAATGTATGGTGGCACTGGTTTAGGTCTTTCTATCTGTCTTCAACTAGTTCGATTAATGATGGGTACAGTCGGCGTTGAATCTCAACACAATATGGGCTCCAATTTTTGGTTTACAGTAGCTGTACACAAGGAACCAAAACGTATCGAAAACGTCAATAGTGTCTCTAAATCGGCTTCACTTAGATTTGCTTTACGTAACCAACAAATCTTGTTGGCCTCACATAATGATTCCAATGCTAAAATGGTTCGATCTTTGCTCTCTGACTTTAAGATGAAAATAACAACAGATATTCAACGAGCTGTTGCGCAAGCATTGCAAGGAAATTATCCTATTTTGATCTTAGATATTCCACCAAAGCCGCACAGTAGTATTGCTCATCAGTTGCAGAGTGTTGATGATGATCCAGAATGCGAATTGCATATTGTTTTGCTGTATACACCTTCAACAGATGGTCATAAGGTTGCAGCAGAAGCTACAAATTCTTCGTCTGATCGTCGTGGACGTCTTGTAAAGATGGCAAAACCTGTTCGTCGTACTAAACTACTTCGTTTACTACAACAGGTATTGGATCAACAACGTGTATCTCCTACACCTATACTTCAAACACCGCTTGGCAATCGTATGAAGGATTATTTTGGAAAGGATGAATTATCTTGGTATTCAGAGAAACCTGTTTTGATTGCTGAAGATAATATGGTGGCTCAAAAGCTATTAAGAAAGCAATTAGAAAAAATGGGCTTCACTGTGGAAAGTGCTAATAATGGTGAGGAAGCGGTGAATTTATGGCTTGAAAGGCCTCCTAATCATTTTTGTATTGGGTTTTTCGATCATCATATGCCAAAGGTAAAGATAGAATACTCGATTAAATAGCAGTAAGTGATTAACTCTTTTCTTAGTGCGATGGTGTTGAAGCTACTAAACGAATCCGTGCACACGAGCTAGGAACTGGTAGTCGATTACCAATCGTTGCATTAACTGCTGATATTCAAGCATCTGCAAAGGATGTTTGTGTGGAAGCTGGTATGGACGGTTATTTAACGAAACCTCTTATTCCCAAGGATTTAGCAACGACACTTCGTCAATTAAATCCTGCTATTCAAAAACATTACGATACACCTGTATCATCTGTTCCTTCATCACCTTTATCCATTGACTCATTTCCGTAACATTGTAATTAATATATTCTATCATTCACAAAGATTAAAATAAAAGCTGATTGTACAAAATATTTATTTATATATATTAAGAAAAAAAAATAAGTGCGCGTGTAAAAAAAGGGGTGTATGTAAAAGAAAGAATGCTAGATTTAGAAATGGTGAATTCTCTTCTTCTTACCAATTCTCTTTTTAGAGGAATTGGGGTTTTTACGACCGTAACCAATAGTTTCGGTACCGTGCATGTTGTTTGTTACTTCTTTGGTATCTAATTTACCGTATAAAGGAATGAAATCGGGATCAAACATATCGACAACAGCCTTCTTTGTCTTTCTTTCAGTAGCCTTCATGTAATCACGTTGATCTTCTCTCAAGACAATGTTGTTGGTCTTACGACCACCCTTGGGAGGAGGAATATCGTATACACTACCACGAAGTCTATATTGGAAGTTTTTCTTTAAATGATATGCAATTTCACCCTTACTGTTGGTACTACAGGTGACACGCTGAAGAGTAGAATTACCACACTTGGGACAAAACTTCTTTTCCAAATCATTGCTAACACTGTAAAAAAATATTAGATTCACCCTTACTCGTAAATACAAATATATGTTTTACTTACTGGAAACAAGCATGACATCTCATAACGGAATTTCTAATCTTTTTGACACGGTAACCACCAGCAGATACCAAGTTCAAGTTCATTTGTAATAAAACGTTTTGCATGGCAAAATCTGCAGTCATACAACCAACGGCCATAACAGCCTTCTTACGAAGTTCGGCAGCAGTGACACCAATCTCAGCAGCCTTATATTCATCAACGTTATCGGGTGTAATCCATTCTCCTCCCTCATCATCCTCATCATCATCTTCGGTCAAAGGAACGACATCACCGGTAGGTTGTTGGGGAGCAGCAGCAACAGGTGCTTCCTCAACAACGACGGTTTCCTCAACAATGGGAGCTTCTTTAGTAACAGGAGTTTCCTCAGTAACAGGAGCTACGGATTCGGTCTTTTCTTCACTGTTAATATCGATCTTTTCGACAGATTCTGCTAATTTTTCGGCAGTTACTTTAGGTGCCTTGGTCTTTTTAGGAGTGGTGTAATATTTCTTGGCGGGTGCTCTCTTTTGGTTTGTTGCAATTTCCCAGCCATCTTCGTCATATTTCTTTTCTAATAAAGGTCTCTTAATGTATGACATTGGTGGGGGGGCACTAGGAAGAGCTCCACTAGGTCTACACTATTATGTCAAAAAAACTTTTTAATCATTTGATCTCATTTTTACCCCTTGTTTTTTATGACTTACTTTAAGAGGTTCCTTACGAACGTTAGCATCGCCATTTTCTCTCATCTCAAGGGTTAAAGTAAGAGCAAGGACCTTTAAATCGGGAGTAGAAAGTACACCAAAATCACCAGTCTTCTTGGAGAATTCAATCACTATGTGATATGATCAATAACTGCTACATTTGAATATGTCTATAAAAAAATATCTTACTTGTCTTCAAGGCCTCCTCAGAAGGATTCATGATCTTTAACTCAAAAGGTAATCTAGACAAAAACTCCTTGGAGTGAGCACTACGCAATTCATACAAAACTTCGGGACAAGTGTAAAACTCTTCAGCCATATATCTGAGTGAGGTACCGTTAATAATAGCATTGGTATCAATAACAAGACACTTTAAAATGTTGGAAGAAGGTGATTGTTTTTGCTCAACAGCGGTCTCGGGAGAGACAATTTCTGGAGATTCTGACATTATTTTTATATGTTTGAATTTAAAGCAAGATCTAAAAAAAAAAAAAAAAAAAAAAGGAAAAAAAAGTTTAAAGGATCAATATTAGAAATAATGGTCACGGCAAGCAAGTCACGACCTCTTTTGACGTTTTTTCATGGACATGCCACCGTTTTTAGTTAGCTATCTTGCTCTATTACACTTGTAGTTTTTATCTAAAATGTAACATGAAAGGGCAGTAGAAAGAATTTATATATGATAAATATTTTACATGCGGTCGATTTATGTTTTAACATGTACTAAGCAGCTGTTTCACTCTTTTAAAATATCGTTTGCTTCCACATAAGTAGTAGATAAATTATGTCTAAAACTGAAATTCTTGTATGTAACATGACTCCAAGTTCCGTATGCACTCAATCTCGAACATATATTCTTATTAGACTGCAATGATAACGAATAGTTTATAGTTACATGGTCACAAAAAGGTTTTCAGTCGAATCTTTAAGGGCCATTTTATCAGTATCTTACCCGAAAACAACACAGTATAAATTTCGGCATAAAACATGGTCTAACGGGGAAGTAAAAAAGGCAAAACCATATAGTACGGTTCAATTTAGGAAACAAACTCATAACGTGGAAATGGGATGACTTCAATAGAAATTGAAATTTTCGCTTCTAGAAGCCTTCAAAATTAAATACTGAGAAGGTATAGTACAACCCGTAAACAGTCGAAAAAAAAGTACCGGCGGACACACAATTTTTGGTTTATAAGGAGAAGTGGCTACATAAGGATTTTTTTGTGGAAAATATCAAACAATTGTAACCTTCTCCGCTAGTTTTACTAGCAATAACTCTACAGATTCATGATCATCTCCAAATATATCATTACCATAGTTTTTTTTTGGAGTGTAATTCTTGAAGTTCAGCTATATTTACTAAACCACCATTAAGGCGCATGGAATGAGCAACTTTTCTTAATATCTTCGAAGCTACCACAGGATCAGACTTTTGATTCATACCACTTTTGTAAGCAAGGCTAAAAATGGTGAAAGGGTGATATAAGAGATAATCTGTCCTTTCACTAAATACTCGAGCATGTACATAAGTACAAGGGGATGTTAAAAATGATCTGAGCTGTCTTACCTGAGATTTATAATCGTTAAAGTATCTCGTTTTGTTATTGCTGCGTTTGCCTTTTCAATACTCTGTTTATGGATGGTGTCGGAGCTAAGGAATATGCGGACGATCCTACTCCAGGTTCTGTAGTATTATCTAATCGTAGACTCGAAATGATTAATGCATTAGGGGTGTCAGTCTTAAATTTCATTAGATTCAAAATAATAAAAATAACAGAATATCAACGTTCCTATAATGAACTATACGATATAACAGTCGAGTGGAGAGCATTTTTGACAATAAGTGCACTTATACACAGCAGTTTTTAAAAAGAACAACATCCTTCTGTACGGACGTAAGAGAAAACAAACACGCTAGAAAAAAAAGCATAATAAGAAATGAAAATGAGATATACTATAGTCAAGATCTTTTAAAAGGTGTACACCGGGAATAAAACCATGATGCTGAAGAGCACCTATAGTATACATCTACAATTGTTGTTACATCTTATTTTAATACGCCAAAAAATGACGTTCCTGCTTGTTTCACCCAAGAAAGTTACAAAAATAAAAATTGCTTCGCTTTATAAACTATGTTTTCTTTTTGTTTCAAAGTCAAACGAAATAATTTATTTATTTTTTCAAAATGCACTTCGAAGTAAATGAAGAAGTAATGTTCTATGGAGTTATACGAAATGTAGATAACCTGCTATCTATTTTAAAGGCTGTTAATATTACTGAAGTAAATAAGGAAAATCAAGCTTAGGAGAGGGGACTACTGACTCGATCCCTCTTTTTTTTAGAATTCGTCTTGTTTCATTCATGAAGACGGTATGGTCATTACGTCTGAAAAATCACGAACTGTAAAGGCAGTTGCTTATATCAAAAGCAATCTTTTTCATATATACAATATTAAAGAGGATGTAGAAATGTCGGCTTTTGGTATATCTATCGATACACTAAACTCCTGTTTCTCCTGTGTCATGCCTAAAGTAGCTTCACAGTCTCACTACAATGGAAGTTTCGATCCAAAACTGACCTTTGATAATGATTCTAATTATTGTGAGATTACATATGATGGTACTGGAAGTCTTTTCGGCGTAAGGTAATATATAAAGCGGAAACTATTAGTTTTAAAAAAAGGAAACAAATATAAACTGTATTATAGACATACTTCGAAAGATAAAAACGAACATATAGCATGCAATATGTTACCATTTGAACCGGAAGAAGAAAGCGATGATTTGAAATTTACGGATACACAAGATACTTCACAAAAAATAGTTTTACCTGTAATGTATAATATGGAAATAATGTCAAACTCTATTTAACAAACTATATATTTATATAGGCAAAATGGTTTAAAGATGCATTGAGTGGACTAGACATTTCAAGTAAAAGAATTGAGATAATCATGTCACCAGACGATCCATCTTTTGAGGTAATAGGTGTAGAAGATGATTTTCAAGTTTCGAGTATTCCAAAAAACTTTGAATCAATCATAAGTTTTCAATGCGATCGCAAATTAGCATATTTGTAAGTTACACCAAATGATAATCTTTTTAAGTGACTTAATTTTTTAATTGATTGATTAGCTATATTTACTCGCATATTATGTTGTGTTCTAAAGCATTGGCTTTAGCAAGTGAAGTTTCTATTGAGATGCACTTGAATGGAGCTCTTCGTTTTCTTGTAAGTAAATATAAGAGATTGAATAAACAATATGCTTAGTAAGGTAAAATAAATAGATCAAACTCAATTCTTCTGATCGAGCAGACAACTACGTTGAATATTATGTAAGTATCTTTTTTTTTTTTCAGCAGAAAAACATCAAATTAAACCTCCTCTCTTTAGTTTCTTCCATCAACCAACTTTACCTAAAAAAGGCAAATTTGCTGAGATTAAATGAAACCCTGATGGATGCAATGCTATTTTCCCCAAAATAAACGTTTCTTAATAAAGTCACATCTTTTATCCATCTTATTTTTTTACCATTAAAGGTTTCATTTTGACAACTAGTATAAATATTCGTACTATTTTCAATTTTCCTTTCTTTTTTTTTATCAATTAATTTTTTTAAAAGAAAACTGCTTTTTTATATACAACATGTCTTCTACTTCTGCTCCTCACCTCTGGCTCCGTGCCGAAACCAAGCCTATGGAACATAGAGCCGCATTAACTCCCGCCACTGCCAAAATCTTGTTAGATGCTGGTTTCAAGATCACTGTTGAACGTTCTGAAGAACGTATCTTTGATGATGAGGAATATGCCAAGTAAATTATTTTTTATACCATTTTTATTGTATTCTTTTATTCATCGCGTTT
Source organism: Helicostylum pulchrum (assembly GCA_025677825.1). Classification (NCBI taxonomy): domain Eukaryota; kingdom Fungi; phylum Mucoromycota; class Mucoromycetes; order Mucorales; family Mucoraceae; genus Helicostylum; species Helicostylum pulchrum. The sequence continues at coordinate 183,657 of JAIXMO010000030.1, read as the reverse complement.
TTCTTTTAAATAGGGTTGGTTGTCCTCTTGTTGAAAAGCTTAGCTGGAAGACTGATGCTCCTGCTGACGCTTATATTGTCGGTTTGAAGGAACTTCCTGAGAACGATGATTCTCCTTTGTACCACACCCATATCTTCTTCGCTCATTGTTTCAAGAATCAAGCTGGTTGGAGAGAGTTATTACATCGTTTCGATGCTGGTAACGGTACTATTCTTGATCTCGAATTCTTAAACGATGCTAGTGGTAAGTTTTTTTTAAAAAAATATACGTGAGAAAAAAATTGTGAAACTAAACAAGGGGCTTTCCTTATTTGTTTATTAGGTCGTCGCGTCGCTGCCTTCGGTTACATGGCCGGTTTCGCTGGAGCTGCTGTTGGTATCGATGTTTGGTGTCACCAAAAGATGGGATCCGAGGAAAAGTATGGTGCTTTAACTCCTTACCCTAATGAAGAGGCTTTAATCTCTTTCACCAAGGAACGTTTATCTCGTGCTGGTAAGTAAATTATATTTTTAAAAAAAGTGGTTTGGAAAAAAGGCAAAAATATTCATATTTTTTTTTTTTCGTTTGTCTAGTTGCTTTAAACAACAACGAGTTTCCCAAGGTTATGGTTATGGGTGCTTTAGGTCGTTGCGGTACTGGTGCTTGTGATTTTGCTCGTAAGGCGGGTATTCCTGAAGAGAACATTATCAAGTGGGATATTAACGAGACCAAGAAAGGTGGTCCCTTCCCCGAGATTGTTCAAGCTGATATCTTTGTCAACTGTATCTACCTTAACCAAAAGATTCCTCCTTTCATCACTCAAGAATTAATTGATGGCGAACGTAAGCTCTCTATTATTTGTGATGTCTCTTGCGATACCACCAACCCCAACAACCCTATTCCCGTCTACACCATCAACACCACTTTCGATAAGCCTACTGTCCCTGTTGCTTCCTCTAACCCTTATCCTCTTGAAGTTTGTTCCATTGATCATTTACCTACTCTCTTACCCAGAGAAAGTTCTGATATGTTCTCCCACGATCTTTTACCTACCATGTTGGCCTTGAAGAACCGTGCTGAATCCCCTGTTTGGGTTGGCGCCGAAAACTTGTTCAAGGAAAAGTTACAAGCTGCTAGAGCATAAATTTATATATAGTACTTAGAGAAGAGACGAAAAAGATAACTTCATACCATCAAACCTACCATAACATTTTCTTTTTCATTGTATAATAAATTTATTTTATGGATAAAATTAATAATTCGCGGTTACACGGCCATCTTTCTCATCTGCTTGAAAAAAAAGATTATCTTTTTTTTTTGTACTTTTAATTTATAACGGAGGATAGATTAAACGAGTCCAAATCATTATTGCATGGTAAAAAAAATATGATTCAGTAAAAATCTCATAGTAAGCAACAGTTGTTGTAACGTTGATTTATCTTGTAAACCGAATAAAGTTTCAGTAAACGGTAAACAAATAAAGCTAAAACGAATAACTTTTTTACTAAAAAAAAATGCGGTCTCAGTCAGGTAATGTTATTCTACTGGGTTTATTTTTCTATCTGAAATGTTTGGTTCGCAGTTTTGTACGTGCTTTGCATATTATGTACCTTGTTGGCTAACAAAAATTCCAAATTTTTGTGATGCGGAATATAGTAAATAAAAAAATGATGATGAAATTTTGGCACTTAATGCAAAAAAAAAGAAAGGAAAAAATATCACCAAAAGAAAAAGACCAAAAGACTACAATAATTCTATCATTGACATTCTTTCAATAATAAAATCTCCGGTCTTAACAACGTCTCTGGTTATATCTTCACGTATCTTCGACTTTTTAGCATCGGTATGTGCTTTTTTATGTTTACCAGATTCCTCCCCAGAATCTGAAAAAATTATGATTATTTCCTACAAAATAAAGTAAACATACACACACATATACTTTAGAAAAAAGCATTTTAAAATTGCTTGGGACAAATTCTTGTTCTTTATCTCAGTAGGAACGGCAGCAGTAACGGTAGGAGCATGAGCAGGAGTTTTCCTGCTTCTCTTTTTTTTGTAAAAACTAAACAAAATGAATACCCCTTTTCTCTTTTTTTTTGTGTCTTTCTTTTTTTCTATATGAATATGTATTACCTTTCTATGTTTTGAAGAAAGCGCAAAAAAAAGGTAGTCTGATATCTATCATAGTCGGGCGGACCACATTTGAACGTTCATAACGAGCGCTCTTTTGCATGGCGGTTGTTTTAAGAAGAACAGTATAATCTTGTACGAAAATAAAAGAAAATACGTACATAAAAGAAAGAAAAAGTAATTCACTTTTTTAAAAAAAAAGATGGTGGTCTTTAAATAAAATTAGAACTTTTTTTTTTGCTTAATTACAGTGGTCTGTATCAAATAGCCGCAGCAAAGGCTTCTAAAAACAAAAGGCACCGATTCGAACAGTGTAAATTGTTGTGAACAGTAATTAGAGAAGAAAAGAAAACTTTTTTTTTTTTTTTTTTTTGTAATATGTATACATTTTGACGTTTAAAAAACATGATAAGAAAAGTTTATGTTTTAACATATAAACAATGCAAAATTATACAGAAACTTTTTTTTTTCACGATTAAAAAAAAGATAGGCTTAGGTTAAGGGTGGTAAATACACTGGTGAAAGCCACTCGTCTCCTTGTTTTTATGCGTTGAAAGCCTTTCATTAAAAATAAAGTCTGTAAATTATTTTTGAAAACGAAATAAACGAATACTAAACGAACAGTAATACATATTAATTACTTATTAAATCATAAATTTATTTTTCTAAAGCTGGCATAAGGTGTTTGTTATAGTTGGGGAGCATAGGATACGTGTAAAAAAAATTGTAAGGTAAAAAGTTTAAATATAACAATGGATATAGAGAGAGAAAAATACAGTATATGGACAAAAATATGTACGGGTCAGACAGCGCATCAATGCGTGCTGCACTTAGCCAAAAAAAAAAGGAGTGAGACTAATAAACATTGCGGCGAGCAATAGCGTAGCCGTAATCATTGAATTTAATCTCCATGGCATTAAAATCAACATAGGCCCCTCCAGGGAATGTGCGGCAAACAATCCAATTAGAATTAAAGTTGGTCCAAAGCAGTTCGATTTGTTCTTGTGCCATAACATCGAGTGAGACCCAAACTGAGCCGTTAGCGTAAATCCATTGTGCGACCATGATAATTATAAGGTAAAGGGAATATATGTAAAATATATAGTTTTCTAAAAAAAATATATACTGGATCGAATTTTACGTCTGTATTTATATTTTTTTTTATATGTCTAATGTTGCTTTCACTGTTCTTCTTCTAGTAACTTTTTTTTCCCTTAAAAAAAGAGATTTCCAAATTAAGGTTAACCAACCATGTAATGATGGCCGCCACTCTTCTACTTTTTTTTTTGGTTTCCTTTTACAGAATTATAGTTCTTTAATGCATAAGAATGATTTACCAATAGATTCTCTTTATTTTCCTGGTTGTTAAAAGAAACCAAGGTGATGATTGGCGAATTTCTATTTAGGATATGATGGACAATATCTGACGATCACTCATTGTACCATTTTCTTGAATTATTACCAATTAAAATTCACCTATTTACTTTCTGATACTGGTATTTTTTTATTTATTTTTTGGTAACAACAGCAATGTCTCCAATCCTGATGTGAGAGTAAAATCTCTAAAATTATAGTATTTTACCCATCCCTCATATTATTTGTCGTATTTTATTTCTCGCATTTTTCTTTTGTATACTCGCTTCAATATTATTATATTTATCAAGCATTTTTTTTTTCTTTGAGAATATTTCGCGTTCTATTCTTAAAGCACCTTGTTTTCCTTCCCCTTAAAAACCAGAATAATTTCTATTTTAAGTAAAGGTCGGGATAGTGTGGCTACACAAATTACCGTATCTGGTAATTGTAGAAAGGGCATTTTACATGAATGATTTGAAAGTACTTTTTTTTTAGAAACGAATTTCTATACGAGGGAATGAGGCTTAAACGCAACTATGTCATTAACAAAAGGCATGACGTTGGTGGCGTTTGCCAAGGTTTCTTTTTAAAAAGAAAGTATATAATTGGTGGCACTTTTTTTTTAAAAAAGTTGTACTTAATTTGAAAGATACTTCTTCCGATCAGATATAGAATGTTTTACGTGTCAATATAAAAAAAAAATTAACGTGCATTTTTTTATACATATACAACATAAATTATACAATATGAGCTTGTAAAAAAGAACATGTCGATACATATTTATTAAATAATTATAGTTAGATTTTTTTTGTATAAGAAAAAAAGAGTATCATAGTTTTTTTATTTATAGTTAAATATTCATATATATTTTTTTGGGAGGTTCTACTTCTATAACATTTAGAAGAGAAATATTAAATCATACATAATTGAAATCATGTTGGCATATACAAAACAAACATTTATAGCGTTAATCGAGCAATAGTGTATATCAAATCATCGTTAAACTTTAAGATCATTTGTAAGAAATCAATAGATACATTGGAAGAGAATGTGACGCTGTAAACAGTACCTGTATTTGCGCCTGTAACCCATAACCGCTCAATTTGGTCTTGAGCTCTTTCATCTAAATTTATCCAATTGCAACCATTGGCGTAAACCCATTGAATTCTTTCCATTCTAAAGTATATATAATACTTCCAAGCAATACAATAGAGTGAGTGAACACGAAAAAAGAAGAAAAAGAAGAAAAAGAGAGAATAAGGAAAGAAAGAAGTAAAGAAGTGAACAAGACTTCCTTCCGAAATAATCGTAATCTGACAGTTTTATACTCGTTTTGGGAAACATAGAAAACTAGGAGCAGAACAAAACAAAAAAAAACAGGAGAAGGGTGGGGCATAATTTTACAGTGCCACACTTTCTTAATTCAGTAACTTAAAATCCTAAAAAGGAAGCTCTTTTTTTAGACATAAAAAAACCAACGCGCTACTTTTTTTAGACCCTGCCTGCAATACGAATTTTTAAAAAAAAAGAACTAGACCTTACTACAGATCAAATTGCGTCAAGATCAATAACCCCACCCCCCCCCCCCCCCACACACACACTCACATACAGAAAAAAAAGGGGCTTTTACCAAAAAAAATATATACATATATGTGTATACACATATTTAAAATTAGCAATTTTTTATTTCAAATGGTAAAAATTTAAACAAGAGAAGGGGGAGCTTCCCAATATAACGGTACTTCTGAATTCAAAATGTCACTGAATTTTTTCACGGTACACATTAACGTACGAGTATCCTCATTGTTTGACGCAAAGAAATCTCGCAAAGTCCAAGTGGGAGCCTCACCGATTTTTAAATCTAAATTTTCGGCGAGACGATTCACCCAAGCTTCTTTATAAAGGGATACTTTATAAAGAGAGCGATGAGGTATGATAGGAGTTAAATCCACAGGTAATTCACGATCAGTTCTTTCAACACGATTCATATCCCAAATCTCATCTTTACAAATCTCTACTACATAATCGTTCCAACCGTATCTCCATTTTGTCTTTTGAGTTACTATTTGAGGAATATAGTCATCAAATGTAACTAAGACCAATCGGTTATCAGAACTGATACGAAGTGCATGAGCGAATCGTTCATGAGGTGAGTTAATATCATCGTTAGGAAGTCGACGAGCGTATTGCAGTCGCAAGTCCCAAGAGTAACGGCTCTCAATATCGGCACAACTAATATCAACAAGATCTGTACAATCTGTCATGGTGTTCCATAATCTACGTTGACCATCTTCTGTAAAAGAGATTTCAGTAACAGTGTTCCACATATCACCACGAGGAGGATTACGTTGACCGGGAATTCTAGCAGGAGCAGCAGTAGGATACTGTTGAGCCGTAATTGAAAACGAAGTACGAGGATTATCTGAAAACTCAATTGCGTTGCCAGGAGAAGATAAGAACCCGAATAATGAATCTAGGCCGACATGAGTAGTGCTAATACAGGGAGCCAAAGCAGACTTGAATAATTTTTTACGGAACACCTTGTTAGCAATAGTGTCAATGGTTAAATACCCTCCCTTCTTTGGATAATCAATTAAACAAATTTGACCAAATCGAATCTTTAAACGAAGATTCCAATCATTTAAACGCATACTTTCTAAACCTCTTGAAAGTAAATTTTCGATAAATTCCTTGTTACGTTGGTTTAATGTAGATGAGGATTCCGATAAAGTGCCCTGCGATTTCTCGTTCAAATCAATCAAATTGTTTGTATTTTCACCTATACGGATTAAATCGTTAATGCCTAACGGAAAACCAGATGTTACGGCTTCTAAAAGACGATGCCTTTCCAACATGTGTGCTTCGATCTCGGGATCTGCGTATTGAAATGTAACAAATCCTTTAGGTAAAGTACGAAAATTGATCAAATAATCTTGAGAGGGTTGTTGCACTAAACGAGCTAATCCACCTTCGGGCTTTCGAGAACAACGGATATACCAGTTACGAATACGCTTAGAAGCGGCATGAACAGACTCGAGTGTATCAGCAGCAATACGAATAACATTAGTAGCAGGTTCATACCAAAGGTAAGCTTTACAATCAGCACGAATTTGATTCAAATAAGATTCATTGTCACCCAACAACTTGACAATAGGTAAGGAAGCATCAGGGATAGGAAAGATACCATGATAGTTTTGAGAAATAGCAGGTAAACCTTGATATCTCTTTTCTTCATCTAATCTGGCTTGTTTCTTTTCAGCTCTCTTTCTTTCTTTTGCAGTTAATTCACGTTCTGGTTTACCCCACTTTTGAGTCTTGCGACGGCTAGTGGTATCTCTTTCGGCAAGACGGGATACAATCATATCGAAATAGGATTTGGTTTTATCGACTGCTTCGTTATCTCCCCAAATATCAATTTGATTCAAACGTTCGTTAAATTCGATAAATGAGCCAGTGGCCTTTTGAATCTCGTTGGAACGAGACTTGTAGTTACTTCCAAGGACATCGCGTGGATTACAATGGGCAGGTAAGACCCAGTAATTGGCGGGATTACGATGACCTGAGTCAGATACAATGGAAGGGTCAGCATAGCTAGGTGTGGTTTCACGAGTAGGTATTGAAGTACGGAAATTGGAACGCATTGTTGTTGTCGCAGTTGTTGTTGCTGCTGCTGCTTCTGCAGTTGTTGTTGTTGTTGCTGTTGCGGTTATTTGGGTTATTTGAGGTGGTGGTGTAGGCGTTGGTGTAGCATGGCCGCCAAGTAAAATATGCGGGTCTCGCCAGGAATCCTCATTGTCGTCTGAGTCTTCGTCAGCGTAATTGTATGGTACTTCGGGTTCAATAGACATTTATATATTGAATATATATATATATATATATATAAAGGTTTGACAACAACAACAACAAAAAGTTGACAAATAAAAGAAAGAAAAGGGCTTATGAAAAATTATCCTAAAAGGAAGGGTAAAATATAATTGATTAAAGTTTTTGCTCTTTAAAAAAAAATACGTATTATTTTATGCTTATACAAGTAGTACTTGTTGGTATTCTTACTAGTATTTACCTCCTTTTAAAAAGAAAAGAAAATGTAGCGTTTATTTAATACACGCGAAAAAAAAAAGCACCATTAATTTACTGTCAAAAAGATATTTTTTTTAAAAAAAAAGACAGTACTATATTGCCCATAACCCGGAAAAGAGAATTAGAAGTTATTAAACATGTTTATGTCAAGTATATAAATGTGGTCAGGAACATATCCTTCTTCAACACATTTTGTTTGTTCTTTTTGAAGAGTTGGAATAGAGTCACAAATTTTAAAGAGGCTTAGCGTTTAAATCATATTAACTTTCCACCTAACGCGTTTATTTCCTCTCTTTTTCTCGTTATATTTTTTCTAATTTACATATATAATGTCTTTCTTATGTACAGTACCCGATGAAACTCATGGTACTTTGGCTGAATTAAATGGATGTTTAAGTAAGTTTTTCTTTTCTTTTTCTCCTACTAAAAAAAATGCACAACTTATAAATAAATATAGTAGGTGTTGAGCATAGCAGTAGTCCTGGTATGCAAGAACTCGCCAATGTAATAATACTTTTTTTTTAAAAAAAAGTGTAAAAAAAAAAGCTATACTAAGTCATTTGTTATTTAGACGCCTTTATACCCTTCTATTGTCCAAGAACTTATTGCACCCATAACACCTGACTTTGTTAATGTTATGAATCAACCTCCTAATGTTTTGGAAGCTTCTTATAATGATGTAGTAAACACTGTACAGAAACAATGGGAAGAATGGTATGTAATGCAATAATGTCTCTTTTTTTGTTTTTGTTTTTGTGCTAACATATACTTTTTATAGTCGTCCAGCTATTGAAGCAACGTAATTTACATAAACAACAATAATAACGAAAGCAACTGCTAACTTTTTTTTATATATAACATGTAGACCTGCATATAAACAAGCTAAAGCAGTATACGATTACGTCAACGAACGTTTTTTCAAGACACCAGAAACAATTACGCAACATCCTATATTTACCAACCAAGATACGATTCGATGCATGGCCTGGCACCCTCACTTGGAAACTTTGGCGATTGCATTTAACGACAACAACGTATATGTTTATGAAAAAAGAGAACAATCGTGGTCATGTCAAGTATTAGCCAATGAAAAGATGAATGATATTACATGTATTGAATGGAAAAAGAGAAGTTCGGGTACACTTGCTGTTGGATGTAAACAAGCAGTTTGTATTTGGACTATTGAAAAGAAGGACGATTATAACGGTACATCACCTATTTTTTTCGCTGGTGCTTTTATGAAGTATGTCAAGTTGGATCATTTAGATTATATTAGCTCTTTGGCTTGGGATCCTACACCTGCTAGTCATTTGTTGGCTATTGCTTCTGCTAGCTCTAGTAATTTGACAATCCATGATTTGTTGCTTAACAGAACTACGTGTTTGAAGAGATATGGAAACGGTAATATTGTATTACGTTGGAGTCTTGATGGAGAATTTTTATTCCAAGGAGGAGTGTAAGTTGTTTTACGTACGTATAACTTAGAGAGAGAGGTAATTTAAATATGTCTCTTCTTTTTAGATCTGGTATTTCTCGTATGTGGGATACAAGTGATTGGTCTTCGCAGCAAATTAGCAACCCTCCTGGATTATGGGTACAATCTGCATGTTGGTCAACAGATAATAGAACACTCTTTTACTCCATGTACGGCAAGAGTGATATCCATGCGTTGTTTTTATCTGGTAAATTTGTTAAATCGACTATTATCAACACACAAATACAGTCTACATCAACTGCTACTAAAGAGACGTCCTCTGGAGTACCTGTGATGGTTGGTGGAGTTATTCGTGATATGACGATTGATCAACGTAATGGACAACGATTAGCCGTTGTATTTGAAGATAATGCATTAATGACCTTATATTCTGTCAAGGATATTCCTATACTTGGTTTAGGACAAGATTATAAGCTTATATTAATGTAAGTGCCTTTTTTTTTTAATACGCATATAAAAAAAACTAAACTTTTGTTTTACTAGCGGTTATATTCGTGGAGCAGAAACAAGCTTTGCATCTGGTGCTTTAGAAGTGAAACCTATTGCTGCTCAACCTTTATATGCTAAGTTTGCATTCGCTTTTAATCAGGGTGCTTTATTAGCTACTGCATATGATAATGGTATCGTTTCATTTGTCACTCATTCTTTCTTGACTGATGAAGAAGTGCGTGGACGTTTCATGTAAATTTTTTTTTTTAAATCGCCGTCTTTTTTTAAAAAAAGTAAAAAAAAATAAAAATAAAAATAAAACTGATCTTCTTCTTTATACACACATTAAAAGAAAAAGAAACGATTCAACCATGGATAATAAAATGTAAAAAAATAAAAATAAAAAATAGGCAGTGTTTAAAAGAGGAAAAAAGAACGACTAAAGTAGCGATCAACTCTAGGTTTTTAGAGATTCCTTTCCCTAATGAAAGGTTAGCAGTTATTGCTCAACGCGTTATGGATGTCGATACAGAATTGAGAGAAACACAAGTACTTCGTATTATTACTTTTGAAAAGAATATATTGAAAGTGTGAGTATATTCTACAACAAAATAAGAAGCGTGCAAAAATAAAATAAAAAACTAATAAGGCTCCCATAGAGAATTTGGCTGCTATAACACTAAAATGCTTCGCGTAGCCGTCAATTCATTTTTAGAGTATTTAACAATGGCCACGCGAACTATTGAAGAGTTTGACGAATAAAGTTATTTTTGGCATACATGTGACTCGTACAGTGTGAACAAAAAAGGTATATTGGAACAAGTTTTATTTAAAGGTCATTGTTTTTTTAACAGCAAAAAAAGCCCCCCCCCCCCCCAGTTCCTCCCCCCCTTCCTTCCTTTTTTGTTGTCCTTTTGTGAAATATAGTATTCATAAATAGTCAAAATGTTGTTGTGCGTATGCGAGAAGATGTTGAAAAGAAAAAAGTCAAAAAGGGGGGATATTGATATATAAGTTTTTTTTTTTTTTTTTTTTTTTTTTGTATAATAAGAATAATAGTAAGAATAATAGTAAATAATAATAAGGGTAATAGTTATAAAATTTAGAGGATAAGACACTTGAACTTTTTCTTTGTCTTATCCTTGGAAGGATTTTGTTTGTTAATTTGTCTAACCACATCATAAAATACTTCATCAACATTAATCTTGAATCGAGCTGAAGTTTCGTAAAAAGGTTTTCCTCCCCATTGCTGTGATAAAGACATTCCTTTCTCTCTAGAAACAATTCGTTCACTTTCAAGATCACACTTGTTACCAACTAATACCATAGGAACCTATATTTTAAAAATAACATTTAGTACTTTTTTTTTTTTTAAGAAACTGTTGTATATGTACACTCACGTTATCAGACCCCTTTACTCTTAATATTTGTTCTCTAATTTCATAAAGATCTGTTAAAGTGACAAGACTTGTAATTGAGTATACAAGAACAAAACCTTGACCGTTCTTCATGTATAAATCGCGCATAGCAGTGAATTGTTCTGTACCCGCTGTATCTAAAATCTCGAGCATACATTGCAATCCATCTACTTCGACTTGTTTTCTATAAGAGTCTTCAATGGTAGGATCATATTTTTCAACAAAGATGGATTGAACGAATTGAACCGTCTTTCAAAAAAAAAAAAAAAAAAAAAAAAAAAAAAAAAATTGATAAGATGACACCTGAAATAATAAAATACAACTTACAAGAGCAGACTTTCCAACACCACCTGAACCTAAAACAACAAGTTTATATTCTCTCATATTTTTTTTTAAAAAAAAAAAGATAAAGTATAAGGTATTAAAAAAATATATGTGTATATGTATAAAAAGAAAAAAGAAAAACCAAAAAAAAATGAGGGGATCTGTTGGCCCTAAAAAAAAAAAAAAGTTTCTTTTTACACGCTACACACACACAGGCACACACACACACACACACAACAAGCAGCATTTTTACTTTTTTTATTATTATTAAAACGGAGACTTAATAAGAATAACACCAATAACTAACCATGGGTGAAAGTACTTGATTGTCCAACATTAATAACTTTTTAGAATAAACAAGATTAGGATTTATGTTATGTTTAGCGTAAAAGGTTCTTCTTCCATGTATATACAATGACCAAATTTTGTTGATAGAGAGAGGATACTTTTTGGGAGTAAAAGGACTTATTTCGATTACTTTTAAATGATGAAAATGAGATGATAGTTGGTTTAATACACGTGGTAAATAATTCAAGTCCATAGTTAGTGGTGTACGTGATAAATTTAAATAAAATAAATTTGGCGTGTTGAACCTAATTAATTTATCAAGTGAAATATTCTTACAGTAAGTGATGGATAATTCGGTTAGATTCGTAAATGTTGATATCATCATTGTATCGTCAAAGTTAATATGACCTCCCATATCTAATGATTTCACTGATTCACTTGATTTTAATATCTTGTATATACATTCATGACAAAATCTTGATCCACCAATACCATTAAATTCCATATTCAAATTTAGCTGAACCAAATTCTTACAATCTTGTATAAATTCTATTAACGGAGAACAACATCGAATAGAGTGGCATCCTTGCAAGTTTAAATGGGTTAGGCTACTAGCTTGACTCTTCATATACTTGAACAAATCACTTGTTATTTGTGTATACGCTAAATCTAACCTCTTTAATTGATTACCATTCATTAATAGTTTATCAAAGAATGGTATAAAAAAGTGTTCTTGAGATAGCGCCATACACATGTAAAATGAAATATTTTCAAGTTTACTAGGTATTGACCAATTATAAACTACTTGATTTTTTACCTTATCATCATTTAATAATAATACTTGGGATTTAGTAGGTATAGCAGGTTTAAAGAAATCTGCCATAACTGTTGTAAAGTTACGGTCACAAAATCCAGTAAAATCAATAGTCGAAAGATTATTATGATCATTAAAAATGGATCGAATGACTTGAGGTGATACAAATGCATGCATCATTTCTTCACCAACAAACAATTCTTTTAACTGATTACATTCACCAATTAAATCCGCTAATTCTTGACCCAAGATAACTGATTTCGCCTTTTCTTCTGACCAACGCGAACCTCTGGTAGTATAACTAGAAAAGTCTAGGCGATAAACAAATGATTTTAATTGCCTGTTTGTATCTTTAAATGCAATATATTGACGAGGGCTGTTGATCATGACATGTTTATAAAGCAAATGCGTCGTTGCAGAATAAAAGTAATTATTCACAAGTGATACGTTGGCAATATCTCTTGCACTTGTAAATTGATCTGCTACTAGTTCAATAAGTTCCAATGAAAAATCTTTCATAGTAATAATAACCGAGGAATTAAAAGTAAAGGAAAAAACAAAACCAAAAAAAAAGCCTTTTTTTTTTATATCTGAAAAAACTTTTTTTTCCTGTCGAAAAAAAGGTCATGCAAGGTTTCTCACGATAAGACATTGATTGAACCATTTGATTGGATTATTTCATCAAAACAGGAACCATATGATTGAAGTTCGCAATTACCCTTTTGGAAGAAGAAAAACAATTTGGGTCATGTGATACTTTTACGCAAATAGCAATTTTAATTGAAAGATGTGTAAAGACTTTTCCATAGTGATCTCAGGAAAGGACACTGGATATATGATTTTCCCGAAAACACATTTTTTTTTACAAACCTTTTTGTATGCAGGGTAAAATAAGATGTATTTCATTAAAAAAAAGGGAGGTGTGTGTAGGTGGGAGTTATTTTATTATTACATTCTAATTTTGTTGTTGTTGTTATGCTTTTACGAGCCAAATAATTAATGATAGGATTACAATGATTAAAAGTATACTTATAAAGGTAAAGATAGTATTTAAATAAGCAAAAGTACGTACAGAAAACAAATCGTTATAGTGGTGGTCTTGTACGGGACGTCTATAGTGAACCCAAACACCAATCCACCAAAACGGGAAAAAGATAAAACCGAATAAAAATAGTGTTGCCTCTAATCTAGTTTGATTGCATTTACTATCTAAACAGTAGGAAGGCGCATCTTCTTCAGGTATTGTAGTAATCGCGGTGGGTAGTTTATGTGTAACACCGTGCTGAAAATAATGCAGCAGCTGTTTTGGTTTGCTCTTGGACGGCTCTATGTAATTTACTTTCCCATGTTTACCGGCGGAATCGATAAATACAGCCGAGAATCTCTTTGGTGGAGTAGGAAACTTGATGGGAGTAGATGGAGAAGAGGATTTACTGGAGATGGTAGGTGGTGGTTGAAACATGGCCATGACAGCGGATTTAATTTGCTGCTCAGTGTAATATTGTTGTTGCTGTTGTGTATCGACATGCAATCGAGCTTTTTTACGGTACGGTTGTTTACCTTTTTTCTTTAGGATTTTACCGATCCTTTTAGATACCGAAGAAGAATCGGAACTGCTGTAAAAGGCAGTTAGGATATCAGCTAAACTTTGTCGATTGCGTTGTCGTTTAAAGTATCGCTTATGTTCTAATCGAAGGATGTCTGAAGAAGGTGGAAAAGTACGTCGCTTTTGTCGGTTAAGCCAGTTACGTGAAGCAGTTGTTTTCTTATTTCTTTGTCTTACCAAAAGTGAACCCGAGACGGTAGACCATCGTCGGTTCAACCAACTTTTGTGACTAATCGTACTATCTTCATTACACCACGATGATTTTGCAAGCGGTGAAGATTTTTTTGCGGACGAGGAAAGGGACGATGAATGAAGAACAATATCACTGCCTCTTTCTTGAATTGATATATTGCTGTATGAATTCTTTTGTTTAAAGCTGCTGGGTAGTGATTTAGATCCCATGTCCCCTCTTTCTTTCGTAAAAAAAAAACAGAGAGAGAAAGGGGGAAAAAAGTATACTTTATCGTTCTAACTATTACCTCTTTTTCTTTTAAGAAAAAAAAAAAAAAGTCACACATACAAACATGATAAACTTACAATGATCGGCGTAGGCTTATAAACATCGATTTTTGTTATACTTACTGCTCATGCTTATTATAATGCGATCTGCATTAAAGGTCTTGTATTCTAAAAAAAAATTAACGTTAGGGGGTTTTGTGCTACGTATTTTGTTTGTTATTAAAAAGTACACGAGCAGAAGAAAAAAAAAAGATGGCCCCATATATTTTAAAAAGTCTAGCTTTTTCTACTTTTTTTGTTACAACGTTGTATATATTTTTCCCCCGTTTTATTTTTTTCTCGCTTATAGTCTCCCCCCCTCCCCTTGCAGTAATAAGTGAATACAGTAAATATAAATTCTACACTCCCCCTTTTTTTTTTGTATACAATTCTTATATATATGCTGCAAAAAGAAATTATATTTAAATCGAATTAGAAGCATTACATTGATACTATTGGAACGATAAAGTATCTTAATCAATTAAAAAAAAATGGCTTCTATGTAAATGGTGAGTATTACCCGTCTTTCTTTTTTTTATGGTATGGTACACTGCATAAAAACCATGCAGAAATTTATTTATTTTAAACGAGCGCGTATTCATGATTGTTTCTATTTGATGGATATACTTTAGAGGCATTTGCTTGAATTTTCTTCTTTAAGGAAACAAAGACTCTGTTATGACGGAACAAATAAAACACCATGAATAAGATGGAAGCTAAAATGATCCAAGACAGAACTCGAATATAGTCTTTTGATATCAAACCATCCGTGGACTCAAACGAATCAGATTCAGTAGCCTTTATGTTGAAGAGCTCTCTTGCTTGAATTGTATTTGATATGGCTTTATGACCAGCGCCTGTAATATGAACTGAATCCCACCAAAGGTATGTATCCATCTCTTGCGCACATTTACCTTGGCATGTATCCCAATATGCTTCCTCAAGGTTTACCATCTTGGTTTCGCTTGGGTCTCCAAATATCTCGCTAAATACAAGGTAGGTATCAAAGAACAGAACATTTTCAAACTTTTCTTGCCAGTCTGTTACTTTCTCTTCTAATGCTACGTTAAAATCAAGAATGTTTTGTTTCAAATGATTTGTAGCGGTACTGTGTGTCAATGCGTAAGGTGAAAATTCAAGCGCAGGAACACCCATTATAATAATTCTGGAATTGGGATTACTGGAACACAAGGATGTCTAAAAATAAATTAGTTAAACTGCGTTTCAAAAAATTAATAAAAAACACTTACAACTTGGTCTTCAATACATTTTATCCATTCTTTTGTTTTTTTAGCTGTTTACATGTATAAAAAAAAAGTAAATACAAGAGGATATTTAGTAGTACAGTACTTTGTTTACCTTCTCCTTTTGTCTCTATTAAATCAGTAACACCCAGGAACATGGCGTGTACAGTCTCTTGCCCGTCTTTTGAAGTATAAGATCCAACTTGCTTTTGTAACCAACTAGCATTATTTTTATTGTTTTTACAGAACGTAGCACCGGGAGTTGCTAATGATACAAGTTCTGTATTCCAGCTCTTTGCTAATTGTTCGTTCCAAAGTGGACCATTTGTCTTTTTTGAAGTTGGTTTAATACCTATCAATTTAAGAAATATAAGGATCAAATTCATTTTTATACAAGTGTAAACATACTAGAGTAAGAATCACCGTAAACGACAAGTGTATCGATATGTTGAGACATGGTAAAATAAATTATCAATTTAAAGGGAAAGAAAGGAAAGAAAGAAAAAATTAAATAGAAAAAAAAAAGGGTTTTTTTATTGGCAGAATAAAAAAAAAAATATTAAAATCAGTCCACACTTTATGTAAAAATAGAAACTTTATTTTCAGCCCTCTTATTCTTCATCATCCGTGTTTTCATTAGTGGGTTCAGGACCCAAATCTTTTGAATACATTTTTTTTCCCGCCATTTCCATAAACTCCATATCTTCGGCGTGGCTCAACACTCCTTTTCCTCCACTCTCATCAGCATCTGGGTCTTTTTGTAAAGGTCTTACTAACCAAACTATATATATATTGGTATTAGTAATGAAAAGATGGATTTTTTAGTTTTTTTTTTTTACCTTCTACTTCGTCAATGACAAATGTATCTTTCTTGGATAATTGAGGACTGGAATAAGTAGTACAAAGTGGACCAGCTCTTGAATGTCCATGAATGAAATCCGAATCGATCCACAACCCCGCATACTCAAACTGACCACCCATTGCAAACCCGTTTGGCAGACTCTTTTTACCCCAACACAAGTACTGATAATGATTATTTGCGTTTGTGGCTACCCAGGCACCGTACTTATCCTTGATGCGAAACAGGAAATTGCTCGAGTTACCGTACCAGTCCGTCTTGGCGTACTCCCAAGCTTCATCCGCATACGCACCAAATAAAGACCCATCTTTGGTTTTAATTAGTGTCAGTGTGGCGCCTTGTCCTACCATACGGTTAACAAAATTTTGCCAGCTCATACCGTCTCTTCGAGAAGAAAAAAGTAAATCGTGTTGAAGGTCCTTGTCTGCAGCACCTCGTTGGGTTTTTTCGAAGTCTGTCCAAGAGAGTGCGTTGAGAGGTAAATAAAGTGTTAGCATGTAGTAATCAAACGGGTTGATCAAACTGGAAAACTTTTTGGCGAATAATCGTTTGGTTTCTTTATTGTGTTTTTGTAACGGAGGCGAACTGGTATGATCCAGTCGAGATTTGTGAAGGTCTTCAGGTTTTCCCATCACCATAAACTGTGTTACTACTTGAAACAGTCCGATAAATGCAGGCGTATTCTTGATCCAATCGATAAATTCTGTCTCTGTAATTTTAGATGGTGATTGTGATACTTTTTCCTTCCAATCGTCTTGTACTGTGTTTTTATTACTATCATTTTTCGACTTATCGTCTTCGTATAACCAAGCCATATCATCCTTCTTTTGCTTATTTTGCTCGCGAGCATAATTGACTATATATTCTTGTAATAGCGTGTAGCTATGTGTATCTGAATCGAACCAGCTATACCCACTACCGTTTTCAAACCAAATAGGAATAGCGGTTTTTACAACCCAAGAAACAAAGGTCTCTAAACTCGCCTGTTTTTTTTCTACGGCATATTGAAATACGGTATAAATAGTATGGGTATCTTTTGATTTTAGTATTTGTTTCGTAAACCCGAGATATTGTGAAATATCTTTTAGATTAGGAAGCATGCACTCGTGCAAGTCGGTGGAAAAATAAGATGGTAAAGAAGGTGGTTGGCTTAAACTATCAAAGCGAGCTTGTAACTCGGCTCTTTCTGTTGGTGTCCATGCAGACCAGAGCTGTGATGTTTTGTCTTTGGAATGACTTTGTTGATTACCCATTATATAAAGATGATTTTTCTTTTTCTTTTGTAAAAATAAATAAATAGAAAAAGAGGCTAAAAAAAGAAATATGTGTATCACTTGGTTTATGATGATGATGATGATGATGCTGCAGAGACGACACAAAAAAAAAAGGTGACTGATTTATGCGTTTGAAGTGGGCGCCTGTGCCAGAAGTGGTTTTTTTTTCTTCTTTATTACAATACTCGTAAATAAACCATACTTTAATTTACATACAGAGCTTAAGAAACAAAATAAGCGGAATTGAAATCATCATGTTCTCATTGTTTCGCTTGTTTGGTAAAAACAACTCGTAACAAGTTGTAGCTTGTAAAAATGATTGAATAGTTCGCGTGAGCAAATAAACCCCCCTATTTTATCACAAAATAAAAATACCGCCCATTTTATCAACTTTTTTCTTCTTTTCACTTTTTTTTTTTACTGTGCAAACCTGTAAGTATTTTTTTATATGCGCATCTTTCAAGGGAGCTTACATTGATTATTATTATTTTTAGCTTGTTGTCAAAAATACTCGAATGAGCTTCACCTGACTGTTATACCTTACTACCTTTAATTTTCTTTTAACTGTGTCACCTTCTTGTAGCGAGCTCACAACCGCTCTTCTGACAGCTGACAAGATATATTTTCCCTTTTTGGCATTTGCTAAAGCGTTGACATGGTCAATTCTTTGGTGCGAACGGTTTACCGGCTTAGGGGGTAATTATTTGATCGTAGAAATGACACGATTGGAACCAGACCGGTACAAAAAAAGATTGGAAACCGTACTATGATAGACGCAATAGAATCATCAAAAAAAGTCAAGGCCTACGCTAGTCAAAAATCCGTTCCCGACGAAACTGCATTACATAAAGCCGAGCGACGTAGACAAGATTACAAGTACAGCCTTGATTACTCATATAAAAACCTTCGCGTTTTGTATGAAGATTCTGAGGAATAAACGAGTTGCTACAATCCATAACACAAAAAAATATAAAATTAACAACAAAAAACAAAAACATAGTTATATGCATATATCTTTAAACATTTTTTTTTCTAATAAATAATGCAGCATTTATTATTCTCTGCTGTACCTATTTAGTTAAGTTATCGAAAGTACTCAAACAATACAGCTTCATTTAAAAATGAAATCAATTATTATTTTGACTATTTGTCTAATGCAACTAATGTTTTTTATCTTCAATTACATGCTACAATTTCAAACTCAATGAATATCCCGAAGGTTTTAAAATAACCATGAAAAAGTTCCCAGAGGGACGAGGATCATGGTATGAATTACGGTTTGCATTTCAAAAGTTTGAAATAATATCTGCCAGTGTTATTAGTAATAAAACTAACGAGATTGATCGATTGGATGCCTTTTTTGGTGTCGCTGTTCTCTCTATGTTAGGCCTTATCACTAATTTTATGTATTTCTCAACAGTCAGGCCTGCGGAAACAGTATCACATTCTAGAATGCTTAGAAAATATCGAAAGGATGCAAGCTTAAAGCCATGGTACATCAAGTCTTCCTTGTTTAACAATATGTATTTCGGTACACCGTTGCGTTTGTATTCATTTCAAACTGAATCTCAAGGGTACATATCGATTTGTTCTAAACTGTTACATTTTACAACCTATGAAATCCGCGGAATGAAAGTCTCACTTTTTTTAGGGATCATCGTTCTGGGAACCAAGCTTTTTTTACCGTAGCGAAACGAAGGTCTGAAAAAAATTGGTCAGAATGGAAGGGATGGTCGTTGTGAGCGTAGAGAGCGTCAGGCGGCCATTTCTTAATACCCAAAAAAGTACAATTATCAATAGACATGCTGGTCTGATAAAAATCAAGTTGCTCTGAAATTAATTGAAATTAAGTGAATTAAACCTCTTAGGAACCGACCTCTTTCAAAGTCCAAAAGGCTTTTGATTGAATTGTCGATTAACTATGAAGAAGGTAGCATTATTTCCGCAGACGATCTTTTTATCCTAGAGTTAAACAACTGAACAAGCAAAGGGTGAAACATATTTTAAAGCTTTAAATAAAAAAACAGTTTTACTATCCAGTGTATTTTTTTTTTTACTAATCTAAGATTCACGAAATTGATGCTTGTAGGCAATCTCTTGAACTTTGAAATATAATCAATGTATGTTTGATAATCTTATGTTATTCAGAGTTATTAAATAATAGTCTTTTGTCTAATTACCTCGAGTTATAACTGCATGAGCGAACTGGTTGGTTTTTTTTTTTTTTTTTTTTTGGAAGAGGAAAAATCGCTCTTACTGCGGGGTTATAACGTGCGATGTGATATATTCGGTCCAAATTTTGATTAAATATAGCTATCACATTACTCTTCACAAGGCCAGTATCTAGAAATAAACGATATTTTTTTTTAAAAAAATAGGTACGGATGGAATGTACCGATTTGGTTCTGTAGATTGGTTTGTACTCATCAAATGGTCAAGGTGGTACCACCTATGTGAAGGAAAGCATTTCGGGATTCCGTATCGGATTGGTGATTCTGTTTTAAAAAAAGAAATTGACGGCTCACAACTCATATCAAGGTAAAAAAAAAAAATCCTTTGTAAGAAATGACCCAGATCTTTAGAAATGTAAGCACATAATTAATAAAGGTAAAAAAAACACATACACAAAAAATAAGCTTACTAAGGTCTTTTGATGAGTTTATTATAAACAAACGAGTTGATAACAATATTACCATTGATCACAGAAATAGATCTCGTATACGTACCAATGACTTATATAAAGTACATAGGATTAGGTACATACGTCTAAGATCAATTGCAATTTAACATAAGTGCCTGCTATATTAAAAACATGAACAAATGAATTTCTTCGTTTAGAAAAAAAAAATAGGGCACTGAAAATAAAAAATGGCCTATTGTCTAAAACAATGGTTAGTTACACTGAACAGGTCATCGGGTTTTTTATGGCCTAAGGTCTGTTCCTGAAATCATGGGTATGGTATCCATTCAATTGACCTTCTTTCCATCTTCCGATGTAATAATATCATGCAATCATGTGTATGCAGTTCATAAAGGATTTAATAAACATTACATATTATCATTATTTCCTATCGATATTGCCTATCTGTTCTCGCATCTTCCAATACAGGAAATTCTTTATTCTCGGTTTATGTTTCTCTTTTCTTAAAAAACCAGAGTACGTGTCAGTCAGTTCTATCGACTTATGTATGACAGCTATATTTGTGCTTCTTATTGTCTGGACCGGTCGATTTTTGCAAATCACATACAATTGTAAACAATAAAGCGCTTTGTTACTCGAAAAAAAAGCGTATTAATTTTAGCCCATGAGTTTCGTTACAAAATAGGATTAAATAACAAGTTCCCTGGTCTCAAATGCAATTTTTTGCATTTCTCATTAGGGTGTCTGGTCCCATCACTTTGGTTCTTTACTTAATGCCGTCATTATTAGCAAAAAATAATTCCCCTTTGCTGTCATTTAAGCATTTGTATATACTATAATTCTCCAGTGTCTACACATTACAACTCGGGAATGTAACCATGGTTAAACTTAGTATTTCCCACTCTCATATGTCCCTGGTGATTCGGCCCTTTTTTTTTGTCAAAGCGATGGGAAGATCTTATCCTAGACCAATTACTCGGTCAAGAAGGTTGGTTGGATTTGCCTGGTCGATAGAGCCAATCTTATTAAGGGATTAAGGTACAATTTATTTATTTGGTATCTATGAATAAATAAAAGCATGATCGATATGTAAAAAAAGGAAATGTCCTTTGGTCCTGTTTTCATCGTGATGATAATATTTCTTCAAATAGAAGGTGCATAGAAGAAAAAAAATTCTTGATACTATGCCACTTTTTAAAATACTGAAAATCAATCATTAGTAACAATAAACAGCCAAATATTTGAGAAATATTTTATTATATATGAAAAAAAATGAATAAGAATGTTGGATAAGTGTCAAAGAAAAAAAAAATATAAGTGCGTCTCAAAGTGATAAAGAAACTGTGTTTTTTTTTTTTTGAGATGCAATTAGAAATAGAGGGAAGAAACGTATATGCAGTTAAGATGTATAGGGGATATTATTTACACAGAGATTGCCATATTATCACGATGGATAATACAATCAGCATCTTTATAGCCAAGAGAGTCAATGATAGTACTTTCTTTAGCAAGCATAATACGCATGATCTCTTGAGAAGAATAATTGACGATACCTTTTGCAACGGTAATGTTATCAATGATGCCTTGAGCGTTCTTGTTTTGAAGAACTAAGCGAACAGCTTGATGTTCGACAAATGATCCTTCGACTTTACAGATAGAGTGAGCAAAGAGCGAGCTATCGACTTGACCATCATGAATGGCGTTCTTGATATCTTCACCTTCGACGTAGACTGTACCAGCTGTATGTAAACCATGAAGAATCCACCATTTACGATCCATAAGAGGCTTAGGCTTTGCGACAAAACGTGTGTGAAGAGGAAGCTTTTTTGGGTCAGTCGAAGAGGAATCGATAATGGGAATGATGTTTTCAGGTGTAGCGCCACGTGCAATCACAGTAGTAACACCTGCAGCTGTGGCGAGGTCAGCAGCGACTAATTTAGTAACCATTCCGCCAGTACCAAGAGAACTACCAGGAGCACTGACTGTGATTTTCTTTCTAAGTTCTTCAATATCGTCACAGACCAAGACAGGACGAGCGTCAGGATTACTGCGAGGATTATCAGTATAGAGACAGTCTACGTCAGTCATCAAGAAGAGGTAATCGGCTTTAACCATACCCGCTGAGATAGCGGAAAGCGTATCGTTATCACCAAACTTGATTTCTTTAACAGAAATAGAGTCATTTTCATTAATAATAGGTACAACACCCATATCTAAAAGTTCTTCTAAACAGTTTACGGCGTTCAAGTATTGCCCACGCTAATAATAAAGAAAGATAAAATGAGTCAAATGAGTGATTTAAAACTTTATGAAGCAGTACTTACATCAGCCAAGTCATTACGAGTAAGTAAGATTTGAGCAACAGGTTGATTAAATTGACCAAAGAGATCATCATACATACTCATTAAGCGACCTTGACCAACAGCAGCAATAGCCTAGAAAAAAAAAAGTCAGTATACAAGAAAATAAAAAAATATGATATCATTGTAGGACTGATGCTCACATGCTTTACCTGAATGGAGGCAAGCTTCTTGGGTTTTTCTGACATGTTCAGTCTTCTCAAGCCAGTACCCACGGCAGCGCTTGTAACAAGCACAACTCTGTGGCCCATTTTCTTGAGTTGAATAATTGTTTCGACAATACGAGAAAGGTTGCCAAGAAGAGGGTAATGTGTAACTTCATCACAGATAGATGAAGTACCTACCTTGATAACAAGTGTCAAAGATGTTGTAGTAGGACGGTGAGTATTTTGGATATTACGATAGACAACCATTGTATTTTTTAATTTTTATTAAGTTTTGGTAATTTGTTTGAATTGATGTTAGAAAACGAATAATAATAGAAAAGAAAGAGAAACAACAATTTATTTGCTTGTTTATATATGCGTCCCCTTTTTTGAATTTCCCAAAAAAGAGGTCAAGAGGCGGAGTTTGCGTATAGTAAGTTTTTTTTTTGTCAGCTAAAAACAAAAAAAAAGCCCTGTGCACTACAATTATCTTAAATATGTTCCGTTTTTGGTTAAAGGCTCTGTGGTATATTGTATCTCACACCTATTTTTGATACATGTAAAACTTTCTTATAAACTTAATTGATCTACTTTTTATTTTGATAAACTAACTAGAACCAGCAATAACATAAACAGTTTATTTAAATACTGATAAATGTTTTTCGCTTCTTTATAACGAGTGCATAAAATGTATAAATTGAATCATCTTTTTTTATTTTTATGTCTGATCAAAAGAGATAACGATTTGATAAGGGGACCCACATCTATACAAAATTGGACTAGCGAAATCATTTACTATATCAAGCAAAATCGTCATTGCAAAAAGACGTTTGGTGTATATAAAAATGTGGGGTTTGTATATAGTAATAGAAGGTTTTTTTTTTGTTTTTTTTTGGGGGGTACATGAAGAAGTATGTGTGAGTGTGCTATACACAAACTTCCTGATTAGCGATAGCACAAAACATCCATATTATACTGCCAGCCAATAGTATTTTATTCTGCCCAAAAAGTCGCATGTGAACATTTAACTATTTTATGTTATATTTATATAAGCTGGTATACTGTAAAAAAACAAAAAAGGGTCCAGAATTCGTGATAAAACCCAGAATTTCTAAAAAAAAAAATAGGTGATTTTATTATTTAAAGAAAAGATATAGTAAGCTCACCTTTTCCAGGTACATTTATATAAAAAAAAGATTGTTTTAAAAAAAAAACTATTTGTACAACAAGAATTAGGATATAATTCAAAACATTTTTATCATCATAAATATACTGTGTGAATTATCTGTGAAGAATAATTATTTAGAAAATATAAACATAATTTATGTATTCCAAATAAGGAAAGATATTGGTGAGATTATAAGGGAAACGAGTTTGGAGTAGCAATAGGGGGGAGGAGTCTTCACAAACCATAAAAAAAAACTATCATAACAAAATGTCCCTTATATTTTCAAGGGGCCCAAATAAAAAGTAGATGATGACATTATAAAAGACGTGTAACACTCATAACACAATGTCATTTGCTGGATTGAATCAAGTACAATCAACAAAAGCGCAAACACAAAGACATTTAATCTATATAAAGTATGGTGTAAGCTAAATTTATTCTCTCACAAAAAAATATGTAGGTCTTCTTTTTTGTTAAACACAGGTACCACCAATGTGATAGTACAATATAACCACACCGCCCTTTCTTTTGTTTTAGTTTTAATGCAGCCTGAAAAAAAAAGACCTCACTTTGGTAAATTGCATAAAATAAAATTGTGGGGGAGTAGAGGCTTTACAATACTTCACATGTAACTTCATATTATATAACGTGAATATCTCATTATAGAACGGAACCTTTATTCGAACGCCATGAGATTTCATATCGAAAAAAAGCACCCATGACACTTTCTGTTTTTTTTATCCCTTGGATCTTTCTCCCAATTTCGTCATAGTTCCGATTACATGACTTTGTCAGTGTTGAACATACACACACACTCACACTAAGGGTCGGAGAAAGTGAAGATATATTTCATGCAGTGAGGATCAGCCTTCTCTTTTTTTTTTTATAGCTTTTCCGCAATTAAAAACCAGTATTGAATAGGCGTGTACAATGTAATTTTTGGCACACGCGCACGTATCCTTATATGTATCTATCATTCTTCTTTATCGAGCTATTTAAAATAATAATAATTATAGTTTTATTTCTGCGTATTCTAGTGATTTAACTAAAATAAATGGGTGGTTACCTAAAAATAAATGACGCTAACTGGCAAATGATTACTGATTTCAACATTTTTGTCAAATGGATCCTTGGTAAAAAGAGTCAAAAAATTAGGTATATGTCACGGTCTTTATATATTAAAAGAAAGACGCAGAGGCAAAAATTAAGCGAGCTTCTTAATACAAAGTCAATCTACATTGTTGATCCAAAAAAAAAGGTACGATATTCTATTCCACTTATTAATAAAAAGGATTGCCGCATGAATTAAATAAGTACAATAAGTACTTATTTATCAATAAAAACGTATACAACAATGAGGTTCTTACGTAATATGTGTACATCTTAGAGCTAGAACAACCACAGTAAATAAAATATAATGCGAGATATTCTTTTAATCGACCGTGGATCAAGAATTTCTCCAAAATTAAAGTACCTTGTTCTAGCATCCTATCTTTATTGATATTTCATTTATAACCAATAAGTACTGTACAAAATAGTATCCAATACATGATAAAGATGAATCTATGCTAATATGATATCCTATAATTTTTATATTTCCTGGATTTTTTGGTCCAGTTACTTTGGATTTCTCTGGTTTCTCTATAAATGTTGAGGATACAAAGAAATTCTCGAGGTAAACAGTAAATAAGTACTTAATAACATACGTGCTAACTACCCGAAAATATATATATTTTAGAAACTATGGAATCATTGAAAAGATTATAGTCAATAGATTTACTATCAAAGCTAAAATGGAGGTCCTCGAACAAGAAACTTTACTTGTAGATCAAAATGCTATAAGTAAGTTTACATTGTATAGCAAAACCTGTTCGATAAGTATTTAATAAATAATTTCTCGAGACTTTGAACTTTTCTCATTTCATGATATCACAAACTACAATTTTTCTTTACTTATAATGTGATGCATTGTATTCAGTTAAGTGCGCCCTATGGGCACACTTCGTGTTTTCTACTTTTTTTTGCGCTACCCCCAGCCATGTTACACGGCCGAAACCACCAAAATTTACCAGCCGCACTGCAATTTAAAAAAAAAAGTTTATTTTTTTTCGGCGGTCTCATGATACTAGAATATTAGGATGGTGTTATTGAACACAACAGTAATATACGTGTAAAAATACTAGAGATATTTTTTGTTACACCCCTTGATATTTATAACCGATGAGCCGAGGAGAGTAAATTATCACGGGAAAGAGACATAGACACATTTTTGGCTGAAAAAACTTATGTCTCCCACACTTCGACCTTTATAACTCGGTTTTGAGGTAAAAGCAAAACTTTCTTAAATAGCTTCGTATATGACCAAATCGTGACGAGAAGCTTTTTTTAAGGTAATAGGACTAGAATATAGCAGCATCATGGAAATAAATTCGAGTTTTAAAAAAAAGTAACAGCGGTTTTTTTTTTAAATGAGTAGTACCATGTATAATTATAGTAAATCGATCAATAAAAAACCAGATTTATTCATCTGTGTAATAACGTCAAAATTAAAGAGTCAAGAGTTTTAACCTTTTTTTTTTATTATATTTTTTGTTGTTGTTGTTGCGTGTATATTAAGTAATAAAAGTAGTATTTGTGGTGGTGAGATTTTTTTTTAAACGTCTATTTCAAAGTTTGTAATTTGAGGAAGATAAGCGCAGGCACTCAGCTCCAACATATGAACGTCATCAAATACGTTCTTTCCGTCATACCCGCCAAGAACGTATAATCTAGAATCATAAAGGACAGTCGTATGATATCCTCTAGGGTTAGGCGCGGAGCCATATACTTTACGTACTTCCCATCCCATTGTCACTAAAAAAAAGTATATGTTTAGATTTGCAGCTATGCTAAATTTAGGCGTGTTACTTTTTTTTCTTACCGAGATTAAATAATAGTACGTCTTGAGAGTAACGTCGTCCATCATGTCCGCCAATCACAAATACATACGATCCTACCTGAGTAGACGTATGAGCTAATCGAGGAATCTTTCGGTCAAGTTCAATTTGACTCCACCTTCCTTTCTCTAATTATTATTATAATATTAGTACGTACTTCTTTTGTACTGTTAAAAAATCCTTCAAAAACTTTACTTAAATCTAAAACGTGAACATCTTCAAAGCAATCATGACCATCACTTCCACCAAATACGACTAGCTTATCCTTAACCAAATTACTGGTATGATACCCTCGAGCAGGTGGAGGAATACCTGACGTTTGAAGCTTTTCCCATTGTAACAGTTGATTATTATTAGCATTTGATACGTCCAGCATATGAACGTCATCTAAAGCACGAGCACCATCACCCCCACCAATGACGATAATTTTATCTTCCCATAAACAAGTAGTATGTGCTCTTCTCTTCGAAGGTCTTGAACTACTCTCAATCTCGGGCTTTGTCCAAACCAAAGTTTCTACATCCAGCACATATACGTCTTGGAAATAATCCGGTCCATTACCTCCACCAAATATATACAATTGATGTGATCGTTTACCTGAGCCCAAGTCACGCTCAACAACCGTGCAGGAGTGTGCTCTGCAGGGTGGCGGTCCATTTTGACCAGCAGTACGAGGTTTTGACCAAGTCATGGTATCTAAAAGAATTTGAATCAAGTTAGATTTAACGGCATACGCATATATAAATAGTTTTTTTTTTTGCCCGTTTGTAGGGTGAATACCTGCCCATATCAAGAATATAAAGTGTATTGAAACATGAAGAGGTATCACATCCACCAAATACATACAGCTTTTCACCGATCAAGTTAGCGGTATGAGCACGAAGTGGTCTGGAGGGACCTCGACCATAAGTTAATGTACGAGACCAATACATACCTGCAGCAGGAGCAGGAGCTGCTACTGCGTTGGTTGTGCTTAATTCAATAGCAGCTGCTAAATGGTCTGGTGTCTTATTGGATGCCTTATGGTGGTGGTGATGCGATTTATGATGATGTGATTTAGATGATGAAAATGATGCAGCGGGTCTTGGCTGCTTGAGTTTTGATCTGGATTGTCTATGTTGAACTCTATGAATATGTTCTTCTTGATGATATGTATCTATAGCTACATTTATAGATTAACAAATTAAAAAAGAAAAAGAAAAAAAAAAACTCTTACTTGATGTTGGAGACACAGGTCCCATATCGGTCGATCTCATACTACCATTATAAAGTGATTTAGGTGTATTGGATATACTGCTTTCACGAGCGATTTCCGATGATGTAACATCAATTACTTTTTGACTACCAGTACTTAATTCTGGTGGAAGCGTGGGTGATTCGGGTCTTTGAAAGGATTCACTAAAATTAAATAAAATTTTGAATACAAAAAAAGGCTCCCTTTTATATAAATATCAGTTTTTGTTTTTATTACGTTGAAGATTTAAAGTTCTCAAGCTCAGTATCTGTTTGAGCTCTAGAGGTGGACTCAAACTTAGGTCTATGAGATGTAGCAGATGAAGTGAATCTCTGTGGCATCTTTTTTACTATAAAGAAAAAAAGGAAAAAAAGAGAAAAAAAAAAACTCGGTGCCCGATGTGAAATTGGTTTATTATATTAGGTGATACAAGTGATTAAAAGGGTAATCAAAAGCATTCAAACGAGACCCGTTTCTCTCTCTTTATCGTGCGTGTCTCCATGTAGTTCCGTTTCATATACAGTCAGTAGTATGGTTAAATACACTATATAAACTTATTAGTTCAAGTATTTCTTTTTGATATTATAAATTTACATGTCTTTTTTAAAAAAAAACTCAAAGAAAAGAGAAAGTATGGAAATAATAATATCAACTATTATTATATGATCGATTGAAGGCCATTTATAGAAATGAGTGCGACTCTGCCGTGATCGATAATCGAAGAGTAGCTTATCACTTTTACATTAAACAACGAAAATACACTTTTCTTTTTTACCTGTGTAAAAAATACAAAGCCCGTAAATAAATCATACGTTTATTTATAAAGACAGATGTAAGCAAAAAAAAAGCTAGTATTTTTATTGTTTGTGACTTTTGGAAGTGAGTAGATTATAAGCAGTACTTCCATAAGTTTATTTTTTTTAAAGGGAGGTACTTAGGACCAGGCGTAGAACCTCTTCTATTGTCACTAGAAGTAAGTGATCTTTTAACAAATCACCGATTTCAACGCATTTGTTCTTGAAATTCAAAAGACTTTTTACTTAATCAAATTGGGCAATAATTCAAAATTGTCCCACGTATTGACCAAAGAGAACGAGTGCCACTTGTTGGCAACATACAGCCCGGAACGTATTTAAAGAGTTTGCCGGAAGAAACATCATATTCAATGTTGCGCATTTGAACGATTTTATCCATAATAATTCGAATGTCATTAAACGTCATCAAAAGTCCGCCTCTTTACTTGATTCTACGGACTATGTTATCAAGCTTTAGGCCCTTATGTTTGAAGAATTGCTTGATAATATAAACAATTGGTATACCAAATGGGATGATACCATTTTTAAACTGGCAAATGAAGATGGCACTACCGGTTTAAAAATCGACATGAAAAAAATCTTCGTCTTCATTTAGCGATACATTTTTCTCTTGGTGCTTCACCCAGTTAGACAACATTTTGACTTTTTTTTCAAATCCGGTCTTTGCCTTTGAAAGCGACAGGAAAACGAGCTTGTAATTCATTCCACCGGTTTTGAGTAAATAACGTGGATTGTCCGTCTTCGGAAGCATATGACAAGGCTAAGATCGAGTTTATTATTGTTTGTAGCCATTTGGTATGGCTACTGAAGTCTTCGTATTTTTCGCGAGCTCTATTTTTAATTCAATAGCCAAAACTTTTGTATAGACCGAAACACGAACCGCGCAGACTTCTTGTAGAAGAGTATAATGTACAAAATATTCTGGGACAATAATCAATTTAGTACCCAACATCTCAACGGTGTTAGATCAGCAATTGCATCAGTATTTAGGCGCCTACATCCTGATAAAGAACCAATAGCACAACATCCATTGATAAGTGATTTTTTTAAGACCAAACGAAACCAACCTGTTTCTGTTCCTGCTGCACACAAGTTAAAAACTTGGGATGTAGATATTCTAATTAACTACCTGAAAGATCACTATTCTGATGACTTGGAAATTCCCTTAAAGATCTACAAAAGAAGACTATTGTTTTAATCTGTATCGCAACAACGGCCAGACCAAGGTCTGATGTAGGTAAATTACAATATCAAGATGTAATCTTACAAAGAGATGAACAGGGGGGGGGGGGCGAGGAAGTTTTAGTTATGCTACGGCAGTTTAGTGAGCCGACTTTCAGATTAGTAAATTTATTTTTTTGTTTTTGTGGCATAATAAATGTCTATTATATGTTTTATATATATATATATATACATAAATGCTCATGCGCTCAGGTCCTTGACCTTTGTTGAGGCGATCCAAGACATGATAGGGAACGGCGAGAGGAGATTTCTTTTTCGTTTTAGTATTAGGGTTACTGAGAGAATTGCTATTTAAATTAGGGAGTTCAATAGTATTGGGTTCTAGTAAATATGGTTATAGTTATCCGCGGATGCATCGTGCATGCCCGCATTTTTATTAATATGAGAGGAATTATCGGCTTCTTGAGTGAGCTGCGAGGTATTTTCTACGGGAGGAGTCGCGAGATCGACCACTTCGGCAATTTTGGGGGAGGAGGCAGTAGTGGGAGCATGGATAGAGGCGTTAGAGCCGGAGGGACCGTGTACGAAAGGTATGTGGTTACCTTCGGTCGTTCTCTTATTACTGATACGAGTTCTTTTAGCACCTGTAACGTCATTTGATGCTAACATAGCTTCACGAAGGCAACGAAGAGCGATGTGGCCTTTTTATCACAAGTAAAGCATTGTCGTTCATCGACGGGTCTTGAGTGTATCATAATTCATGATATCCAGTTCAGAGAGGTTTAATTTAAGAAGCCCTTGTCCAGAGGAGACTGCTGGGAAAGCAGGGAAGGCGAAAGTCTGTTCGCCATGAGTAATAGTAATAGGTGAGGACATAGCCGAGTTACAATTCTCGGCGGTGGCTAAAGCAAGTTCAAAAATGCGGTGGCTTTGAGATTCCTTGATAGTTAAGCCAAGACCAGTTATAAGAGGGGACAATTCCCTTAAAGCAGTGAGGAGAGGTCCTTGGAATGTCATTTGAGCTACAGGTAAGGCATAATAAACCGAGTGGGGTACTGTACCTGCCTTAAGAATCATAGGTTTTCCTGAAGGGTTTAAAAGTGAGATTGTAGATCTCGAAGAAGATTTTGACAATTGAGTTGCATTCGCATAAGAATCTTCTGTTTTCGTCGAAGGGGGATCCAGAGTTGAAGGATCTTGCGATCCATTAGTGTTGTTACTGAAATTGTCATTTGGTTAGGTTTTGTGCCTGTCGGCGGTGTTTCAAAAGATCCCAAAAATTGGTACTGGAGGAAGCCATGTCTCTCGGGGTATAAAATGAGTAACTGCTGCCTGGTTTCAAATAGGCGATCCGTTCATATTACCCCCGCTTAAAAATTAAAATACACGTTGGCTTTGATAGCCTAAATTTTTTTTTATTATTATTTAACAAGCAAATGCCTTCTACGAATGTTGTTCAAAAAGGTTTGATGAACAATAAACGTGGCTCTAATTGTCTATGAAAGTTCCTAAAAAAACCTGGTGGCACATTATTTTGCAGGATTTTATCACACGGCCAAATCTTAAACGCCGAAGTAAGTGTTTTTAGGAGTATCATATTCTCTATTAATAAAAATAAACTGTTTTGGAGGTATTACCCTCCACGAATAATTGGAATAAAAATCATTGGAGCTTTATTCCAAGGCTATAAGAGCCTTCTAAAGTAAACTTCCTCGTCCCAGTCCGTGAGTGACCATAAACTTTCAAAGCCAATAGTAACCCTGAAAGGAAGTTGTGTAATAAATTCAAGGCGTCTCGAAAAAATTACACGAATTTCCCCATTGGCTTTAAAACTTATATGGTTACTCTAGGAAGTTTGCTTGAGAAGGCTCGATAAAAGTCAACAAATAATTTTTCTTCCAAATACTTTCCTCAGAAAAGAAAAAAATACTGGTATGTGTTATGATGTAGGAAAAAAATGTTGTTATTTCTCTTTTAATAACGGAAAAACGGACGTCATTTAGTTATTTGATTACTTATCATTCACAATCACTGTTGTTTTTGAGCTTCAAGGAGAAAAATTACTTTTTGCAATGGTTATCTCATCATTGCATATGTACGACAAACAATCATTATCTTCATGTGATAAACGCGGCCACTATGCAATGTATTAAGTTGTTTGTGAGTTTGTAAATAGGCAAATAATTCTTTTATTTCTGTATAGAAAATATATAGTTTTCCACTATGATTGAGGTATGTTTAATAGGGAAGAAAGTAATTTGAATGTATGATTATCTAATAAAGAATAATAATAGCAGAATGTAGAAGAGTCTGAACGAAGACAAGCCGATCTTCAACTGGAGTATTTTAATTATACAGTCGAAGAAATACTACAAAACAAGGTCAATGCCAAAAAAAGAAAATCAACAACAGCAACAGTTAGAAGAACAACGCCAGTAAAAGAAAATGATGCTGTTTCTGTTTCTGGTTTGGACGAGAGCATAGGCTCTTATATTAAAAACAAAGCTTTGGATAAATATGAGGATTTTAGTAGCCATTCCATACAAGAACAAACAATGGTTAGCTTAGGTATGAATTCGTTGTTAGACTTGTCATTTGAGTTCGAGGTTGGACTGTCTTCAATATTCACTCAAGAACAGTGGAATGATTTAAAAGCTCGTTTTCCTGTCGTGGAGCCAGAAGACTTCGACTTGATTTTAAATTTGAACGATTTGACTGCTGATTACTCCATCACGTTGCAACGGCTGTCAAGAGCAAAGACGGGACTTGAAAAAAAGAACAAAGCCTTGTCAAACTGGGTGAAGGACCAAGCTAAAAAAACTTCAATGAATGAAGATGAAGAATTTTTCCTTTACGTCGTCTTCCATATCATCAAACGTCATCAAAAGTCTGGCTACTTATTTGATAATATCACTGATTGTTCCGAATGGGACTACGTGATTAAGCTTTGGGCTCCAATGTTTGAGGAGTTATTGATGATATCAATGAGCTACAAGCTTGTTCTTCTGTTTCCGAACCAGAGGATGTTGACTTAGCAAGATTCGACTACGCATTACTTGCTCACGTCACAACAGCTATCTAAGGCCAAGACATACAAATATCAAGACCATTAGCGACAAGCGTATTGATGACATTCTTTCCTTCAATCAGAACTTTGCATCTGTCAGCTTGCTATTTTAAGTTTCCGAGATCGTATTTGCTGAATTACCCCAGAAGAAACATCATATTCAACATTGTGCATTTGAACATTTTATCCATAATGATTCTTACGTCAACTTTAAGATCAGTAGTACCATCTTGATTAGAAAGTTCATTAGCAAGTTCATTAGCAAGTTCATTAGCAAGTTTATTAGCAAGTTCATTAGCAAGTTCATCAGTAAGTTCCTTAGCAAGTTCATGGGCAAGCTTGAAAACGGTATCACCCCATTTAGTACCTAAGATATTGACATCTTCAAATAACTCCTCAAACATGGGAGCCCAAAGCTTGATTACATAGTCCCATTGGAAAGGATTGGTAATATTATCAAATGAAAACGCGGGCTTTTGATGACGTTTAACGACATGAGATGCGACGTACAGGAAAAAAAACTGGTCTTCATTTAATGATTATTTCTTTTCTTGGTTCTTGACCCCGTTAGAAAGCAAGGTAAATGCCGAAAAGGGAAAACAGATCTTGGCAGCTGCCAGAAGAGTGGTTGTGAGCTCGCTACAAGAAGGCGACACAGTTAAAAGAAATTAAAGGTAACAAGGTATAACAGTCAGGTGGAGCACATTCGAGCATTTTTGACAACAAGCTAAAAATAATAATAATCAATGTAAGCTCCCTTGAAAGATGCGCATATAAAAAAGTACTTACAGGGTTAAACAGTAAAAAAAAAAAAGTGAAAAGAAAGAAGAAAAAGAAGGAGAAAGAAGAAAGATACGCGCACCAGGTTTTTCTTTTTGTGGGCACCATATTTTTCTTTTTGTGAGCACCAGGTTTTCTTTTTGGTGAGCACCAAGACACTTCCTTTAAAATGAGCAAATACACTGTCAATTCACAAGTTCAAAAAAAGGTGCTGTATATTACTTCTCACATACCTGTTCTTGCGTGCTTGTTTTATATATCTTGTTCATTTATTTATCTACGTTGGCAATACCGTCGACCAAAATGTTGGAAAGTCCATCTTGTATAGGAGGTCTTGTGTAGGAGGTCTTGTGCAAGAGGAAATACAAACTTGGTCTTTTTGAGTTTAGGAGGTGGTCTTTAGATTGAAAGAAAGGAAAAGGGAAAAAAAGACTTTTTTTTTTATTGATAAAAAAGGAGGTCTTAAGTTTGTTTCATACGTAATACTTATACGTTAGTTTGTCATAAGAAAAGAAAAGGATGGGATAAATTGGCATATTTAACTCTAATCCAGACGCACCTTCGACCAAGTAGACATTGATATTGTATTGCAGCTAGCGGAATGTATGTATAAGTTGCCATACGCATATTTAAACTGTACTCCTGCCAATGCATATGAAAGAGAGCATGAAGGCATTGAAGAATCATATATGACAACTTTTTCCAAAGTCTTGGATGCTTTCAAAAGGTGAAAGTTGTCGAGCGAAATAATTCGATTCCCTCACAAGAATTGATTGATTTGTTGAGTTTTTATGTACCAAACGTACAGAACTTTACTTGTGAACATGGAAGATTTCGTTTGTCTGATAATAATGAGCTGTCTTAAGAGTATATAATTGATTTGACCTGATTCGAAAGCTTGCGATTATTTTATTTTGATATCCAACTTGTTTTAAATTACTCAAATGTAGACTCTTGTTAGGGTATATAGACGAAGAGGAAAATTATTATTAGTTCACAAATGAAGATGGAAAGTTCAAGCCAATCTTTTTGGAAATTTCACAAAATATTTAGCGAAATAGGGGTGTCAATGTTAATCTAACGATCAATAGTATTTTACGAAACTTTTGAAGGAGCTTTTATTATTGATATGATTGGTCGAAAACAGAAGTTATGCCTATTAATTTGTAGACGTCTTCCCGCGTTAATGTTACTAAGCGAGTACTCAGTGTCGATTCTTAGTGTCGTCAATGAGAGTATAAATGAAGAGATGGGTTAACCGGTATTTGTCTCTCTATCTCTCTCTTTTTTGAATAATTAAAAGGATCCTATGCTTTTTTTTTTACGAACTTGATGTTTGT
The DNA here is from genome assembly GCA_025677825.1 of Helicostylum pulchrum. Classification (NCBI taxonomy): domain Eukaryota; kingdom Fungi; phylum Mucoromycota; class Mucoromycetes; order Mucorales; family Mucoraceae; genus Helicostylum; species Helicostylum pulchrum. The sequence continues at coordinate 148,194 of JAIXMO010000030.1, read as the reverse complement.
TGTTTCCCATTGGAAGACTGGTGGTGAATAAATATTTGTTTTAAAAAACCACAGAGGCATAATATTTTTTAATAAGTTTTTTTTTTACTATTTTGTTTTACAGTTATGCCACCTATAAGAAAACTTGACGAAGCATTTCTTGCTCGACTATTAGATAACGACAATACCAGAGATGGCATACTAAACAACAATATTGATTCAAAGTCTTTATCCACAGTACTTACCAAACTGACTGCAACTTCTGACGCGTTACAACAAGAGTTATTTCAACAAGTTTACACACACTTTGATGAATTCTCTACTAGTTACAACACCAGTCAAGAACTCTATGATAGTATCTTTAAACTTGTTCAACAAGTAGATACCAGTGAACAACAAGTAAAAGAAACACAAGAGATTGTTACAACAAGTATCGAAAAATACCAACAAGCTTTGCTAGCGTCAGAAAAGAATAAAGTCAAGATTGACACCTTGGAGACACTGGAACAAATGCTGGATATTATCAATATGATTCATTTGGAATTAAAAGAGTGCTTGTATTTAGAAGCCGTAGAACATATTGCGAAACTTGAAACAATATTGAGTACATGGCAAGCAGATACAAGAGTGATGAATTTGATGAATGAAAGAATGGCAAATGTAAAATTAAGCTTGATTCATCAGTTGCAAGACGATATTCGAACAGCTATACAATATAATATGGGGTCAATGCGTATTTTAACTACGTTTAAATCAACACCGACATCTACAAAGTCTACACATGTTAGTCACGTCTTACAATCGTTACATCGTTTGGGGTTGTTACCAGAAGAGATGATGTGTATTCAAAGACTTATTTTCAAGAACATATTTAATCCTTATTTTGAACAGGGTGTTAGTCATTTTTTACAAATAGATCATGTTACGATAGATGAATTCAGTTCTGGTGGTGTATTACAAGTGATCAAACATACCCCACAAAATGAAGACGAAGAAGATATTCAAAAGATGGATCCTATATTGATGTTACAACAATTGGATAATATACTTGGATTCTTTTTCAAGTACTTGTTTGAGAATACAAAAGATGATGAATTAAATTTAGTGTTTGGAAATGTTCTTTTACCTCAACTTGAAAAGACGATGATTACACATGGTATTGCACCTGCTATTCCTTCCACCAAATACAATTTATCTGATTTTAACGTCATTGCACAATCTGTTACTTCGTTTGAAAAGCAATGTACGTCAACGTACGGATATCAAGTTTATTCTGAAGAGCCCAGTGCATTGAACTTGTATGTACAAAATATTGATAAACACTATGCCAAGAAGAGACGTGAAAGAATTTTACAGGATGGAAGAAAAGTAATGGTACGTAAATTATACGATGCAGAGATGACTCAAGTCAATGAAGACGGACACATTTACAAATACAAAATCACACAAACACCACAAATTCTTTCTGTATTGATTTCGGATACGTTGGATGAAGCATCTCAATTATTAAAAGAACATCCTATCTCGGCTGCAACGTTAGTAGAAGGTATCCAAGATTTATTAGATATGTATCGTGCCATTATGCCAAGTTATCATCGACGTCAGTTTTTATCTGGTCCAGCTAGTTCACTGGTGTTTAGAAACGATTGTTTATGGCTTGCTAAGCAGATGACATCTGTGATTGCTGCTAAACCTGAATTTAAATCCTTTAATACACTTGACGCGGATTTGAATGAGGCGTCTAATCGATTACAGGAGCTTGGTAAAGCTTGGTACGAAATTGCAATGATGCATCGAGTGCAAGTAATTCAATCTCTACTGGATCAATTGGACGGGTTTACTGGTATGGCAGAGAACATTCGATTCCAACAAGAATGTGAACAAACGATTACCAAAGTCATTCAACTTGTACACTCCTTTGCAGCCGAAACACAACTTGTTGTAGACGAGACGTTGTTCTTGGACATGCTTGGTAGAATTGTAGGTAATATCTTGGGTCGTCTTATTCGAGATATTGAAGAATTATCAGATATCGGAGCCGATGAATCTCATGTGATTGCAGTGACCTTAAATAGTCTTACACAACTTGTAAGTGCATTTGATCTACCTGGTAAAGATGCAACAGAAAGCTTTGTCTCTGAATTAGTAGATAGCTGGGAAAAGTTCTGGCTTGTCAAAGATATTTTGGAAATGAATATGCGCGAAATTATGGATGCGTATCGACATGGTGTTTTACACATGTTTGAAAAATCGGAACTGGTCGGTTTGCTCAGTGCTTTGTTTGCTGATACCGAGTTGAGACAAGCAAATATACAGGAAATTAAAACAGGTGGATTGGCCCAGGAAAGATCGGTTGCGGCATCAGTGGTTCATCAGCCAACTGCTACAAACGCTGTTTCTGCGTTGTCTAGTTTGGTAGCTGCGCCTACGAGTACACCAAGTCCTGTACCTTCGTTAACTGCTAGCGCTCTTGAGTATACACCAGACGATGATATGGAAGTAGCAGAAAGTGGGTGGGGAGATGATGAAGATGATGATTTATTTGCGGATGAGCAACTTCATCAAACTATCGCTACATCATCTACTGTATCTAAATCGTTAGAACCGTCACCTTTATTAGAAGTTGATATGATGGATATGGAAGATACGGAAGGCGGCTGGGGAGATGCGGATCAAGACATATTTGATGAAGAACCTACTAATATACCTGAAGAGAAGAAATCTGCTGATGCAACAATTGTTGAACCATCTCAGGATAAAGCCACACCTGTACTTTCGCGTGCGTTAGACTTTCAAGCTATTGATAGTGAAATTGATAATGAATTAAATGATGGATGGGGTTGGGATGACGATGATGATGACTTGTTTAAAGAAGGAACTAAATAAATAATAAAACATGTAATTTTAGACGTTTTTTTGAGCTTTTTTTCGCAGTGACTCTAAAAAAATAAAAAGTAAAATTCTTTTTTTTATCCGTCTTCCCATTTTATCAGCATTATACAGTGGCAGCTCTATTTAGCGGCGATCTGGTTTAAGGGTAGGATCGATTTAAGGGTGTATTTCTCGGTCCCCCGTTTTAACACCATTATTTCCACTATTCTGTTTAAGGGTGGTATTCAATTTCGCGAAACTACTAAATAGAGCCGAAAAATATGGAAACAACTAACAAAAAATATTATGTTCTGTGATGAGATTACTAATTTGCAGGAATTAATCTGAACAGGAAAGGGTCCATCATGTGGAGGCTATATTATGCAAAGTTTGTTGTTTACGGCAAAATCTAATCTCTATGAGAGAGATGACGTAAAAGTAAAAGGGTTTGTTCGTATACCAAGAAATTCAGCGAATGAATAGGGAAAACTCTAATTAACGTAACAGTGATACCTCTATAAAAGCAAGCAATACCATTTCTAGCATAAATATCTTGCAAAGTTTCTTTTTGGATCAAGGTCTTTACCAAGCCAAGTGGAAAGACCACGATCCAACCCATGATGCCACATATACCACCAGCTAGGAACTGTGTCAGTGGTGAACCTGTAGAAGATTTTTCACCTCCACTTAAAAACGTATTTTGTAGTTTCATATCCACCAAAATAAACTGCTATTCCTATTGTATCTCTGACTATGTGTAGGTATATATAAAAAAAAGAAGGTACATATATATATAAATGTATAAAAGACCTTTAAATTAAGCTCTTTTACTTTCCGTTGAACTTTTTACTTGATGCTCACTTTTTTTACTAATGCCTTATTGCACTCTTTTTAAAATCCACCGAACTATCTATCGATTAACACTATAAAAAAAAACTAGAACTACAAATCTCTGCGTACTGTTTTCTTATTAATTAACAAATCCCAACTAAACCAATTCGTGAGCGCGAATAAATTAGTTCCGCAAAGCTTTTTGAAATATAATACATTATTTTTGTGTAGAACGCGTATGAAACGTGGTATATGTGTGTCGGCTGCGGCTCAAGTTACCTGGAAAAAGACAATTTACTTTCTCACATTAAAAAATCTCATTGTAGGTTTTTCCGGCATCCATTTTGTTTTGATCGCTAAATTATTTTTTGTAGGCATCAATATCTACTCGGAAAGGGAATTACCTCTTACTATTAAACTCCCGGAACAAACCGTTGACAGCAATCCTGTCCCTATTAAAAAAAAAGGAAAAGTCAAGACTTTATCAATCAAAGTATTTTTAATTTTACGACACCACAAGAAGCAGTTATTACTCAATTCATGCAACACCAAAAGTGCTTCTGTATCTTTACATTCTTAAAAGTCGTCATCTCAAATTAGCATTAACTTATCCAAAAATGACTTAAATATAATTTCATCATATTCAAATACACCTGTGGCTTTTGAGCTCGAAGTGAGAAGAAAGTTCAAAATACTTGGGTTAACTTAAACATCAAGGATAGTTATGAAAAAATAAATGATTCTTTGTTAAACGTATTGAATCAAGGACAGGAAAAACAGGTGCTGTTACAGAATCGCCGGTGGTCAACTTCTAGCTGGCGCTATACTTGTTGAATGTAGACAGATTTCACTTCTGAGCTTAATAACAGAAAAACATCTATGGATGCCCACCATGAAAGATCTGGGTCTAAATTTATGGAAGACAGTGCACCAGATGCTTTGAACAAGTACGAAGGTCTAATATCATATCTGATTTTGAAGATCGATCTTGAAAACTCACCAAAAAGGGACCATGGTTTTTAATGCTCTCGTAACATCAAGATCACGTCTAGATAAATACGATTATGTTCCAGAAGTTGGTGTTTCTACGTACAGAGTTTACTCTTTCAAAAGAAACACAGATATATATATATCAGTAAGAAGCATAAGCGCAGCTTTAGGGGCCATTTCAAAGAAAGCAAAAACCAGTAATCTAGACTCTCAACTCAGACAAGTTCGATTATATTTGGCAAGCCCAAAGACTTATATTTGTTCTAGATTCTCGTCAGAATGGACAGATACTTTACTTACACTCATTGAAAAGAGTGGGACTGACGCAAACTTAGATCCTATGGTAGTATACAGCATTTTTTTAAAAGTCGCATGAGGCTTAACGAGGCGGGTCATAGACAAAGATATCTTGCATGAAATTATTATTGAAAATGCTTACAGAAATGCTCGGTCTTTTTGGTACTAAAAATTCTTTGAAAAAAATACGTGTTGAGTTGGTCGAGATCACTGCAAAGCAACTCACACTGGTGCAAGCTACTCTAACAGAGCAGGGACAAAGGTTTTGTCTCATTATTCCGTGCTAACACATTTCAAGCTTTCAATTACGGAACGCATCGTAAAAACAGCGGTTACTGGTTACCGCTGTAAATAAATATATTCCAATAAATCAAGTTCGCACTACGTATTACTAATCTTGGGCCGTTAATCATATTACCTGTACCATTCTTGTAAAAAAAAAATCAAATAAAAAATGAATTCTGGAATATAGTATTTATTTTTTTAAAAAAGAAATATATCTCACAAAAAAAGTGACTAATTGAGTTTTCAATTGTCGGTGGATACACTGTACATAAATAAGAGAGAGAGAGAGAGAGAGAGAGAGAGAGAGAGAGAGAGAGAGAGAGAGAGAGAGAGAGAGTAAGCTATTTTTCCCCATAGTCATAAGTAGCGTCTAAGCGACTACGTAAATGTTCTCCAGCAGTATAAACGTGACCATTAGCATCAACAGTATTAACGGTTTGATCAACATACTTTGAAGGAGCAGGAACTAAAGGTACGCTGTCATTAGGATGAACAAAGAAAGGCATAGAATAACGGTCCAAATGATTATGTTCTGGTAAGAAGGTAACACGATGCTTAGTGGACTTGAGTAAACCATTGGTCCAAAGCTCCATTTGGTCTCCAACGTTTACAGTAATGGCACCGGGAATAAGAGGAGCGGAGATCCATTGGGTACGACTGGCTTGGACTTCAAGACCTGGTACATCCTTTTGAAATAATAGAGTAATTGATCCGTAATCTGAATGTGCTCCTGCACGAACGGGCTCCTTGTAACTTGCTTCTCCTCCGCGAGGGTACTTGAGGAATCGAAGAATCTCGGCTGATCCTTCGTATTTATGTTTATCAACAAAGAATGATCTACCGCCTTTTTCTTCGGGAATCTAATATGGTTTAGTAGTAAGAGATATTAGTTTTTTTTTTTCTGATGTGTGTCATTCATCTATATTTTTATTTTTATTTTTTTACGGTACCTCTAAAGCGAGAGCAAATGCTTCTAATACTTGCATTGCGGTAGCGTGACAATCCTATTAATAATACGGAAGAAAAAATGATTCTGCATTAGTCACGATGCAAGCGATATAATAAATAAAAAACTCTTTTTTCTTTTTTTTTACCTCAGAAAACTGTGTCAAGAACTTTACATTCTCTTGGAATAATTCTGGAAGAGGAGCAAATGGTTTACCGTTTTCAAAGTTTCTAAAGTTAAAACCCCTATATAAAAAAAAAACCTCAGTTGTCAACTTATTGTACGATAATAATTACGTGTGTTACTTACTCTTTATGGTCACCTTGTCTTTGGTTCTCAGGATCCAATCTATAATTTTTAGATTAGTCAAAGGGTAGTGGTATATACACGAATAAATAGACACGACGTACGTTTCACTATACAAGTCAGAATAACCATGATTAGTAGCATCGATCAAGTGCTTACGCTTCTCTTCAGAAGGTAAATCAAAGTATTGTTTACTCTAAAAAAAAATTGTAGACTTGTTTAAATATAGACCGTATAAATAGACTGTTTTTTTTTTGTTTGTTACCAATTCAAATGCTCTATCGACTTCCTCTTGAGGTAAGTCATGATTAATCATGTAAAAGAAACCGATGGTTTTACAAGCTTCAAAGACTTCTTGAGCAACCTTTTTAGGATTGGTCTTGAAGTCAGAAAAGTCAACAACAGGAATAGATTCAACAACCATGTTTTTGTTTTGTGTAATAATAAATAAATATAGAAAAAGAAGAACTTCTTGAAACGATAAAAAAAAACAGTTTAAATAGTCTTTTTTTTTTTTCTCACATAATACAAAGCAAGTTTTATGCGCGGGGTTGTAATTAGTAAGATCAAGATGGAAGACTCATCGTTTCACCCCTGGTTTTTTTTTAACATATATCGTAAACTGTTGTAATGCAGGACTTTTAAAATAATGCTGAATATTTTCTATTACTTTTGATTTTATTTATATGTAGTATTTTAGGGTTTTTCATCATAAATCCAAGACTAAAAAAAAAAAAAAAAATTCACAAAAAAAATCGAGAGTGAGGAAAAAAAAAATCTAGAATGGCATTGAACTCTTTTGCTTAGCAAGTTCCTTCATCTTATCCTATTTTTTTTAAAAGAAAAAAAAATGTTATTTGAGTAAAACATTAAACATAAAAACAAACAATAACAAAAAACTTACTTCCTTCCAAGCTTGAATAGTTTGAGGCATCTTTTGCAAGTTGCGTTGAATATTAGCTTGTCTCTCAGCACGCATACGCTCATGCTTCTCCAACTTGTTGGGTTTATATCTAAGAGGTTTAGCAGCAATAGGAGTTGCTAATCCGATGGTTGTAGGTTCAATGCCTTGTTGAAAGCAAGCTTTACGTAAATCATTTTGAACTCGTTTAGATACTTGAGCTGGTCTCCAAAACGATTTTCCCTTTTCTGCGTTGTGTACTAATTGTGCTTTGATATCTCCTTCCACAAGCTTCGTGTTGGAAAGCTTGGATAAAAACTTTTGTGAGAATGCGCGGTAGGTGGACATTTCGCTTGAATTATGAAATGGAGACGTCAAAAAAAAAAAAAAACTTGCAACCAGGCCCTCGAAAAAAACATACAACCTTAGTAGAATAAGCCGTCACTATGCCAGCTCCGCTCCAAGCACACTTACGAGAGTTCTCTTATTTTAATCTTTCACTGGCATTGATAGGACATATTCGTGTACTAGAGTGGATATTATATGAGAGCTTAGAAGGAAGTTACGAGGTAATTTCTATACTCAAACAACTTACCTGGTAGAGTACGGCTTAGGCTCCACCAGTAAAAACTGCAACCTCTTATTGTTTTAATGCAAGGTTATTAATTCACATTAATGATACGCTTAATTTGCTGCTGTTATCATCTTACTCCATTCTCAAATCAATTAAACTAAAACGAGAAACAATTGTAAATGAGTAGAATAATTACAATATAGTTATCACTAAATTAAAAGTAGTTATCTTACAGATATGCTTATCATCTTACGTTTAATTAAACTAAAACAAGAAACAATGGTAAATGCAACTCAATTTCCTTTCTCTTTTTTTCGTCCTTGATATTATATTTAAAGTAAGTTCATATAAATAAAACAAAAACGCGGTTTTTTTTCTGTTACTATTTACAAAAGGGTATACATGATGTTTTATATCTTTTTTTGAGTCATAAAAGCGAGATCAAATAAAAACCTCGGTTTAGAGGTACGTGCATCTTTTTTTTTGTTTTTTGTTTTGTAGTAAAACACTTTCTTTCTTTACGTAAACAATTCATGGCGCAATTATTATTTTTGGAACAAAGAGACAAAAAGTTATTAGTAAGGTATAAATATTTGCTTACGTTTTTTTATTCTATTCACCTTCTGTACATATTATTTAAATAGAATATATACACCCCCAAAAAAAAAATACTCACAGTAAAGGATCAACGCGAAAAAAAAAAATAGAGTTTTTAACCGTTTTGTAATGCGGTTTTATAAAAATAAAAAAAGGGGATCGACCCTCTCCCCCTTTTTTATTTTAATATGACGAGTAATATCGTCACTCTTTTAAATCGGTGGTGATCTTTAAAAGTACGATTTTGTTCATCGGTACACTTTTTTTTTGTCCCCTTTTTAGACGACAGATTTGCGTCACTGAAGAAAAAAAAAAATTATGTAATTTTTTTTTTGGTATTCCCACTAAAAAAGAACACTAAAATGTAAATTCGGTTTTTTAATTTTTACCAATTTTCAAAGATGACATTCTTAAGACTTTTTGGTGATGAACAAAAAAAAAAAAAAAGTGGCTTTAACCATGTGGTTTGAAATTACCTGAAATAGTGGCGATAGTATACACACACAAATATAAAAAAAAACCCCCAGCCACTGCTAAGCATTTGCTACGTATATAATGGCCAAAGCGCCAAGAAAAAAAAAAGATTTTCCTGATAGGTTCTAGGCAGTTGGATAAGGACATGACACAAACCCAAAAACAGTTAAATACAATGAACCAACTTTTGGTTTTAACTAAATAAATTGTATTCCGTACATATTTCATTCGTGATTGATCATGAGATTTTGTTGTTGTTGTATTTACATGATATTTATGATATGCGATAAGATGAGGTTCAATGAATATTCTGAGATTTAATGGAGACGGCTATTGTAATAGCAAGAAAGCAAGTGATGGATCATTCTTTTTTAATAGTCCCCCAAACAATAATTACTAAATAAAGAAAAGAGGCTTTAAAAGTATACAAGGTAAAAAAAAAGGGTATTGTTTATTTACTAACTAAATTATCTAATTGAAAACTTTTTTTTTTTTTTTTTTTTAAAGCATTCTATCTACAACATTTAATGCTAAAAAGACTACAAAGGTACAGACGGGTACACATACAACACCATAACTCCAGAATAACATGCGCAACATTTCTTCTTCAAAGATATTATTGACCTGAGTGATTTGAACTAAATTAATTGCAGTGGGAGTACAACCTAGAACGATCATCATGGTCACAAAGACAGGGTCACTTGCTAAAGTGGAAAATTGACCACCGTACAATACAAATAAAACGACAATAGGCACAACCAAGAAGGGCATCAAACACATACGAATGGCAATTGCAGTTGCAACTGGCTTCTTCATCTCAGGTGAGGCGGGGTGTTGAGAATCGGAAATTGAATACAATTGAGCGCCTAAACAAGTCAAGATTAAAGGTACAGCAGCTTTACCACAACCTTCAATTGCCTTTGTAAAAGAAGGATACAAGAAGGATTGTTTATCAAAGAAGAGAGGCTTTAAAGGAGTTAAACCGACAGCTAAAGCCAAGAAAGCAGCATAAAGAGGAGGAGACATGAAACCATTAATCTTTTTAGCAATGATTATTATAATGCTATCATTTACAGTGGGATCTATTTGTTTGTTATGTTGTTTGTTTGTTTGAGGTAATAAAGAGCTAGACTCATCCACTGAAATTGTAACTGAACTTAATTGTCTAGATGGCATACCATCACGTTTTAAATTACTGGTAGAAAGGTATTCATCATCATCCGAACTGGAATTAGAAACGTTGTTGGTTTCAAATGATTGATAGGTTGAAATTGTTGGAATCACTTCTTCATCTCCAATAGTAGATGTATCATCATCTTCTTTCTTTCTTAGTAATTGATATCCATAAGACCAACGAATCAAGTTACCAAAGATGGCAAAAAAGAGTGTATAAGAAATACCTCTATACAATTTTTACAAATATTTATTAGTTTCACGGCATATACATATATATATATATATTTACCTTGCAGCTACAGCTTCAGATGTATCATCTGATCCCCAAAACAAGATATGCGCGGCTTCAGAAACAGCTAAACTAGAAATAGTTGCGATCGGCAATGAATTGGAATTAGAGAACATGACACATGCTAACACAAAACGACGATAAGCTGGGCTTAAACCAACCATTCGCGTAATAATCTGACTAGACAAGTAGTTCATCGTGGCGTATGTTAAGTAAAAGACAGGAATTGGCCAAAATGCCAAGAGCTTTTGGATTGAAATGACAGATGCGATATTTGAGAATAGCAGACAAGGTGTAAAGAAGACCAAGTTTACTTTTGAGAGCCACTACAAAAAAGTTTTTAAGTATATTGTTTACCTGTCTTTTATTAAGAACTTACCTTTTGCTTGTCCATGCCAAAGTAGCCATATTTTGCCAACACACAACCGAGAAAGACAACCACCATGACTTGTAAAATTGCCTAAAAGAAAGAAAACAATTGAAACATGTCAACCTTTTTTTGACAACAACGATAAATGACCAAAAAAAAAAAAAAAACTTACTTGAACAGCAGCAATAATTAAATTCAACATCTTTTTTTTTCTTCTAGAGATTTTTTTTAAAAAAAAGGTTTTTTTTCGGATATAAAAGAAAAAAGAAAAAAGAATGAAAAAAAGATCTGAATAAAAAACCTTTTTTTTTATAATCCCAATTTTTTTTTTTTTTGACAAGAAAAATCCTGCAATTCTAATCACCCCCATTTGGCTTGTTTCATCATTCTATTCTATTTTTTTATTTTTTTTTCGTGTTACAAATAACCTTGGATTTATTTATAAATATTTTTTTCTTAAAAAAAAAAGATTAAGCAGACTTGAATAAAAGAATGGCAATTTGACCGTGATAAAAGTAGATAAAATGCTTGGATTCTAGACACACACAAAAAAAAAAAAGTTTAGTTTTTTTTTTTTTTTTTTTTTTTTAATAAAATAACTTACCGTGAGTTACGAAACTTCCAAAGTTACGGCCGACAACACAATGCCAAGTAGGACCTACACAAGTAAATAGAGGTTTTTTTTTAATCATCTACTATATTTTCATCATCATCATCATCATCATCATCTTACCGTATTTACGGTCGAATTCACGTTTAATGTGTGCAGCGATATCCTTTTCAATGTTATACTTTTCCAAAGCTTGTGTTGAACACTCGATAGCTTCTTGTTGCATCTCCTCACTCATGTCAACACTCTTGATTACAGCTTTAGTTTCAGACATCTTTCTTTTTTTAAAAAAATTATACGTGTGTGTGTGTTAATATAGGAAACCAACCATCTCCTTTTTTCTTTTCTTCCTTTTTACCTTTAAACTATTCAATTAACAACCAAAAAAAAAAAAAAATACAAAAAAAGGGGAACGTTTAAAAAAAATTACAGAGAGGGGAAAAACATCCCCTCCCATACACGTCACATTCAAAAAAATTTATCATTATTTTTAGTAGGCAGCAGTTATAGAATGACAAAGTTCTAAATGTATCTTTGTTATAGGTAATACACTTCCATTATCAGCATCGGGAAAGGCAGGTTTAACCCAATGTGGCGGTGGTCCTACAGTCATTAAATGATCATCTAAAAAGCCTTCATACTGGTCGAATATAGTATAATCGAACGATTTATAGCCTGTTTCTAGTATCTTTAAATCCTGACTTTGCCTGTTTTGAATTGATTTACGTCTTCTACATAACCAATCTATTCCATTATTAGCATGGTCTGATAATTCCTTTTCTTCGGTAATGGGTTCATAGACTGGCTGGTATTGTTTGCTATCGATTTTGTACCATTGAATCGATTTGAAAAATGCGTGTTTCACAATACTATGCCAACCTGTCATAATACCATGACCCATTCGTTTTTTAGGGTTCTTTTCGAGTAACTACTTGGAAAGGTCATATTACTTTTTGTAGTAAAAAAAGAAACAATAACACAAATACTTACACATTGTATAGCCGAAATACAATCGTTTGAATAACTGGTTTTAGGGTACAGAATATTCTTTTGTAAGATTTGTTTACTTAGTTCATCAATATTTGTACAATGAGACCAAGGGCGCTACACAAGTAAAAAAAAAAAAAAAAAAAAAAAAAAAAAAAAAAAGTTTCTTTGAGTAACCAAGTATTATTATTTTTCGTCACCAATGACATACGGTTCCATAAACGCATTCATAAAACGTAATTCCTACACTCCACCAATCTACATCTTCGGTATATCCATTTGACTGAAATACCTCTGGTGCTATACAAGTAAATTATAAGAATATAGTGTAAAAACAAACAATTCTCTATTTTACCAAAGTACACGGCGGTCCCAGAAAGGGACTTTAATCTTCTCGATTTATTTGGTATTTGACAAGCAATGTTAAAATCACTTAGATGAATATGTCCACATTCATCTAGTAATATATTATCTGGTTTAATATCTCTAAAAAAAAAAAAAAAAAAAAAAAGTTTAGTCGCAACAGCCCCCTTTCACCCCTTTATTAAAATAGATGTATACCTGTGAATTATCCCTTGTGAGTGTAAATACTTGACAGCACAAACCAATTCTGCCATCCAGAACTTTATGGTGATTTCATCATGCTGTTTTATTGTTAAATGAAATCGCAAATCACCAGCTGACCTACAATAGCAATATATAAAAGATATATATACACACGCATACAAATAAAATGTTTCTCTTACATTAAATCCATCGCCATATAAATATAGTCTGTATCTTGAAACGCAAATCTCATATTACAAACAAGTGGATGATCAAGAAATTCTAGCATCGTTCGTTCTCGTATAATATTTGAAACCGCTTCCATTTTTATACATTTTTCTTTCGATATCACTTTTAGCGCGTACAATTTTTGTCGTCGTTTCACTTTATATACCTAATTTCATTGTGTTCGTTAGTCTAGGTGGCGTTTTTTTTTTATATCGTTTTTTTATCGTTTTACTTTTCCAAAAGCTCCTTGTCCTATCGTTTTAATCATTGTGAATTGTGACAAGTTTACAGCTATGGTGTACAAAAAGTTTAAATATAAGTGCTTTCATATTTTATTTTATTTTTAATTTATGGTTTAATACCTTGTCTACTGCACTCTGTACTATCAATATTTCCCATACTTTTAAAAAATAAAGAGAAAAAAGGGGGAGGAAAAAAAATAACAAAAAAAAAAAAATAGAAATAAAAACATTGTCGCCTGGTTCGTCACATGATGAAAGCCCTCTTATTTATTTTTTTCTAATGCGTGTTATGCATGTCAAAATATACAACCGTTAAAATTTCATTTACTACCTTTATGTAACATAGTACAACCAACTGCTTACTATCTTTTGTAGGCATAACTTTAAGTAATAAGGCCTTTTTTTTTTTTTTTTTTCGCCTGTCATTTTTATCCGTTTGGTTTATTCAATACTTTCAATTGTAAATAAATGTCGGCTTATCTAAACTACCACAATTTTATTGAAAGGTGGAGAGCACATTTGAACAGCAAGTCCTTTTTTTCTCTTTTTTTTTTGCAATTGATACACTTTTTGATATCCAACAATAAACGTAATTATAAGAAGAAAAGGTAGAAAAATAATTTATTATTTACTTATTGCAATAGGGCAAGGAACCTCCTTATTATTTTAAAGCTATCGTACTCAGCTCGGAAATCTGCCACAGTCTCCAAAACATTTCTTTCCGTTGCATTGATTGAACCTTGGTAAGCCCTCTTCAAATCATAAAAGGAGGTTGAGAACACGACATACATATCCCACGTAAGTTTTAAGTCAGTCATCAGTTTAGCTCCTATGGCTAAGAATCGGTTAACATCTGCATAGGTAGCTTGTTGTAACCCGCCTTCTAGCCTTTGCAACCCTTGGTTTAATCGTTCAATCGATCGCCTGTTATTCTGTCTGCAACGTTCTACTATATCAATCGCCTTAAGTATGGTATACGCAACTTCGAAATTTCTAAACGTCCTTTGATAATTGTTATACTGTTCTGTCATCTCCCTGTAAGCAAGTTTTATTTCTCCAATGATTGCTCTGCTTCTAGGCGACACACCACGCAACGATACTTGGTGATCTAAAAAGTTTAGATACGCATGTGCTGTCAAAACTCTATATGCTCGATTGATCAAAGCCATTTTAGTTCTAAGCTCATTTACCTGTGCCAAGGTTATTCGCGGTAAGTCGATAAAGAAACGCCCAAAACCTTCTCTATCTCGTCCATGAAATCCAAGGAACGCCCATCTACGCTCTCTTTCTACGTCAGTATATGCAACACGGGGAATAACAGTTTTTGCGCCTCCACCTAGAACAGTGCGTTTGAGCCATGCTAAGATTCCTTCCTCAATATCTTCATCCTCGTTACGAACTGCAGCGGTCTCGTTCATCCTCTCAATCCTTTGAAGTCGCTCAATTTCTCTCCTATTTTCATCATAAATGCCACCATTATTATTACCAGGAATGTCGCCATTAACATTATCATTAATTTCGAAATCATTGGGAATATTCGTCAAAATAGTCTGAAACAATTGTATATCTCTTAAAACGTCTGCTGCAGCACGTCTAAACGCAATCGATCGGCGATTATTATAGCCAAACAAATTTGGGAATCCGGGTTTCCATTGTATATAATTCATAAAAAGTTGGTTGAAAAGATTCCCGACATGTGTGTCCTCGTTGTAAGTATCAATACACAAGAGTTCATTCAAATTAAATGTTGCAATAATATCGCCCACATTAGCTGAACTTGTCAAGTAAAGCAACATAAAATCACAAACAAACAAGTTTTGGGACGTGCAGAGAGCATGAAAAATTGCCATAGGGACCTCCTCAAACTCGTTTGGACCATCACCCACTATTTTTATACCCAAATTCGACGAGAAAATAAACATAATTGATCTTGCTACGATTACTGTATATTGTTCATCTATATGATAACATATGTATCTTAGCAACTCCTTTAACCTAGTCTCTCTATCAACCGAAAACAATTCTATCAGGATATTTTTTGAAAGACTTTCTACCGTTTGTTGTTGAAATAATAGATTTCCTCTATTTCCTTGGAGACATGTCAAAGGACGAAATCTGTTACGGCAGATCCACATTTGAAGTCGGTCAAGGTAGGTTTCATATATTAAAGCGTCTCCTTCTCGATCGAAAATAAACCTGTCGACGATTTGTACATGGTCGTATGGAATCATATCAGGTAGAGGAACTTCATTAATACCAGGAACATTTTCGCGAACACGTGCATTTAGAATAAGCCGATAAGTAGCGTATAAATAAATCCCAAACACTAAAGAAAAGAATGTAGTGAGAGCCATTGATAACGCCGAAACAAAAAATGGAGTGAAAATATTCATTGATAGTTGTAAAAAAAAAAAAAAGGGGAATATCTTATTACTCAATTAAAAAAAAAGGACATTCTTTTTATACTTGGCGATTAAACTACAAAGGACAATTTATTGCTGTTATTATTAGTCGCATTCATCTATCACTCAAAGTAAAACAAACAAAAAATGCCTTTTTTGGTCACTTTCATCTAAAATATGCTTCATTGTACTCTTCTTACTAACGTGCATATTTAAATATAATCTGTAATAATAAATGTCCAACTTCTTTATTATAGGCGTTAAGATGCCCCATTGACTTTTTTCAAGCATGTTTTCTTTTATCCTTTCGTCAACCAATGAATGTAATCAGTAGTTACTGATATCTAGATTATTTAAAGTAACTAATCTTTTGCAGCACTACTCTCTACATTTCCGCCAGTAGTTAGCACCGTACGCATTAAATATTGTCGACATCATTTTGCTTGAAAGTGATCTATATATAACTAACCTCTGATGCCCTTGACTAACGTACCATGAACCCAACTACTTCTGATTCACACTTCTAAATACATATTGATTGATAACAAACTTTAAGATAAAGAGCACATCATCTACACAATACGAGTAATGGACAAGACAGATAAAGTAAAAAAGTAGATGTAAGTAATTGATGAGTAAGTAGTGATAGTATGCAACATTTTTTTTTAAAAAAGAGAAGGGGAAGTTGAGTTTTTTTTTTTTTTTTTTGAAATTTAGACCTTTTCACCCTATTAGGAAATTTAGTAGGTGACATTTAATGATTCTCTTCAATTACTTTGGGAATGCTTTGCGGAGCCGTTTTTTTTTTCTCGGCGCATCTCCCTCACCCAAATGACATTATCTCATGTGTAGTAGGAGGGGTCTGAAGCTCTCTGACCCGAGCTACAACTATTTAAAGAAATTATTTATTCCTTTATCTGGAATAAAATAAACTCCCCCCCCCCCCTTTTTTTTCTGGAACTTTTACATTAATTATGAAGCTATCCTAGCTTCTTTTTTTTTTTTGACGTGTAGAGGGCGATAACCCCTTTATTACCGCTACTGATTTAACTTTTTTTAAACCAGCATTACACATCTAACAAAGCGAGCAGTGAATAGGCAAAACATTCGATATATTTTCAAAACTATACTAGTGGACGAGCATAATAGTCCATTTTTTTTATTTTATTTTTACTCAGAGATTCATTTGAAACCAATAAAAATCTCGCAGCATTTTTTTTTAAAAAAATCTTTCCTTTACTACACTCTTTTTTTTTTTGTACGCAACAATGTCCAGACATAGAGCTGTAAGAAACTTGGATATCGACGGTAAGAAAAGCAAAAACTACCTTACCCAGAACAAAAGTTATTTATACTGTGTATACTTTAGATATTTTACAAGAAGACGATTATGACAGTGAATACGATGAGAACGCTAGTAAGTTTTTTTTTTTTTAAAAAAAAAAAAAGACTAATTTTGTTGTTGACATTTTTGTATTTGTAGTTGACGAAACCGCCATTTCAACTGAAGATTTAGAGACTTTAGAGGAAGCGTTAACGTATATCTACAACATTATTGGAGAGGACACTATACTTTCTGAAAAGGAGATAAAGGAAACTTTATGGAATTCTTATTTCGATACAGAAGAGACTTTAAATTGGGCACTTGGTAAAATATTTTTCTTTATGAAAAAAGGGGGTTGGGGTTTCAAGCGTACTTATGAAATGGTTTGTATTGTGTAGAGAGAATCGAAAAGACGAAAGCAATCGAGGAAAAGAAGAAGGCTAAAGAGGAAGCCAAGAAAGGTAACAAATTTTTTTTTATGACATAAGATACAGAGAGAGAACTCCGATATATATTTTGCGTTTTTTTTTTTTTTTTTACTTTTTTTTTTTTTTCGTGCTCTTTTTAAAAAAAAAGTGAAAGTAAAACAGGTAAAGAAAAGCAATCAACAAAAAAAAAAAGAAACCTCTCAACTAAAAAAAAAAAATGTTTTCTCTAGAATGAGCGATCGACCTTCACTTTCCAGTTTAGCTAATTTAGCTTCATCTAAAAAAAAGACTTCTTCGCTTGCTTCATTAGCCTCACAAGCAAAACCCGTTTCTTCTTTACAAAGTTTAGCACAAAGAGGCAGCTCTGTACAAAAGACGACACCTTCCAGCAACAACAGTTTATCTCATTTAGCTTCACGTACCAACACACTTGGTTCGTTAGCCAGTCTAGCAAAAAAGCAACCAACTAAACCTGCTTTGACACATACACCACTTCAACTTGTAAAACCATCACCTCCTCCTATTGCCAAACCTCAAGTTGTTGTCGTTAAAGAAGAAGAAGAGGAAGAAGAGGAAGAAGAGGAAATTGTCGAAAATGCATTGATAGCTAAACCTTCTATGGCCGCACAATTTTTATTTCAGGATTTACCTATGAACCGCACTTCTTTAAAACCTGTCAGTTCCAAAATATCTACAATTCCTGTGTTTGGGTTCAACCAGCCTAGTCCTGACGATGTTGTGCTTGCTGCTCAAAACCAGCGTACCAACAACAAAAAGAGCTTATAGTTCTCTCTCTCTTTATCAAAAAAAAAACCATAAAAAAAAACCATTAAAAAAAACTAACCTTTTCAAAATTTAAAACAATAGCTGCCGCAGAAAAGAAAGCTGCTGCTGCTGCCGCTGCTGCTACTGCCAAATCCAAATCCATCAAAAAAGAAGAAGAACACGTAGAATTTTTATCTGACGAAGAAGACATCTCACAAGAAATGAGCGCCATGGGGTTCCAGACGCACTCTGAACCGTTAGCCAAGATCCCTAGTTCCAAACGAGTCAACGTGCTTGAAGAGTTTGAAAAGCGATCGAGCGCCAAACCCAAACTCAACCTGGTAGTGATCGGTCACGTGGACGCGGGTAAATCTACGTTGATGGGACATTTCCTGTACGCCCTGGGACAAGTCAACGAACGCACAATGAAGAAATTCGAACGAGATTCACAAAAGATCGGTAAGGGATCGTTTGCGTATGCTTGGGTGTTGGACGAGACTGGAGAGGAAAGAGATCGTGGTATTACCATGGACATCGCCACCAACCATTTTGAAACCGACCACAAGAGCTTTACCTTACTGGACGCACCTGGGCATCGTGATTTCATCCCAAACATGATTTCAGGTACGGCGCAAGCAGATGCCGCAATCTTGGTAGTCGATGCTTCCCCAAACGCCTTTGAATCTGGGTTTGACGCAGGTGGACAGACCAAGGAACACGCGGTGTTGGCCAGAAGTTTAGGTGTGCAGCAACTGATTGTCGCCATTAACAAGCTGGATAATGTTGCATGGAACCAAGCCCGGTTTAAAGAAGTGCAGGCTAAATTAGGCACGTATTTGGTTCATGTCGGATTTAAAAAGAGCAATGTTTCGTTTGTACCCGTGTCTGGTTTAACAGGAGAGAATTTGGTCAAGAAGAGCGAGGTCCCCGAACTGACGTCCTGGTATAAAGGCACCAGTTTGTTGGACCAGATTGATAAGTTTAGTCCTCCTATGCGGTTACTGGATAGACCGCTAAGAATGCGCGTGACGGATTTCTTTAAGGGCGGCATTGGAAGCAGTGGAGGTGTTTCCGCGGCCGGTAACATTGAGTCGGGCACAATTCAAGTCGGTGAGCAAATCATGATTGTACCTGGAGGAGAAATTGGATATGTGAAAAGTAAATTTTTTCTTTTTTTGATGATTGTTATAAAATAATGGTCTAATGTTTCTTTTTGTAGCTATGCAAGTGAATGAAGAACCAGCTACATGGGCAGCTGCTGGTGATTCTGTTTTAATGACGTTGGTACAACTTGATATTTTGAATTTAAGGTAAGACGAATATTTTTTGTTAAAACACATAATATATTCATGCAAAACACTTTTTTTTTTTTTTTTTTTAGTAATGGATGTATTGTTTGTACGCCATCGAGACCGGTACCCGTCACCAGTTTATTCGAAGCACAAATTGTAGTATTTGATATCCGTATTCCAATTACCCCTGGATACCCAATTGTTCTTCACCACGGTAGTTTGGATGAACCGGCATTTGTGTATAAATTAGTTGAAGTTTTGGATAAATCCACAGGGGAAGTGATAAAGAGAAACCCGCGTTGTTTAACCAAAGGCATGACGGCAAAAATTCAAATTAAGCTCTCTCAGCGTCCTATTCCTTTAGAAACATTTAAAGATAATAAGCAGTTGGGTCGTATTATGTTGCGTAAAGATGGTGAAACTGTTGCTGCTGGTGTAGTAAATGATATTTTAACTTTTGGTTCTTAATGTTTTGACGTGTATAAAATAATATAAAAAAAAGTTGGGTCAGTTTTTTTTTTCCCAAAAATTAAATTTAATTAGAAATAAAGGGTTAGTTTTGACACTATATACATCAGCTCATAGCTTAGCTTAATGAAACTACTTTAAATTAACCACAGGCCTTTATGACGTTTTTTTAATGCAAAGTAAATCTCGAAGAGAAATGTTTTTTATTACTTATTGGTAAATAAACTTTTAATGCAAAGTTATCTATCAGTGTGATAAATAATTATCCTAAAATGTTTTCCCTCTGACAGCATTGTATACAAATAAAAATAAAAAAGTGTTATTTTATGAGCCAAGACCGAATTTATTACCGGTTTTTTTTAAGAAAAAAGCAAATGTTTGTGTATATGTAGGTTGTGTTACAATCATATATCAATATGATACAAAAAAAAAAAAAAAACGATTTACAGTATCTCTAAAAAAACTAATCATAGATTGGAGAACTAGTCTTTGGTAATGCATCAAAAGCGATGTTGAGATGAAAGAGATCAGATTCCCAGCGAAACCTAAACTTGACGGCATTAGCGGTTTCTTTAAACATATGCATGACAGAGTCATATTTTGATTGACACGATTCTAGAGCTGTATGAGCCGTTGCTCTATCACCTTCAAAATAAATAGAGCCTTGTGTTTCGGTAGCACATGCAATCTACAACAACACGAGAGAGAGAGAAATGTTAGTATACAAGTTCGTTAGGTATAACATCTAATAAGTACCTCTTCTTTTGCTACTTTGTAGAGCTCTTCTAGCTCCGAAGATACAGATTCGAGTGACACATGATGCTCTAAATGATGACTTTCAGAAAACTGCGGAAGACAAGGTTCTGCAAAAGACGAATTTAGAGAAGATGAAAATACAAGAGAAAAAGTGGAAGATGCAGAAGATGAAGAGCGGCAGCGCATACGAGGGAACCATTTGGATGGGTTTAATATACTGTGGTGTTCTGGTGATGATGCCATGATGTGACACGAAGTGCGTTTAGCATGAACGGTTGACTCATTGTTCATTGAAAAGAGGCGCGCAGATACAGATCGAATACGTTTTGGGAAACTTTCATTTATTTGTGGACTTTCCATTATGTTGTATGTAAAAAGGTAAGTAAAAAAGTAATGGAAAAAAGTAAAAAAGCTAAAAGTATATTTATAGTTTTTTTTTTTTTTTTTTTTATTTGTATATATTTGGTTTGCTACTTTTATCAGTATAGAGATAGAAGACACATATAAAGCTTCTTAGTTGCTTCATTTGTTATAACCAATCAGTTTGAGTACAGTTACGCCTCATTATTGAATTTTTACCCGAGTTTAAACATTTTGTATAGTTACTACTTGGGCTCCCTAAAAAAAAATATTTTAAGGAAATTGGGTTTACGCTGTGTAGTATATTAAAACAGTTGTAATCATGATGCTATTATATAAAAGAAGGTATATTGTATCTCTACTGAGTATCCCCTTTGTAACAACATTCCTTGCGCTACAAATACCCAAGTTATAAATAGTTGTTGGTGCAGTTGTACTCCCTTAAAAAAAATAAAAAATTGAATTACTTTTTTTTATAGTCCGTCCGGAAATTTTGCATTGTGCTCGCGTGTGCGCGCGCGCTTGAAAGTGAGGGGGCAGTAATTGGAGTGTGTGTGTGTGAGAGAGGCGGTAAAGCGAAAAAGGTGATTGATTTTTTTTTACTTCCTCTTTGCATCCATCCATTCGTCCTGAGAGTAAGTTGATACTTTTTTTAAAAAAAATCAATGAAAGAAGACGACACACCAAAAAAAAAGACTAGAACACCATCCATCCATTTTTGAGAGGAAAAAAAAAACACGCACAGAATATTTTTTTTAGACATTTTGGAAACAAAAAAACGATTTTGGACATGCGACACTTCAAAAAACCATGGATTCGCCTTCTTTCATTATTTTTTTTTTAAAAAAAAAAGAAATTCATTAAAAGAAAGTACAATGAATTAAACAGAATTGTTATTGTGTAGTAAACAATGGTCACTCCTGCTGTCAAGCATAACATTATCAAGAAGCGTACCGCTACCTTCAAGCGTCATCAATCTAACCGCTTCATGCGTGTTGGTGTAAGTAGAAAGAAAGAAAAAAAGCAATGAAAGGAAAGCAAGAAAAAAAAAACTGACATTTTGTGTGTAATAGGAATCTTGGAGAAAGCCCAAGGGTATTGATTGTAACATGCGTAGACGTTTCAAGGGTCAAGCCCCTATGCCCAAGATCGGTTACGGATCCGCCAAGAAGACCCGTAACATCATGCCCAACGGTTTCCGCAAGTTCGTTGTTTCCAACGTTCGTGAACTTAACCTCTTGTTGATGCACAACCGTTCTTATGCCGCTGAAATCGCTCACAACGTTTCTTCCAAGAAGCGTGTTTCTATTCTTGAACGTGCTGCTCAACTTAACGTCAAGGTTACTAACGCTGGTGCTCGTCTCAGATCTCAGGAGTAAATCTTTTTTTTTTCTCTTCTCTTTTTTATAAATCTCAATACATTTTTTTTTTAAAAAAAATATTTTGTTGTATGCGCGCGTGTGTGTGTGTACGTGCGAATATGAGAGAGAGAGAGAGAGTGCGTGTGAGGGTTTTATTTTAATGATACAAAAGATATGAGTGTGTGTGTATGGAGTTTGGGGTATTACAAATATTTATACATCATCAGGCAGAATTAGACTATCCACTATAAAAGGAGAGTTTTTTTTAGTATTTTTAGCAAGTGGGGATTTAAAGGAGTTTTGTAACTTACAATGCACGTGTATGTTATCAACTTTATTGGCATGGAAATCTTTTTTATTAAAAAGATGTTTTTTTTAATTATTACTATAGTAACCAAATGACAAATAAATGACTTACTTTCAATAACGGTTCCTGATGGAGGGGAAGAAGAGGAAGAAGGTTGTGAGCCTTTTAACATTTGAATGACCTAATTGTTGATACGTTTTAGTATGAAATAATCAGTTGACTTTTTTTTTTTAAGTTTGTAGTATTGCCTCTTCTGTATCGATGGCAACATTGGCATTCAAGTCTGCATAAGATCGACATAATGGGCAAGTAAAACCGGGATAGTTTTGTAATAAAGGGTAACAACACTTGAAGTGGAATGAATGAGAACAAGGAGCTACAAATAGAGCTTGGAAAGGTGCAATTGCGTATAAACAAATACAGCATTCGTCTATTTCGTCCTCGTCTTTTGCAGTCAAATTTCTCAGCGTTTTGAATGAATTTAAGCTGTTCGATTTGGTGGGGTTAGTTTTATAGTTGTACATACGTGTATATATAGTCTTCTTCTTACCAGTATGAAGACGGAAGTTGGTTCATTTTCGTTTGATTGATTTCAATTCTCATTTTTACACAACGATAAATTTCTTTTTTTTTGTTATTGTTATTGTTTTTTTTTTGTTAGTCATCAAACACAATAAGGATGCACAGAAAATAACGCTATTACCTTCAATCCCGCCTTGATAATCAACGCCTAGTTGAATAACATCTCCATGGTGTAATAAGAATGGTTTTGACTCGTTATTGGGTGGGCTTAATCTTGCTCTATTAACGAATGTACCTGATGATGATCTGGTATCACGTATATAAAACTACAAAAAAAGAGTGTGTTAACTACGTGTACACATATAAATATATACATGTATATACTTTACTTGGTCATTCTCTATAAAGATTTCAGCGTGACCTCGACTAACTACTTTACTCCTAAAGGTAATACGATCGAGGTTATGAAATCTGTCTGTAAATCTGCCAATTTTCAATACAGTGTCGTCGCGCAAGTCACGTTCAATAACATCAAATACGAGTGAGTTGGGTGATGTATCAAGGTGAGGCACAATACGTAAATGTGTCGTTTTCTCCATTACTGTATATATATAAACAAGTTACAAAGGGGAAAGAGGAGGTAAAAAAAAAAGAAGAAAAAAAGAAAAAAAAGAGGTTTTTATAGGACCTGACTACACTTGTTTGCTCGCCAATTTGCGTCACTTGAATCATGAGGGCGTTTTACAAAATAAGCCAAAAAAAAAAAGTATCCAATCAAAAGTTGCATTATTCTACTTTTTTCTGATAGGTCAGCCCTTTGGCTAATTATATTTTCCCGCATACTTTTTTCTTTTCTTCTTTCTCCTGTTTAATTTTTTTATATAACTTGTATGGATTCTCACGCTGGACACGGTGGTGGTGGTGGTGGTATGGATATGCCTGCTGCTTCTTGTAAAATGAACGTAAAGTATAAACCATTTTTATACAGCAGAAAAAAAGGGACTTATATAGATAAAATAGATGCTGTTTAATTGGCAAATTGAAGATACGTGTGTGGTGTTTCGTTGGTGGCATATTCAAGGACCCATCAGTTTAATTTTATCATGTATCGCGATATTTTGTATTGCAGCAGGCTATGAATGGATTAGATCCTATGTTGGCCAAGTTGAAAGTAAGTGGACAGAAGCCGAGATTCTATTGTCAAGAAGTGAAGATGACGAACCCGTCTCGGAAGGACAGACGACGATGGTCCATGCTTATCATCAGCATAACAGGTAAAAAAAAATGATGTTATTTATAGGTCTGCATCATCTGATAAAAAAAAACTCATTAGATTATCAAAGAAGAGGGAATTTATTCGTTCCAGCTTGTACGCAGTATTAGTAGCTGTTAGCTTTTGGCTTATGCTTGTATTTATGACATACAATGGATACCTTATGATTGCTACAGTACTAGGTGCAGGTTTTGGGCATTTTATTTTTAGTAATGGTAGATTAACAGCTAATAAATCAATTCAATGCCATTAAAGGCTCTTTTTTACTCTTCTTTTTCTTCTTCATCATCATCTTCAATGTGACGTTGTCGGACACGTGCGGCAATGGATCCTTCCTTATCTGATTCAATTTGAGCCTTTAATTTTTCAAGCACCTGATCTGGATCCTCTTCTTCTTCCAAAGCTGATAAATCATCTTCTTCCTTGGCTTTTTCTTGAGTTGATGATTCAACCACTTGATCAATTGCAGCTTGCTTTGATTTACGCGATGGGTTAAACTGTTTACATTGTGGGCAAATATATTCTATATGACACCCCAGTTAATAATAATTCCTATGTGTACATATATATAACTTACGGATGGTATCAAATTCTTCTTTGGCAACAAGTCCATTGTGATTAAAACAGTGAGCACAGATTAAAGCATATTTTGTTTCAGGTCCCGCATCACCAACTAAAGCATCAACTATTTTATCATACCATTGCGGTTCTGTACGAGGTGGAGGTAAAATAGGTTGTTGTTGTTGTTGTTGTTGTTGTTGATGTTGACGATGCATTTGTTGTTGGTGTGTAGGTGAGAAAGGATTGGGTTGCATAGATCTCATGGGCATAGAAGCAGGCTTTCGCTGTCTTAATTCCTGTTGTAATTTCTCTTGCTTTAACGCTTCTTCCTTTTTCTTTGTTAAGGCTTGGTCATATCTTTCCACCAAGGACTGTGTAGTATAATAAGATGTATTTTTCTTGAGTTCCTCTAATTTACCTTTTTGTTCTTTACGAAGTTTTATCAAGTTGGCTTCTTCCTTCTTTTGCTTTTGTTCATAGAACCAAACAAGACCTTTTCGAATATAATAGATGCTAAAAAAAAAAAAAAAAAAAAAAAAAAAAAAAAAAATGACAGGTAAGATGGAGAAAGAAAAGAAAAAGAAAAAAATACTTTACGCTGCTGGTAATGAGACAACGGGAACAGAAGATAATATCAAGTGTTCAGTTGCAACTTCATTTTGGTTCATTTGATAAAACAAGTAAAAGACAAACCCAACCCAAATCACAAGCGAGTAAATGATCCACATGAAACTAGTTCTACGCTGCCTAATTTTGATCTCGGACAATCGACTCTCTGCCTTTTGAATGTGAATGTCTAGTTCAGACAGAATCTTTTCAAAATCTCTTGAATTCGCCTAATAAGAAACAATAGCAGTTAGTTTCTTACACGTCTTTTTTTTTTCTTTGTTAAAATAACTTGCCTTTTCTCTTGAAAATATCGCACCCATGGTATTATGTGTGTATAAAGAAAGTATAAAGAAAAAGAGGAAAAAAAAAAGGGTCTTTTTTTTTATTTATTTATTTTTTATTTGATTTTTTGCACGTGGGGCATGATTTGAAATAAACAAGTTGCGTTCCTTTTTTTTTTTTTTGTTAACCTATATTTCACATGTTTATTATTATTTGTTATGTATATATTTTTTTTAAGATGAAGGTGGAGGAGGAGCAGACATAGGAGGAGGGGCAGAGGGTCCACCGGGAGGCCCGTAAAATCCTGGGGGAGGGGGAGGGGGACCGCCAAACAGACCTGGTGGTGGAGGTGGACGTTGACCGGGAGGAGGACGGAATCCTGGTGGTGGTGGCATGAATTGTCCTGGTGGTGGAGGTGGGAAAGGAAATCCTGGTCTACCCATCATGTGAGGTGGAGGTGGTCTACCGCCAAATCCATTAGGAGGGGGTGGTCCACCAACTATTATTTAAATTTTGTGTTTAGTCTCTTTTTGATTGTTGTCATATACACATATAAAACTTACAAAGTACAGGTGCTCCTGCTCCTGCTCCTGCTCCTCCATAAGGTAGTTGAGGATATCCAGCATATTGTGCGGGTAAAACTATAAAATAAAATGACAGCTCAATAAAAAAACACGAAACTTTATTTTTTCGCAAGTGTTTACCTGCTTCTGCTACATCGTATGCTCTTGTAATCTCGTCAATAATCGATTGTGCTTTGTCGTGACTGATTTCTAAATAAAATGGTTTAGATTCACTTGTTTTTTTTTCATCAAAGGTTATACTTTACCAGCATAGTAATTACGAACGTTTAAAATATGATTCTTTCCTGCATTATGCGCTTTTCTAACAGATGCTACAAAAAATAAAATAAAAAAAAGGAGGGTTGTCAATCGTCTACGTACTCTACAAAAAGACATGTGTGTGTGTGATATTTACAACTATCGTGCGTTAAAAAGATATCACAATATTCTACACAAAAAAAGAAAAAGGTGTGTGTTAGTTTGTCACTAGTCTAATAACTGTAATGGAGGACAATTAATATTTACCACAGTAATACTTTGGCATTGCTAATTAAACAGTTTTATACAGAAAAAGAGTTTTTTTTTTCTTTAAAAAAAAAAAAGAAAAAACGAGCAAGAAAAAAAATAATAAATTGTGACGCTTTTCTAATGCCTTCAACTGGCAAAAAAAAAAAAAAGTGTAAACAAAACCTTTTTCCTTTTCTTTTTTCTTTCTTTTTTTCTCTTTGTCGAGTATGGAAACAATAGACTATAGTGAAAAAGTCCCAGGCCTGTTTGTAGTACACGAGGCAGTATGCAAAAGCGAGGAAGAAGAACTTGTTAGTTTTGCAGATACGCAAACGTGGTCCGGCTTAGGCACAAGGTAAAAAAAAGGAACATCGTAGTTTTCCCCCTTACTCTTCTATTTATAGTTTGTGTCTAGTCCCAACCCAGAACTAAAGCGAAGAACACAACAGTATGGTCATTTATTCAGCTATCGATACAGGTACTTAAAACTCTAATACAAGCAAAACAAGAGTTTTCCTTTTTATCTAACAGTACATACAGAAAGGTGTTGCAAGAGTACGGCCCGTTTCCTGATAACTGCACTTTTTTCGTAAATCGTATCACGGAAAATCAGTGGATGCTAAATACGCCAAACCATCTGCTTATTAATGAATATAATGCGGGACAAGGCATTATGCCTCATATAGGTAATGGAATAATCTCGGATTTATATAAACTAGAACTAAACTAAAAAAAAAAAACGTTTTTTTTTTTCAGATGCACCTGCTTTATTTGGACCTGTCATTATATCGTTATCGTTATTATCAGATTGCATCATGACATTTACCAATCAAGACCAACCAATTGATATATTACTCCGTAAGTACTGCTAAAAGAAAGAAAGAAAAAAACTAGCAGCACGAATTAACAGTTATGATGTATATAGCTCGCAGATCCCTGGCGATTTTAACTCTTGATGCTAGATACAAGTATAAACACAGTATATCCAAAGACCTTGAAGAAACTGTAGATGGTGTTACTATACATAGAGATAGACGTGTATCTTTTACTTTTAGAGAAATTATAGCTTGGGAAGCCTTAAAATAATAAAAACAATATCGTCATTGAACTTGGTTTTTAAAGGAGTATATGTATTTATTAAAATAAAGGGGAGGAGGATGATGATGATGTAGCTTAGGCTTCAACCTTGAAAGGTTTCAATTTCCAAATTTTATCAGCGTATTCACGAACAGCTCTATCAGAAGAAAAGAATCCCATACCAGCAGTACACATGATAGATTTCTTTACCCACGACTTTCGGTCTCTGTAAGTTGCATCGACTTCGGTATGCTTTTGAAGGTACGATTTGAAATCGACTGAGATAAGGTAATAGTCACCACCGTAAGTCAATGTGTTAATAAGAGGCCCAAAGATGGAAGGGTCGCCAAACTGCCCACCCTGAATCGAGTCAAGCACAACCTGAAGCGAGGGGTCCATAAAGAGCCCGTGGTACTTTTGGTTATGACGAATGTCTTCTACCTCATCAGAGAGCACGCCAAACATAAAGATATTTTCTGCTCCAATTTGTTCTCCAATTTCAATATTCGCACCGTCCACGGTACCCAAGATCAACCCACCGTTTAGCACAAACTTCATGTTGGAAGTACCCGAGGCTTCAGTACCCGCTGTGGAAATATGTTGAGAGATATCAGAAGCAGGTACAATGATTTCAGCAAGCGAGACATTGTAGTCGGGAATGAACACTACTTTAAGCATGTCTTGGATACTTGTGTCGTTGTTAATTACGTGAGCAGCACTGTTGATTAACTTGATGACCAGTTTTGCAATGTAGTAACCAGGCGCAGCTTTACCACCAAAGATCACCACACGAGGTACCTGCTGAGAGATGTCGTCGGCAGACATCTTTTTAAGGCTTTGGTAACGGTAGATGACAGACAGGATGTTCATGTACTGACGCTTGTACTCGTGAATACGCTTCACTTGGATGTCGAACAAGGCGTCAGGGTTGACAGTGATGCCCATGTTGGTCTTGATCCATAAAGCTAAGCGTTCCTTGTTCTTGTACTTGACTGCTGCCCATTCAGTTTGAAACTTGACATCATCCGCAACTCTTTTCAACTCCTTTAATAAATCGAGCTTCGTAGCCCAGTCTTCAGAGCCCAGCGTCTTTGTGATTAAGTCTCGCAAGTCCGGGTTGGCTTGGTACAACCAACGTCGAGGAGTAATACCGTTTGTGATGTTGATAAACTTGTCAGGCCCGTAGTACTTTATGAAATCGTTGAACAAGTGCTTTCGGATCAAGTCAGAGTGCAAAGCAGCAACACCGTTGACGGTATGAGACCCAACGACAGCCAAGAAAGCCATACGCACCTGTTGCGGCGACCCTTCTTCAATAATAGAGATACGTTTCAGCAACTCACGGTCGTCCACAAAGACCTTTTCAACTTTTTGCAAAAAGAACAAGTTGATATCGTAGATGATTTGCATGTGACGAGGTAGGATCTTTTCCATCATGGGCACGGACCAGCATTCAAGAGCTTCAGGCAAGACCGTGTGGTTGGTAAACGCAAACGTACGCGTCACAATGTCCCAAGCGTCGTCCCATTCAAGGCCCTCGATATCAACCAGAATACGCTGTAGTTCAGGCACGGCTAACGTAGGATGAGTGTCGTTCATCTGCACAGCAACCTTATCAGGGAAATCCTTCCAGGGGCACTTGGCACGTTTAAAGCGGTGAATGATATCTTGCAAAGAAGCGCTGACGAAAAAGTACTCTTGTTTCAACCGAAGTTCCTTACCGACCAAATGGTTATCGTTAGGGTACAGCACCGAAGTCAAGTTTTGCGCAGCAGTTTGTTCTGCAACAGAGCGTTCATAGTCACCAGCATTGAAGGAATCAAAATCAAATGTGTTTAAGGGCTTTGAGGACCAGAGACGGATGTTGCCGCAACCTTTGGTGTCGAAGCCAGGAATCGGTACGTCGTAAGCCATAGCTTGCACCTTATCACCGCCCTCCCATGTCATACGAGATTCGCCCTTTTCATTCATCTTGGTAGCGACGTAGCCATGGAACCGAACTTCGTAACGGATATCAGCACGCGGGAACTCCCAAGGGTTATCGAAATTCAGCCAGTAATCAGGCATCTCGGTCTGGTACCCGTCTTTGATCATCTGCTTAAAGATACCGTACTGGTACCGAAGTCCGTACCCCCACGTAGGGTAGTCTTGCGTAGCCGCAGAGTCCATGTAACAAGCAGCAAGTCTACCTAGTCCACCGTTACCCAGCGCCGCGTCCTTTTCTTCACACAGCAGGTCTTCCAAGCTGAACCCCAGATTCTCCACACTTTGCTGGTAGTTTTTCTTCACGTGGAGGCAGTGTAAGGCGTTATCAAGCGCACGGCCGATAAGGAACTCCATGGACATGTAATAGCAGCGTTTCGGGTTTTCACGGTGAAGTGCTTCTTGCGTCAAGTTCCAGTCTTCGAGGAGACGGTCGCGCACAGAGTGTGCAGTGGCTTGGTACATGGCCAGCTTGTCAAGGTTGTAAACACCGCGACATAAAGTCGTGATGGTGTGGTGCACAATATCGTTTTCAATGGACTTGGTGTCGTTCTTCTCGGGCACAATGTGGGTCTTCCAGGTTTTGAGCGCAGCGTCGGAAAGTGGTTCGTGCGTACTGGCGCGTAACGGAACACTGTTGGGTGTCACGGTCTCGACATTGGCGTCGTTATCAACGTGGATCACAACGTTGGTTAACCGACGTGTTAGTTTGGGCATAGATAGCCGGCGAGGTCTACCTGTTGTAGCTGTTGCAGCAGTTGCGGCAGGTGTTACAGTCATCTCAAATATATATAAAAAAAAGATGAAAAAAGGAAGAAGAAGAGGAAAAAAAAGGGCGTTTTTATACAAACCCACACTATCGATTAAACCTCAGCTGATTCCAAAAAGCTTTTTAATGATGATGATGATGTATTTTATAGATGAAGATATGTATGATTCCCACACACACGTTTACTTTCAGGTAAACAATAACAAGTTGTACTTTTTTTTTTTATTCTCACACAAAAAAAAAAAAAAAAGTGTGAGTGAGGTTCTTCCCCCTCCCAATATTATGCAAACAAGAAAAACTGGTACATGACTCCGATTCAAATCACTAATTTTACTTTTTCCCAAAGTAAAAAGAATGAGATAAATCGTATGTTTATTAAAAAGACGTAGGTTCGACGTTTCGTTGCGATATAGAAATAGAATACAGCTGTAGAACTGTATACGGAGTTGGCGAGAATAAACACACGCGAAAAAACACGGCCAGTTACTGGATTTATATAAATAGAATCAATGCTGAGGATAAACGCTATGACGGGGGGAAAATGTGTTTTGCGTAACGGACCAAAAGATTTGGTCAAAACCGGTTGCTTGTCATTTTACCCCCCAATTCCAAACTCCCTTTTTAAGTAAAATCATAAATAGAAAAGCGAAAAGATGTTGTAGCTTCACCGCTTCCTGATCAAGGCAGAGATTACAACCCTCTACCAAAAGGTGTATAGTAGGACAGATTGTGATGTATTTATTTGTTATTATCAGAAGATTAAGATTTTCTCACCCCCATCAATGTTAGTCTGGGCTGTTCTTTTTTATTTTGTACTCTCTCCGCCAAGTATATATAAATGCTTGAATTATATTTTAAAGTTTGACACTTTTTTCTTTTTATACATTGTATACATATATATATTGTGCGCGTGTGTGTGTGTGAAGGGGTATGCAGTTCAAAAATTTTATTTACAAATTATTTTGGATGACAGATATATATATATTAACGTTTTTTATAAAGAAACTTCTTCATTTCTTGAACCTTATCATCCGCATCTTTTTTAACTCTTCTTGCCCATTCATCATCTAACCTCGACGGGTCACTAATCATTCTTTCCACAATGTCGTCAAATCGACTTCGATACTTTGACTTTAATATCTGAAAGTTCTGCTGGTGTTCCTCCATCATTCTTTGTTTTTGACATTCAAATTGGTCTATACAAGTCTCTAATTGTCCGTTGAACTGATCTTGCTCAATTTGTCTCTTGTACAGCAGCATGGATTGCGGGTACCTCTTTAGTAATAAGGGTATAGTATCTGGATGATCGTCTCTGATCAATTGATCTTCCTTTTCTTTCAAGGCTCGCTCTAGTCGTCGTATACGCACTGTCTGTGCATCCAATTGACTTCGAATCATGTCCACTAAATCATTTTGTTCATTATCTGTACAAGATTCAATTACGTCTATAAATGTTGATTTTAATCTGGCAGATAACTCTTCTTCTTCTTCTTCTTCTACTACTTCTTCGACAACAATATCTTGTCGGTTTTTATAGGTTGCTTTGACTATTGTACTCTCATTACTTACACTTCTTCTAGCATGTAAAGGTTGTGAGGATGACGATGTTCGAGTGAATGCAAGAGGAAGACTACTGGTGGTGGTTTCACTTTTACTAAGTTTGGCTAGACGAGTAGGCTTTTTGTTGTAAATTAGCGATTTGTGGTTTCGATCATCAGGCTTTTGATGAGGAGGAAATGTGTCGAATGTCGGTCGATGGCTTGGTTTTGATTTGGTAACTGTAGATACATCAAGTTTTTTTCGAACGTTTGGACTATACAACATGAGTATATCTTTTTTTATGTTTATTTTTCTAATAAAAGGTGTGTGAAAAGATAGAGAGAGAGACAGAAGGGGGTGGTACTGATATATAAAAAAATCAGTTTGACCTGAATTTTGCACGTGGTATTTATTGTTTGGTATAAAAAGGGAATACTTTTTTAAAAAAGGGTTATCTTTATAGATTTCGGCATAAACAAAAAACTAATTTTAACGAGATTTTTTGTTGTTGTTAGTGTACTTGGTTGGATACAGGGGGAAAAGGTAACATGCAGAGAGCGTATACAAGATCCGAGCTAATGAGATATAAAAGGGGAAGAAAGAAGTTCTTTTGTTTAAAGCATAATAAAATTACATTTCTATTGTTCCTGGGCACACTACACAATGAAAATGGCTACACTAAATATGTTTGAATTTAATTAAAACAAACCTTATCTTTAGAGGGTTTTTTAAAAAAAAGAAATATACAATAAGCATTTCATTTTACAACAGTAACTAATAAGGGTGGTGACAATGTACCCTTATCGTATACAAGGTTACAAATCCACTTACCATTGCCACCTGTTGATTGCGCAGATTTATTTCGTGTATACTAACAGCACTACTATATTTAAGCACTGATAAAAAAAAGAGTCAAATCAGACCGACATTTAATTTTATCCTCGCATGTGTCTTTTTTTAAAAAGTAAGTAGTACTAGAACCCTTCTTATATACCTTGTTTATCTCTTTGATAGTAACCCTTATATTTCTATTCGCAAAGACATACTGAGATTACAATTACACAAAAGTTTAATTGATAATATAATGCAACATACACAAAAAAAAAAGTGACAGGTCGCTCTATCATGCAATCAAGATGAGATCATTACTGAGAGATCTACAAGAAAAGAGCGGAAATAAAATAATGGCAAATTGGCTCGCAGACTAAAAAAAAAAATCTCGAGTTAAAACTAGAGGAGCCAAGAAAAAGACGGAAGAGATGAGTTGTATAGAAAATCAAGTTCTCTTTACATTCTAAAAAAAGAAACTTTGTTTTTCTTGGAGAAAGAGAGTGAGAGATCACCGAGAAAGTCTCTTTATTTAGATAATATATCACTAAAAGGGTTAAGCATGAAATCACTTAATGACGTTTTTTTAGCCGGACTTTTTTTTTAATTCTATAAAGTAAAGTGGGAATTTCGCACTCTCTTTCTCTTTTCCCTTTCTCTTTTTTTATTTTTGTTTTTTTTTTCGATACACACAAAAAATGGCTTTTAAGCTAAAGTTCAATAATAGCTACCGAAAACGATTATTTATTAGTTATGGTAGAGATTGGGTGCTAGTGGTGACAATGGCGATTATATTTTTTGCTATCGACTCTATCCCACCATTTCACCGACAATTTTCTATTAATGATACTTCGCTAATGCATACTTATGCAGTACATGAATCAGTCCCAGTTTGGTTATTAATGGTAAAATCTCTCTCTCTCTCTCTTTCTCTCTCTTTCCCCTGTTGTATTACCACTACATTCATTAATTCGCTTAATGTTAGTTTATCGCTATTCTTATTCCCATTTTAACTATTGTTATCTATGCTGGTTTCTTTCGTAGAAACTGGATTGATTTTCATAGTGGATTGTTAGGTATACATATTAAAAAAAAAAGGGATTGAGGGAAAATACAATGTAAATTTTAACTTTTTTTTTTTAAAAAAAAAAAGGACTTGGATTGGCTTTAACAATGACGATCATGATGACAGACGTGGTTAAGGTATAAAAAACTAATTGGGTTTTAAAAATAAAAAAGAGCTAAAAATATAATATTAGATCACAGTTGGAAGACCACGCCCTGATCTCTTTGAGAGATGTAAACCACCACCGGGAATTCAAGACCCACCATTGCATTTATTAAACTACACTATATGTACTGCAGATCCATATTCTTATGAAATGATTGACGGCTTTAAAAGTTTTCCCAGTGGTCATTCATCATGTAAAAAAAAAATATTTTGGGAAAGAGAAATTATATTAATTTTATTCTCGTAGTTTCGTTTGCTGGTTTAGGATATATGGCATTTTTTCTCGCTGGTAAAATGCACGTATTTGATAGAGGAGGTGTAAGTTAATGACATATTAAAAAAAAAGTGCATGAATTAATTTCAAAAGTATATTATAGCATACATACAAGAGTTTTGTATTTAGTTTCCCGTTCCTAGGCGCAATGTTAATTGCAATCTCTCGTGTACGTGATTATCGTCATCACTGGAGCGATGTATTTGTGGGAGCCATCTTTGGTATATAAATCAATTGATTTCGATTTTTCTTGAAATTAACTTTTTAAGCGTGACAATAGGTACTCTGTTCGCTTATTTCGCTTACCGTCAATACTATCCATCATTAGAGTCATTGGATAGTCATAAGCCTTATCCTCCTCGTATCAAGAGTCCACAAGACATATTTCCAGATGACGATGGGCGACCCAATGATGTGGAACAAGCAATTACTGCAAACGATAATTTAGGATATGGCGATTGTAATGCAGATTTTTTTTTTTTTTTTTGCAGTATGAAAAATGAAATATTTTAACACATTTATTGTTATTTAGATACAGATCGACCTTCACCGAGCACAAGTTCAACTGCCACAAGACCTCATCAACAAACAAAATACGCAACTCATCATATTGAAAATCAAGCTGATTCTTCATCACCATTTCACTGCTAAATAACATGTACAAATATTATTATTTTTTTGTGTGATACAAATAAATGCTTTTTAATTTTCTTCAGTTGTTATTAAAGTGTCTTTTCCTTTATAATTTTGTTCGGATATTCTTTTAAATTTATCCCTGTACAAAAAGTTGTTAGATTTACACTTTTTTTTAATTAATTACAAGTTACTTTACATTGCTTGGGTTAAATCGTCCAGCTGATCGATTTGGTGTAACTTATTTTTAGATATTTTTTGAGTTCGAGATATAGCATTTTTCTTTTACTAACCTTTTCCATCATATTCTTTAATATTATTTCCTTTTTATCAAAGTTCTTTGCATTATTATAGTCTTTATTAGTAGAAGGACTGCACAATAAAAATTAGTTTCTAGTTAGCAAACACTTTTATATGTGTATATATATGCTTACAGTGTATCGTTGATTAATTCCAAGGAAACATGATCACTTGCCAAGTTTATTTGCTTTCTTCTGATCACATCAAGTTCTGTAAATATTTTGCTCGTATTCTCTCCTATTTTATCACAGATCAATACTAGTCTTTTTTTTAAAAAAAAAGTATCGATGTATTGTTTACCAAATACTCGTAATTCACTAGTTTGATATGCTTTATCAACCTTTTTAAACTCTTGGTTCAAGTTCTTTACAATATTTTCATGAGCCTGCATTTTTTTTTTTTTTTCGCAAGTGAAAGAGAAAAAAGAAGGAAACTTTTGTGTTGCATGACAATAAGGAGAGGTTTTTTTTTCTTTGGGGAATCAAAAGTCACATTTTTTTTAGAGTTTCTTCTCCTTTCACTTTTTCTTTTCTTTTCTTTTCATTCTTTCTAAAGTTACGTCATGGTTAGCGATTCAAATATGGACTTGATAAACTTGACAAAAGACGGAAACGTTACCAAAAGAATTTTAAGAGAAGGTGCAGGCGTAAGTTCTGAAAAGGGTAACTCTGTTTGTGGTACGTTAAAAAAAAAACTTCTTTTCCAAATATATATACTTTTTGACACGTTAATATTCTTTTTTCTTGTAGTTCACTATGAGTCCTTTTTACAAGAAACAAACACAAAGTTTGACTCTACTCGGGATAGAAAAGCTGAATTCACGTTTAATTTAAATTCAGGTCAATTAGCAAAAAAAATAATCTTTTTTTTTTTTTTTTTATGTACTGATGAACTTATTTTACAGGCAAAGTGGTGGAAGCTTGGGAAATCGCTATTCCAACCATGAAAGTAGGCGAAAAGGCAGAGATTTTTTGTACTAGTGACTACGGTAAAATCTTTATACATTCATTGTCACGTCAATTTTGTTTTTAAAACTAAAAATAAAAAATCATAGGTTATGGTGATGAAGGAAGAACTCATATTGTACCTCGTAAAGCAAATTTACGGTTTGAAGTTGAATTACTTGGATTTTGGGAAGTAATAAGAATTGTACCCGCGAAAAAAAAACAAAAATAATTAAAATAGGATGTTTGCTCCTCTTTAGAATGCTACTTCAGCTGCGGAACGTATCGCATCAGCAGAAAAGAAGAAACTGGAAGGTAACCAGTTATTTAAAACGGGTTTAACCGAAGAAGCATTATTTGCATATAGAAAGGCCAGAGATTATATTAAGGATTTATGGAACTGTGAACCAGAAGAATTAGAGGCAAGTCGAATTTTGATTGTTACGATTCAACTGAATATTGCTGCGTGTTATTTGAAGTTAAAAAATTATGAGTTTACTATTGAGGTCTGTAAGAGAGCTTTAGATCGTGATTGCACCAATATTAAAGGCTACTATCGTTTAGCACAAGCATACCTTGAACTAGGTGAATTTGATCAGTGCATAGAGTTTACTAAGCTGGGTTTGGAAGTTAGTTTCAAGAACCAAAAATCTATTTCTTTAAAACAAATCTAATTTTTTTTTTTTTTTTTTTTCGCTTGTAGTACCGACCAAGTAACCCGGAACTGTTGAAGTTATTGTCGACAGCTGAAAAGAAAAAGGAGCGTTGGTTGAGAGAAAGTAAAAAGATTTATAGAAAAATGTGTGAAAATTAAAAAAAAAAGAAAAAAAAACGTGTATGAAACTTTTTTTTTATTTTTTTTTAAAAAAAATTACTACCATGCTTGATACATGTATTTTTGAACAGCCAAAAGGGCTTGGTATCTGACTTCTTGATCGTCATGAGTCATGAGTTCCATAATACGTTGCTTAGCACCAATCTCTTGCAAGACGTTCTTTCCTGCCTTCGTGGCAAACTTGACATAGTACCCGATATCACTAGCTGCAATAGATAAAACCAAAGCACTGGTAGATGTACTCAAAAGACGAGCAAGCGCTTTAAGTAATTGGTAGTTATGTTCTTCAAGTTTGTGCGCATTTTCTTTCCAAAATACATCTGAGCGATGAGGAGGAGACCATTCTAATTTACCAGTTTCAACTTCTGATGCGTATTGTTCAAAAGTACTATACATAAAAAAGTTAAAATCATTATTATTATTTTTTTTTGTGTAAATTCAATGATCATTTACGTGAGACTCTGGAAATCTTCTTGTAGTCTTTCCTTGACGTACTTGATATCTTCTAAAATATCAGCGTCAGACCATTTACGGGAACTCAAGTTTTCGGTAAAAGGTAATAATCTAGCAACTAACATGGCTGCCAAGTTTTGAGCAGGTGCTTTTTCAACAAGGTTCTAAATAGTAGAAGTACATATCAGTAAACTGGTAATGTATTTTTTTTTCTCTCTATCTTTATCCTTACTCTTAATGTAGCAATAGAAACACGAATCACCTTTTCTTTGACAGCAGATTTAGCGATTTCGACTAACAAGGGAATAACATCATATTTCCTACCATGCAAAAAAAAAAAAAAAAAAAAAAGTTAAAAAAAATTGACACGATATAGAACAACTATGCATACTGGTTAATGTCGGCAGCAATATCCTTTTCAAATGTAAGAAGCCATAAACAAAAAATGATTTGGTATTGAATTTGAGGTGTAGAAGCGGATTTATTCAAGTAAAGACGGTGAATCAATCTATAAAAAAAAACGTTAGTTACCTTCAAAATAGATAATAAAATAAAAACACTTACTCTTTGATTGCATCCTTAGTATTCCAAACAGGTACACGATAAGCTTGAATACGTAATAAAGACTCTAATTCTTGAACCATCAAGTTAACAACATCGTTGATAGAATTAGAAAGCTTCTTGGTGATCCAAGTAAACAAAGGATCAAGCTTTACATGAGAAGGTGAAGGAGCGGAACTAGTAAAACAAAAAAGTAAATAAATAAATAAAACCCGAGAAAAAAGTAAAACAAAAATAGTTACCAAGCAAGCATAGTTAATACTTTAGAAGCTTGAAGTGCCATAAATTCATCTTCGGATTCAAGAACTTTGAAAAAGGGACCAAAAGGGAAATTTGGATCTTGACTTGATGTAGCGTGGAAATAACGAGCATTATCGTCATTAGCTGTTATTTAAAATAAAATAAAAGTAATGAATAACAATAATATTAAGGAGTAAGTAAAAAAAAACAAATATATATACCAGAAAGGATATCGTCAGTCATTAAACAAACGTATTGAATGGTATCAGGTCTCGACAAGTTTTGTAACAAGTACAAGATGAGAGAAGCATAAGTATCCCCCTTTTCATTCATGGCAGATTGAATGACATTGGCAGGTTGTTTATCAATGACCTTGATGAGTTCAACTTGTTCATGAGATAACAAACTAGCGCGTTCATAACCCTAATATTTTTGTTTTAGTTACTTTTCTTTTTTTTTATTCTGTAAAACTCCCCCATCTCACCTCCCAAAGAATAGGCTTTTGTCTAATAACAGCGGCCTTCTTTTCCAAATAAGAGTTGGATACAAGAACAAGAGGTACTTCGGGTACTTGGTCTTCCATTTTTTAATAATAGTTTTTAAAAAAGTTAAAAAAGGGAAGCGTTTTATCGCTAGACCTTTTTTTTTTTATGAAACTCCCCAAAGATCCGAAACTTTTTTTATTTTGTAACATCTACGTACACTACAACCGAACCTCCACAGAATGATGACATTTGTCTGAACTTTAATAAACTTTATTTATTATAAAAAAAGGGAAACTTATTTTCGATTTCATAGATATGTTTACCAGGATCGATGCCTATTATAATACCATTTTCACCAAAAACCTATTGGATTCTTGTACAAACGATAGATTTCCTTTGGCCCAGTTCGTTCTACTTTTCGAGTGGTTGAAGGTATTATCTCTCGAGACTTTCTTTTTTTTTTTTTTTTTTTTTTTTTTTGCAAACAGAACAGAGACCATATGACCTTTAGTTTTTATTCCAAAGCCCCGACTAGATTCGATTAGGACC
Source organism: Helicostylum pulchrum (assembly GCA_025677825.1). Taxonomy (NCBI): domain Eukaryota; kingdom Fungi; phylum Mucoromycota; class Mucoromycetes; order Mucorales; family Mucoraceae; genus Helicostylum; species Helicostylum pulchrum. The sequence goes on along the minus strand of JAIXMO010000030.1, from coordinate 108,214 downwards.
TTCGATATCAAGACCCAGGTCACGTAACCTTCGCCTTTGTACATGATCCAATGCAAACAGAGTCTCCCATATACATTATATTACACAAATCATTTAGCTCAGTAAAATTAAAATGAGCTCGAAGGTCGCTCAGGAGACATGCGCTGTAAGACGACAGGGGCTTCTCAATTCATTATTAAGTACATCTAACTCTTGAAAAAGGTCCAGGTAAAGTTGGAGCCAAATTTTGAATTGATTGTTGAGTTAATGAGTTTTCATGAACAAGCTGTTCTTAAAGTATTACGAATTCTAATAGCACGTTTAATTTGATTTATATATATACCTCTGTTTGTTGAGTGTTGAGCCATTGACTTAATACAAGTAATACAAAATTCATAGAGTCTCGCCTAGCAATGCTGAATTCTTCAACAATTTCTCTAAACAAGTTCTATACAAGATTAAACATGAATTTCGAAGGTCTGATATTATATATTTATCATATTATATTACCTTGCATTTTCTATCTATGCTGGCGGTATGATGTGTAGGCTGAACTGCTTCAGCAGGTCTTGGAGGAGGTGGCTGCTCTTCAATAACACCACCTCTTCTCCTTCTTCGCCTTGCATTGGATGGACCAAGTAGCCGCTCGATTTAATAGTGTTCGATTTTAAGAGCAAAACAATGAACAAATGAATTCCAAACAATAACTTAGCTGTCCCTTGTAGAGTACAGTAACAAAAAAGAAATTAGAAGACAATAGTATATTTTCAATTGGAACACTTCGACACCAAAAAAAAATATCAGAAATAATTGGTCTGATACTTCTACTGGTCGTAGCACTACTCCTCATAATTCTACCTTCTCTTGTCCTAGTATTACTTTTGGTAAAAGTGGCATTGAAATGTAGCAGGGAAGGGATCGCTTTATTAAACAAATTTAATAAAACGGTAACTTATATGTCTTTAATCTCTTTCTCCGATGGTCTGTATATTGTATTACTGTGAAACCAAGCCAGTTGGATCTCCCTTTGAAAGAAAAAAGTTGATTAGTTTCCATGAATACATATGTGTGGGATCTGAGCTAAGAAATAATAAAGATTCAAAAACACAAAAGATACAAGAAAGCAATCAGCCGCAAAATCAAGATAATTGTTTATTTGAGGTTTATATAGCTTTTTCATATCTGAGACATGTAATTATGGTCAACTCTCTAATCCTGTACTCATATATTAGTTATTACTGGACGATGTTGATAAGGCTTAGTTAAAATGAATATGTGCTAATCATAATGGTTAAAGTCGTGAGATAATCAATATAAAAGGATGGTGCCAACAGATAAGTATCCACAACAACACAGCTACTTAATGATACTATTTTCCTTAGAGAAGACTACCGAGACGAGAACCATCAATCCAACCTCCCTACGATATCCGCATGGTTGTGTGCCATTACACCCAGGTTAAACTACACGAACCGCTCGTAAACGAGGCAGGGGAGAAGGAGATAAACAGCTAGTCAAAAAAACCACTTTAGCAACCGTTCTGCCCTTTTGCTTTCAAAAGCCAGTAAAACTACAAATAACGGTTTTTTAAAATGGGTTAGAATCAGTTTATAAGCAAAAATAAAATAAAAAATCACTTACCATTTTTTCCCGTCGTATTAACAACAACTGCAACAACACCAGCTGCAAAAAATGCCCTGCCTGGATTTTTTAATTACCGAATATTAGTTTAAATGGATATAAATTACAGCCAATAAAATTATTTCCACACCAGTTTTTATGCGCATTTGTTAAGAAAACAGTAAATAGAGATTTGCAGTTCTACTTTTTTATTATAATGTTAATCAATATATAGTGCGGTAGAGTTTAAAAAGAGTATAATAAGGCAATAGTAAGAAAAGTGAGCATCAAGTAAAAAAAATTCAACGGAAAGTAAGATCCAAGGAAATTCAGGTACAAAATAAAATAAAGAGTAAAGATAAATTAAAAGAGCTTAATTTAAAGGTTTTTCATCCATGTATATATATATTTATCTTCTTTTTTATAAACCGACACATAGTCAGAGATACAATAGGAACAGCAGTTTATTTAAGTGAATATGAAACTACAAAATACGTTTTTAAGTGGAGGTGAAAAATATTCTACAGGTTCACCACTCACACAGTTCCTAGCTGGTGGTATCTGTGGCATAATGTGCTGAGTCGTGGTCTTTCCACTTGACTTGGTAAAGACTTTGATCCAAAAAGAAATTTTGCAACCCAACCTATAAGAACGCAAAACATTGTATGCAAGATATTTATGCTAGAAATGGTATTGCTTGCTTTTATAGAGGTATCACTGTTACGTTAATTAGAGCTTTCCCTATTAATTCCCTGAATTTCTTGGTATATGAACAAACTCTTTACTTGTACATCATCTCTCTCATAGAGTTTAGATTTTGCCATAAACAACAAACTTTGCGTAATATAGCCCCCGCATGATGGACCCTTTCCTGTTTGGATTAATTCCTGCAGATTAATAATCTCATCACAGAACAGAATACCACACTTATACGGGAAAAAAAGTATAGTTCGGTGTGAACATTTGGCACTTTGGAGTGGTTTGGTGCTAGCACCTACTCACACTTAATCATACCTTAGCAGTAGTAACGTCTTATCACACTTAAGTATATCTTAATAGTGCTAACGTGTAATCATACTTAAACACATCTTATCTTAAACAGAACAATGGTAATAGTGTTAAAGCGGGGGCTGAAGAAATTCTGGAGAAATACACCCTTAAATAGATCCTACCCTTTAATCAAGTCACCCCTAAATAGAGCCGCTATTGTATGAAAAAGACTTGACAACTAACATATTATTCTCGTTGCTCCTTATCAATTGTTATCCAACAACTAAAAATTTCCAAACTCTATACAGAAAGAAGTTTACATCTTCCGATTCCCAGGTGCAACCAAAATGTTGTTTTTTTATATATGTATATGTTGTTTTTATTATTGTTTCAAACTTTTTGTCTATTTTGCTTGTAACATACTAATCAAAGAAGCTTGAGACCTCATAATCTGTAATAAAAAAAATATCAGTAAAAAAAGAAAAAAAAAATCAATTTTTTGTGGATGTACTACCTCTAATGCTTGCTTAACTTCCAAATGACGACGCGCTTCGTCCAACCAATCAAGAGACAAACGCTTAGGCCAACCGGTCAACTGGTTCATTTCTCTAGCAGCACTCTCCAAATCCTTTTCTGTATCAAGGTAATATTCCGCACGAGCCAATCTCGACTCGATATCATCACCAGTCACAAGTCCCTTCTTTGTGAACATAAGGCTGCTTAATACGATGGAAATAAGATGAGAGATCATGGAAGCGTCTTCATCAGGTATCAGTGCAGCGCGGCGCACTTCACGAGAAACAGTCTCAAAGCGTTCAGAGAGTTGAGCGATGGACGTAATGCCATGTTGAGCAACGTGCTCTTGGATACTACTGGTGACCAACTGAATCAACTCGTCGCTTTGACGCTCACCGACCTTGGCAAACGGTGTCTTGGCACTAAGACGCTTCAATGCAGAAAGCTCTAATTCAAATTGTGTTTGTTCACCGCTGAGTGCAGCTCTCTTTAATGCGTCAATTGCAACAACTAATTGATGTGCCTTACGCGTGTCGTCTAAAAGCTCTGCGTCAGCAAAAGCCAATTTCTCAAGTTGAGCTTCCTTGGTGGTGACAGCTTCAATTTGAGATAAACGGCCTCCACGTTCACCCTCTACTTGATGTTGTACTTGACGAATGTAATCTGCTTGGATCTCAATAGCCTTGGCCTTTAATTCGTTCTCTAATTGGGTCAAGTGATGTTTACGTTGAGATGTTAATTCCTTGGCTTTAATAGATGCAAGTTGTTTCTTTAATTCGGCAACATCAGCTGCAATGTCGGATTCAACTTGTTCAATGTGCTTTTGGATACGTGAATCAGCCTTGGTGTTGGCACGCTTGATCTTTTCTGCAACTTCTTGACGGTGGGCTTCAATACGCTTCTCGGCATCGGCAAGTGCTTGTTGAAGGGTCTTGATCTCGTTTTGAGCTTGGCTCTCTTCTTGCTTGATCAAAGCAAAAGTCTTGTCCAATGTCTCGATATCACGTTTAGCGAAATCGACAAGTCGCTTAGCGTGACCAGACATACCAGCCTGGTTCAACATGGCAACTAAACCTTGTACGGTGGTTGCAAACTCGTTTAAAATATCTTGCTCGGATTTGGAGAAAGTAGGTAAAGGTGTGGTTTCGGTGCTGTGGATGACGTTAGCAAATAATGCTTCAGACTGTCTGTTCTTGAGACGGAAACGTGTATTGGTAGAGGGAGAGGGACCGTTACCGGGAGTAACGGGCTCTTGATCGCCGCCTCTTAATTGGGTAATGGCGTCAGAGATATACTCGTACCAGTCTTGTGCAGACTCGCTGGCTTCAGACGCAAATTTGGTAAGGGATTCGGTTTGTGCAGCAGTCTTGGTCTTTAATTCTTGCGCTTGGTTGTAGTACTGCTGCATACGGTCATCGGCTGCCCAATCCTCTAACAAGTCCAAGAATTTCTCACCGCCGGGAACGTACGTGCTGTAGGTATCGTGAAACGCTTCGTTCTTTAAGGCAAAGTAGGTGGCGCCGGAGTAGGCGGTACCGGTGAGTAATGTGAGCCAAGCAAGTTTCTTGCCGATAGAAGAACCTGACTTTTCAGTTGCACTGGTATACAATCGCTTAGACTAAAAAAAAATTTGCGTGTCAATTTTTTAAAGGGGGATATATTTTATATAAAGTGAATCTTACTGTTAAACGATTGGTTTGTCCAACTGTTAAACGAGCAGTTGATCGAATGGCAGATGCTCCTCTCAACATGATGAAATAATTGAATATGTAATCAAAGAAAAAAAAAGAACCTCTTTTTTTTATTCAAGATTTTCACCAGGGCAACTTGAATCAGACTCAGACCGTCTGGCGGTGGTGCTATACGTCACACATTTCGTAGGTAACTTGGTGATAGTTAGTCGCTGCCTGTATGTCATTAAAAGTAGGATTATGGTTCTTTCGTATATTAATTTTTTAGTAGATAATGTAGTATACTAATTTCTATGGGTAATAGCCTATTTTGTAAACCAACTTTGGGTTAAATTCTGTCAACCGTTCTCAAAAAAGAAGTATTTAAAATAAAGGGGGGTGGGGGAATCGCGTGCGCGTATAGAATTCCAACAAGCGTATATATTTTAGTATATCTTTTTGGAAATAATCATAATATCTTTTTCTGACGTATTTTACTGACAATCTAGTGAAACAAATTGCTAGATCCAGTTAATTCTTTTTTTAAGGGAGTTTTGTCCCTGGGGATGTAATATAGTTTCATATCAAGTCATGGTAACCCCAAAATATACTAAAGGTAAGAATTAATGAGAATAGTAATAAACTTTTTTTTTACACTCAATACTATTCGTTTACGACATGATCGGTCTGATTTAAACATAAATATAAATTGTATGCGCAAATAAAAATTTTAAGTTGTTCATTCTTGGTGGTTTTCCTTATTATGCCTTTGGGATGATAATAAATTGAGTAATTATTTATGTACTGCATACACACACACACACACACACAGAATATCCTATTTATGCAATTGGCGGTTAATATGGAGTGTCAGTATCGAACGGGTACTTAATCTGTATAAAATAATAATAATATATATAGTAAAACTATAAACTAAAGAATGTTATACTTATAAAACGTAGGGTCAAAATAAGTCTCTCTTTTTTTAAGGGGGTTCAAAAGTGATGAATAAACGATATATCTTTATAGTATTTTCGTCAGGCATAAAAACTTTTTTTACAGCATAATTTCATTTACGACCCTAAGGAGAGCATTGCATTAAAAAAAGAATTTCCTTTTTTTTTTTTAATTATTGGTGCATCTGCAGTATCATTATAAATACCTTGACTTTTTTTTTCTATCTTTCTTTTTTTTTTCAGTACAGTGTAATCTTTATTATGTCAGAAATATTAAATAGTCCTTTTACTATATTGACTTGTACTTTGGCAATAGTAAGTTTATATAATTCGATCAAACTCATAAGGGGACCATATTAATTTTTGTATAAGGCTGGATGGATAGTTACGTTTGTTGGTCTGTGCGCCTCACATGCATTTACAGAAACTGTATCGTGGTGGGTTGCCGGTTACCAATTTTTTGTAGTTTTTATGGCTTGCGCTGTATTTTGGACCAACTCCATTCGAATTTATTACCCAGTTATACTTACATTGATTGCAATTGGTATACCTTACAACACGTCTGAAATCTTGCTGTATATCACTGCCGGAAGAGCGTCCTTATCCGCTGCTTCATCCGGGTATATTATACTCATGGTGACTCAAGTAAGTATTTTATTGATAGAAGAAGGAGTTTTTTTCTAATCACTTCCAAAAAGTTTTCTTGGATATTTTTACTTGGTATTCAACACGAAGCTTCTGTACTTCGATCATTCAGTGATTTAAATCATAATCGATTTCATAGCCGAAGATATAGTAATGGTAACGCCTATCAAAGAGACGCTAGTAATCATATTTTTGTCAATAACACCATGGCGGATTTAACAGGACCCAATTATCCAGCGCCTCTTCCCACACAAGCTTCGTACCCTATGGATAGTCATGACCGTATGGTTTCTATTCCCATGTATAATAGTTCTCCTAACCAAAGCACTATCTTTTTATCTCCTCACTCGGATTACTTAATACCCGTAACTGCCATTCATAACTGTAAGTTTTTTCTTTTTAAGAAATTTTTTTGTGATATATTAACCGTGTATTGTAGACTGTGCTAATAAGGAAGATCCAAACGAGTTATCATTTTCAAAAGGCGAAGTATTACATGTTCACGAAAAGAAAGGAAGTTGGTGGCAAGCAAAGAAATCAACTGGGGCTATAGGAATGATTCCCAGTAACTATGTAAGTTTTATATTTTGTCTATTATTTGTGTTGGTAACTCATATTATTGTATTTAGGTAACCGAACAAACGTCTAATTAAAGATTTTCTTTAATCACTTGTAAAAACATATATATCAATATACATTGCCGTCATATAATCTTTATTTTCATTGTAATAAACTATTTCTTGAGATAAAAAACAAATATGTATGCACTCTGATAAGGGCACAATAGATTTTTTTTGCTGAAAAAAAAAAGGGACTTTTTACATCTGTCAAGCTTCCATGTGGGGAAATTTAAGATTGTTGTACAGGTACAAATATATTTTTTGCCTTTCAAAAAAAAAAAAAAAAAAAAAGTGTATATAAACTCTTTCAAGATAAAATAACTTCCCTTGCTTGTTTTTTATTCTAGTTCCAAACACAACCATCATCTTATCATCACTATACACATATCCCCTTTTTTTTTTGGTTGAGACCAGTCTAATAAATTATAAGACTATTTAACCCAGATTATCCAAAGTAACACCTAAACCAGGAAACCAATAAATAATCCCACGGTATAAAAAAGTTATCTATCAAAGCCCAGCTTTGTATTCTGTAATTTCTACCAAATATTTCTGACCACTACCACCCCTACACAAACAAAAAGCTTATCCTCAAACAAACGTCGATCGATTTTTGTACACAGGATCTTTTTCCTTTTCATTATATCCCGATAATTTTTGAAACCAACGTATAACTATATCTTGGAATTCCAACTAGATAAAAGTTTCAAGGTTGTAACCCGTCCAGCTAAAAAAAAAAGGACGCGGGTAACACTTACTGCTATTTGTATCAGTTTATTTATAAATATTTTCTCTTTTCACGAGCTTAAACATCTATTGTTTTAAACAGTAATTACGTCGAGAAAAAGAAAAAAGAGAAAAAGAGGTAGTAGCTTGTAAAAAGCTATTTGACTGACAGCTGATGATGGGGCGCTTGTCGAACATTACGAAAAGATTGCTTCTACTATACAATTATCCGCTTCCCATAAACGAAAAATTAAAAGAAATTCCCGGATGAACAACGAACTTTAATTATGCAAATAAAAAAGAGTTTATGTTTTTTCGGAAAGATAAAAAATACCTTGTGGTATTTCTTCATTGTGGGATTATAACCAAATGACATAATATAATGTAATTAAGAAAAAAAGGTTGCATGTTGGTTTTGATTATCAAATGATGGGTTGATCACTACATGAAAATAATCTTTGTAATGAAGAAATCAAAATGTGGGGGGATCGGTATTTTAAACAAAAAAAAAAAAGTGATACAAAAAATTATGTCTTACACCAAATTTTGTCCCTGAGAAACCATCGGTATATTCACGACTTACCGTTTCAAGGCATAATAGTGATAAAATCTTATCTTATCTATCGTGGGGGAGGAGGAATAACGTTTCCAATTTTTCTTATTGACCTCAGAGATGTATATCTTATATTTTTTTTAAAAAAAGCACTGCTGAAATCTTGTACCTTTTTTTTATTTTATACATAAAAAAAAAAGGGGAAAAAAAAGAGAGAAAATAAATAAATCATTGAATCTTTGTAATGCAATTTATATTGTCTTTATGAAAAACATGTAGATAATTGAAATTTATAAGCATCTTTTACGAAAAAAGACAAGCTTAGATGTACAAAAAGTAAACCTTAAAATGGGTTTTTAATCACAGCTGTAAAGTGGGGAAAGGGAAAGTCATTTTGCACTACTGGCTAAGACTTTAGGCAGTTTTTTTTTTCACCACGTTCTTTTTTTGAGCCTAAATAACTGATTTTGTGACATCATGTTCAAACCAAGCTGTCTCTTTTTAGACTTTTTCATCTTTCTTTGCAAAGCCGTGACAAGGGTTTACCAATTATTTTTTATATTGAAGTTAAAATATTCAGACCCCCTGCAGGATTATCTATTTTCCTCCCCCCCCATTATTCATCATAAATTAAAAGGACGCCCCTTTTTTTTCGTTTAACCGGGTTCAATTTTTTTTTTTTTTTTATATAAGCATCTAATTATTTTTGAACCCTTTTGCGCGTTTTTTCTTCTTCTTCATCCTTTTTTTTTATATCAAAAAATGTCTGCTATTCGTGCATTCACCTCTTTGACTAAGGTTAGCATAATGTAAACTTTTTATCCGTTTATCAACTTTATATTAATCTTTTTTTATTTATTTATTAGGCTGCCACTCGTCAGTCTTCTGTCCGTTTCGCACCTGCTCTCACCGTTGGTGCTACTCGTGCTTATTCTTCCAAGGTTAAGGTAGGGATATTTTTAAAGATTTGGATAAATATAGTAATATTAATAATTTTATAAAAATAAATAAAAAAAAAATAGACCTTGAAGGAACGTCTCGCTGAACTTATCCCCGAAAAGCAAGCCGAGGTTAAGGCTTTCAAGAAGGAATATGGTTCCAAGGTTCTTGGTGAAGTTACTGTTGACCAAGCCTATGGTGGTATGCGTGGTATTAAGGGTCTTGTCTGGGAAGGATCCGTCCTCGATGCTGAGGAAGGTATCCGTTTCCGTGGTTTGACCATTCCTGATTGTCAAAAGGTCCTCCCTGCTGCCGCTGATGGAGGAGAGCCTCTCCCCGAGTCTCTTTTCTGGTTGCTCGTCACTGGTGAAGTTCCTACTCCCGAACAAGTCAAGTCTCTCTCTGCTGAATGGGCTGCTCGTTCCGATATCCCTGAATTCGTTGAGGAGATCATTGACCGTTGTCCCAAGACTCTTCACCCTATGTCTCAATTCGCCATTGCTGTTAACGCCCTTCAACACGATTCTCACTTCGCCAAGGCCTATACTGCTGGTATTCACAAGTCTCAATACTGGGATGCTACCTTCGAGGATACCATGGATTTAATTGCCAAGCTTCCTAACGTTGCTGCTCGTATCTACCGTAACCTTTACAAGGATGGTAAGATGCCCGCTATTGAAGGTGATAAGGATTACTCTTATAACTTCTCCAAGCTTTTGGGTTTCGAGGATAACAAGGATTTCGTTGAATTGATGCGTCTTTACCTCACCATTCACTCCGATCACGAAGGTGGTAACGTCTCTGCTCACACCACCCATTTGGTCGGTTCCGCTCTCTCTGATCCTTATCTCTCTTTCGCTGCCGGTTTGAACGGTTTAGCTGGTCCTCTTCACGGTTTGGCTAACCAAGAAGTCCTCCGTTGGACTTTGAAGATGAGAGATACCATTGGTATGGATGCTTCTGAGGAAGATATCAAGAAGTACCTTTGGGATACTCTTAACGGTGGTCAAGTTGTTCCCGGTTTCGGTCATGCTGTCTTGCGTAAGACTGACCCCCGTTATACCGCTCAACGTGAATTCGCCTTGAAGCATTTACCTGAGGATCCTCTCTTCGGTTTAGTCTCCAAGTTGTATCACATTATTGTAAGTACAAATTTTATTTTTATATATGGGAGGGGGGGGGGGGGGGGGAAGTGCTTTTTTTTTAAAAAAAAAACTGGAAATTTGGGTTTCAATTTATTAATCTTTTTTAATCTTTTAATAGCCTGGAGTTCTCACTGAACACGGTAAGACCAAGAACCCTTGGCCCAATGTTGATGCTCACTCCGGTGTCCTTCTCCAATTCTACGGTCTCACTGAGCAAGATTACTACACTGTTCTCTTCGGTGTTTCTCGTGCTCTCGGTGTCACCTCTCAGTTGATCTGGGATCGTGCTCTCGGTATGCCCTTGGAAAGACCCAAGAGTTACTCCACTGCTCATCTCAAGAAGATGTTCGGTGCCAACTAAATCTGTATATAATTAACCAAAATAATAAAAAAAATAGAACAAAAAGTTCTTTTTTAAATAATTTCGCAAGATATTTTTCAAAGTAATTTTAAGGGGGAGCTTTTTCCTTCTTTTTTTTTTAAAAAAAAGGGTCTTTTTTGTAAATAAAATCCTGTGTTTATCGAATTCACAAACGGGTCTATCGATCAATCTTGTAATCTACAGCATCACCAAACCCCGATGGTTTTTTTTACATGGAGCTGGTATATAGCATTTAAAAAGATTTAATAGAATAAGCTTTTTTTTTATATGGGTTTTAAAATAATAAAAAAAAACTGTTTGTTACTGGAAAATCTGATAACTATCCAAGGGTGTTTTTCTAGGCAAACGTATATTTTTTGTTTTGCAATGAAAAAGATAGAAAGATAAGATTATGCAATCTATACATAATTGATTAAACAACTACGTAATTTTTTTTACTGCTGAAATATATTGTGTGTAACGCAAACTAGCAAGTTGTCAGTTACCATAAAATGATCTAAAATAGTCAATTTGACATGTGTTGGACTACCATTTTTTACTCTCAACATTTAATTTTAATATTATTGGTCATTTGTTTAAGCGAAATGGAAGCTTTATTCATCAAATAGCAATACATGTCGAAACATAAAGCAGCATAATTTTCGTTAAGAATTTAGATTTCCAATTAACCTTTTCGGACAAAGAACTATTAGTCAATAGAAGAAAGTAGGAAGGCAAACATAGTTTACATGGGCTGTCGGCGCTCTCTGGACCAAGCTCTCTTCGAACCCTTAAAGGGCGATCACAGTCTTATCGACGGGTTAGTATAACGTAAGCAATAGCTTGAGCCGCGACGAGAGGTCTATCAAATGAGAATAGTTGTACGTGAGATATTTGAATTCTTTGACAGTAGTATCGAGTAGTTTAGGACTTGACTCGTCATAATTTCTCTGGTCCTCAAAAAGGCTTTTTGTTGATAATCAATAAATTTTACACTTGACACAAAAAAAAAATCCTACTTGCAGCGGGAAAAGAGTTTATTCTATTACTATTCTTATATCGGCTACATAATTTGTCTTAAACCGTAGCACTATATTGCGCTGAAAAAAAGTAGCGACTTGTCAAAAAAAAAAGGGGGGGGGGATATATGCAATTGATATACAAAAGATCACGGTAATTTATGCAGATATACGTTTTTCTAGTATATATCATATTGATCAAATAACCATTAAGGAAAAAATAAAAGCTTACAATTATATATATCAAGTACGTAACAGTAAACTGGATGTGGCACTTAAATATGGCGCGACTCCTACGTATGTAGAGGCATAGTCACCGTAAAGTACCTTTTTTTTTTTCAGGATTATCACGTCATTAGGCATATAAGTCCCATTTTTCAAATATGTACGCAGAAAGATAGCAAAAAATGCTTTTTTTTACAAGTGATTACTCTCTATCATCTGTATTTGGACTAGAGTACTAAATATTAGGAATTAAGATAATACCTCTCTAAAGGCATTTTTCACATGGTTCTTTTTTTAAGGACCCTCTATAAGATGAGCGGTGGCATAGATATACAATGCAGTGTATTTTTTTATGACTCCATCGAAAAAAAAAGCTATCTCTCTATCTATGCCGTTACTTGGCAACAGGTTAAATTCGGCTGTTGAGAAACAATCAAACGATATGTCCTTCTTATATTTACGGTAATTAGTTTTTGATGTGAATAGTTTAAATTTCTAAATTTAAGAAATGATAGTACAAAGATCTCTTATTGATGCAACAATAGAAAAAACCTGTGCCCTTCTTTTTTTTTTTAAAAAAAGCATATAGCGCATTATAACTATTTGTATTTTTTTTTGTCAGTTGATGAACCTTTATTATACTTTATTACCGAAGAGTATAATTAGTTTAGCCAGTCTATTAATATATATATTAGATGACACATGAACGAAATTACACGAGAATACAGAGATTTCTGGATTTGGTGAATCATACACACATATTGATCGCAGTTGTACTTGTAATACAAAGGAGAAAATTACTATATGTTTTTTAATAATCAAAAATGAAATAATCATTATCCTAGAAATGTACAGGCCTTTTTTTTTTCAGGAGAGAAATAGAAGGAGAAGAGCTCTCTTCTTGTAGTTTTTTAAACACAACTATAATTAAAAAACATGGCGACACAAAGAAAAAAAATCTATACTAAGTGTGTATGATTGGCATGCATTTTTATGTTACGGGATAGTCGAGAAATCCAACTTTTCTTTCGTCTCCTAACTGCTTGATATTTTATATTGAACTGTTTACACTTGTTTACACTTTTTTTTTTTTAAAAAAAAAAGTATATATTATATTTGTATATGAAAAATACTATTTTTAACAGAAAATGTTTCAGCTTTTTTTTAATAACCCCCCTTTGTTATTTATGAGTGAAACGATTACACCGACATTTCTGCGAAAAGTTTAAACTGCTGATCTCGTTGATTTGACAAGAACCTGTTACTCGTATTTTTTTTTTTTGATCGATTATGTAGGCTTTTTTTTAAGGAAAAAAAAAAGGGTTTATTGCAGTATTCTATTTTTTTTTAAAAAAATAAATAAAAAATAAGAGGTATTTATCAATTGTCAATTAAAAAAAAAGGTGTGAAAAGATCTAAACACTGTGCCATGAATCATTATCTGAATCATCGTCAGTTTGCTTGGGAAGTTTTTCTTGGTCAATTGTTGATGATAATGAGGGCGTAGTGGAGGTGGTATTATTAGTATTAGTAGTATTGTTATGTTCAGAGATTAGGGAAGTATTGGTAGTGTTGACAGAAGGAGCAATTGTTTCATCGTCATCAGCTGTACACACTATAGTAGTTGCAGAGGATGTAGTGATGGTATCGTCATTCGTTTCTTGGACAGTTAAATGAGAAGAAACAGTATTCTAATATGTATGTAAATTAATATACAATTCAATAACATAGACATGATCTACTTACTGATTCTTTTTCGTCTATTATTGAGGATTTATTCTTTTCTAATAAAGCCTTTGCCTCTATTTTTTTCCATGTCGTTACTCTATCATTATCCAACTTTTGCTTTACTTCACTATTAAAATAATAATGATTATTGATATACAATTCTACGATATGTCTGTGTATATATTTACCCTAATTCCTCTTGCTTATATTTCTCGACGTATTTTTCGAAAAGTTCGTCATCAAGTTTCATAAGTAATTGAAGAGCATTATAAACCAAGCCATGAATTGTTCTATTCCAGTGTTCCTTTGAATGCCTATATAGCGATGGAAAAATGATTGGCATGACTACTTCAAGATTATCATTGATAATATGAATAACGTCCTCGTAATTATAAAAGTACAGAGCCCGCTCTGCAACCTAAAATGAAATAAATTATTTAGTCAGAGATAAAAATCATAAAAAGGGATAAATAGGGTTTATACCTGAAAATGAGAACTAGAAACGCATTGAGCCAGTTTTTGAAAGAAAGGAACCATAACGACTTCAAATTCGGGAGCTTCAATGACATCCAAAATTTCTTCAAACTCTGTTAGAAAAATGACCTCTTTTCCGCTATTCACTTTCGGCCAATAACGCATTAATCCTTGTATTACACCAGGAACAAGATCAGGATCCTTTTCTAGAAATTGCACTACACAATACGTTAATTGAGGACTGTAAGTGGATAAGGAAGCCGGTTTATGAAGAGGTACAAGTACTTTGAATAAGAACGTCTTGTGTTCTTTTTTCAATGGTAAAGCAAAGCCATTGATAATACTATGAATATATTATATAATATAAATATTTATAATAATTAAAAAAAAAAAAAATACTTTTTTTTTGTTACCTTCCCAAGATTTCTAATAATTCGGCAACACCATTAAAATGTTCGGTTTCATAAATAAACTGGAAAAATATATTATTGATAGATCGACGAATAAAAGCTCTCAAGTTTAAAAACTTTCCATATATGCGATGAAGTGTCGTCTTTAAAAAGTCTCTTTCACGCGGATCTTCACTATCGAATAATTCGAGTAATTGAAGAATAAACTTTTGATCAATATGCTTTCTAGCAATTTGTGGATTAAAATCTGGTGATTCTACAAATCTTAAAAAGAATTCATAAACTAATTGAAGGTGAGGCCAAGCTGTTTCAAGCGCGGGTTCATCTTCTTCTGGATCATATCCTTCATTTACTGCTGACGTTTGTGGTGAAATTGTACGAAATGTATTTACTGTAAACTTTGAGTAATTTGCATTTTCATTAATCTCTCTGTCTTTCTTTCTCTCTCTTTCTCTCTCTCTCTCTCACACACACTTTTTTTTTTTTACTTTGTTTTAAATAGTTACCATTCGAATCACATCAGGGTAAATCATGTCCGAGATTGCGCCTCTTGAAGTTGCAACATATTCCAACATTTCTTGCAATTCTTGTCTCTTAATCTCTTTATTTCTTAAATCCGAAGAAGGATCGTTAAAGTCAAATAAAACTTGACATTGAATTAACTTGATTACAAAAAGTTCTTGACGTTTCGATTGAGGCACGTCTATAAATGTATATATGTGTGTAATCAATATACATGTATATTTATATATAATTAATTTACTTACCGTTAAAGTACGGACTCTTTTCAAGCTCTGCTTTTTCACGAGGAACATAGATTCTAGACGAACGTTGACGACGAGGAGTTCTTACAGCAGGGATGATATCTTTAGGAGTATCCTTTAATATCTTGTTGGTTACTTCAGCTGATCGAGCACTACCACGAGCAGTGAGATGCTTTATATATATAAATTATTTTTAGTTTTGTAGCACAATATAAAACACAGAAGCACTATTTTTATGAACTTACATTATTATTATTTGGTACAACACTGTAGTCGTCTACTTGGCTAACATCGGGTGCGCTTATTACTTCAGGTGCCTGAGGTTTAGTTGGTGAAGCGGTTGAAGACCGCGTAGGTGTAGAACGTGATTTACCTGTAGGATGTTGTCTGGAGGAAGACTTGTTTTCTTTATGAGATTTACTTCTAGAAAGCTAATTTTTTACATTGTTAAGTAACGACTACTTCTTCTTCTTTTTTTTTTTATAAGCAATCAAATTATAGACTTACAACTCCTTTCAAACCTTTCATCATTTTGCCTGATTATGTACTCAAGCAAAATAAAAAAGGCAAGTTTAAAAATGTAACTAGATTATTTGAAAAAAGAAAAAGAGAGAGGAAAAAAAAAAAAAAAAGTTTGAACCTCCTAAAATTGGAATAACCACTCTTTTTTTTTACAGTTCATTGAACTTTAAAGCCGTGAATACGAAAGCAATGACGTAAAAAGGTGTACGCGGAACTTAAATGGAACCATTCGATTATATGATGGTATTGAACCTAGTCTTGACACACTACGGTTGTTATGGTCATTCATGAGTCATACACTTGGGCTAAGAAGTGCCGTATTCCTTTAGCCTAAAAAAATAAATAAAAACTTCTTTTTTCTCACACAAACGCGAGCGAGCGCGAACCAGTTGAACTATTTTTGGATAAAGACCGATTTCATTTTTTTGAGTACAGTGTAGAGAATAGCTAATTGAGTGTACTTTACTACTGTGGTCTCTTATTGTTATTACTAGTACATTAGTTTTGTTGTTGTTATTTTTTTATTTATTTTTTAGCTTCTAAAACAAATATCATGTTATGTTCTTCTTTAGGGTGCCACATTAGTTAACCTCGATTAGTACCTCCGACAAAAAAAATTACATTGGCGTCTTACATCAAAAAGTGTATAAATACATTAGTTTTTTTTCCACTTTATCACTTTTTTTGTTTTTTTCTCTTATTTTACGTACTTGTATTCAAACATGTTTTATGGCGTAGCAGGGTATCTTTGGAGTCGATTTGTAGATATTATTGAAGTTGTATGTGAAGAAACATTTTGGATCAATTTATTAGGAGATAGATTCTTTGCTATTTCAAAAAGATACTACGGAAATGATACGATTATATTTTATGTGTTTTTATCATTTATTCCCGCTATTTCAAAATTGATTGAAAATATTTATTCTTATTTAAAGAGAATTAAAGAAGAAATGTTTTATGTATCCGTAGTGATTGGAGAAAACGAATTGATTTATACTCCTGTCAACGAATACTTGACTAAGAACTTTAAAGGTATTGATAAACTAAGGCATGTACGTGGCAAGACTGGTTATTCCGAACCTGTAGATGTAAATCAACGTAATACTTATTATTATCATCGACCTCGGAGTGATCTCGAAAATACCCCTTTAATTGATTTGACACCAGGTATTTAAATTATTACCTATTTTATTTTATTTTTTTACTTACTTATATATGTCTTTAGAGAAATATCATGTATTTCATATCAAGTATAAGGGCTATAAAATTTTAGTCAATCGTAAAGATGAAGCAACAACAAGTGAATCAAGTATAAAAACTCCATTTTACGGTGTACCCAATATGAGAACTGATACTATTGAAATAAGGTATATACACATGTAGATTTGTTTCTAGATTTTTTACCAACTTTTATATATATATATAACCTATAGAATGCGTTCTCGGGATCTTCCTAAATTAAGATCTTTTATTCAGGATTGGGTAGATGAATATTACAATTCCAGAAAAAATAAGGTACCTAATTTACAATACCATATTTAGATTCAGCTTAACACAAACAAAGCAATCGTGTGACTTATCATTTATTTACTGTAGTTAATTATATACAAATGTAATTTTAGTGGTCATGGATGGGATGACGATAATCAATGGAAAGAACATGGATTTAGGAAAATTAGATCTTTTAATTCCGTAGTATTAAAAGAAGGCGATCAAGAGAGAATATTAAATGGTATGTGCTATAATAGTAGTAGTGGTACAACATACTAACATATCCATATAATAGATATCATTACTTTCAAGGAATCTAAAGCTTGGTATAGTGATAGAGGAATTCCTTACCGCCGTGGTTACCTTTTACACGGGCCTCCGGGTACTGGCAAAACTTCTTTTATTCAATCTTTAGCAAGTAAAATAAAAATGAATGTCGCCATTCTTAACTTGTCGGCCGCAGCAAGTGATGACGCTTTATCCTCCGCTTTAGCACAAGTTCCTAAAAGTTGTATGCTAGTAATTGAAGACGTGGATCATTATCAATTTGAAGAAGGATCTTCAGAAAAGGCAGATACAAAAGGACCAACTAAAGAGAAAAATACAGTGTCTGTTTCTGGTATATTAAATGCTATTGATGGTATCGCAAGTTTAGAAGAATCTAGTAAGTTTTATATTTTTAGATGTCATGTGACCCTTTTTTTTTTCTCTAACATGTCTCGATAGTTATTTTTATGACATGTAATGATATGAATTCAATTCCACCAGCATTAATTCGTCCCGGTCGTATTGACTTAAAATTACATATGGGTTATATCGATGACCATCAAGCAGAACTTATATTTTGGAAATTCTTTTGTATGCCAGAAAAAGATAAAGCACTACCAGACATTGAACGAAAAAAGTATCCTGTATTAGACCGTACAGTAAATGAGCTCATTCAGCGTATTCGAGAACTTGCACAGCAGTCATCTACCTATACAGGTATTAAGATGGAAATTAGCCCTGCAGAATTAATTAGTTACTTGTTATTTCATGCGCTCAAGTTTAACTTATCAAAGAATCCTCATTCAATAGCAGACTGTTGCCAATCGCTTCTGGACCACATTCCAGAATTCATTAGTTCCGTTTCTGCAGATAGAATACAAGCTATAGAACATGCTAAAAAGAGATCGTTGGAGAGGAAGACTGATGCAGTAGCTGCTCATGCAGATACTAACCCTAATATATTATCTACTACAACCACCACAACTACTATCGTAACAAAGGAACTAATACCCACACCACCTACCTCACCTGCATCGGAGAAGAAAACCGCGGCTGAAGTAATGATAGCAGAAGAAGACTAAAAAAAAAAAAAAATAGAAACAGAAAAAAAAGGGAGAAGACATAAACAAAGCATAAGAAGAAAAACAGCATATACTATTATACATAAATACATCAATCCCACCCCCACCCCCCTTCATCTTTCACTCCCCCAATATCTTGTGATGAATAATTAAAAACAAACATTTTACAAGTGATAATATATATGTATATTTATACATGCCTTATTAAACTACAAGAGCGAGAGTAAAAAAGAGAGAAAAAAAAAGCGAGGCTCCCCTAATATATATATAGTTCAATTAGTCAATTGAAAACTGGACAGGACTTTTCTTCTTTTTTGGAAAAAAATAAAAATGAGCTGTTTCTAATTTACGTGTAAAAACTGTCAAATGTGTTTTCATTATAAATAAGTAATAACAATTACCTTGCATATGCAAGTGTGTATGTATAAATAGCTAGAAGTAATTTATTATCGACGATCAAGGAGAGAAATACTGTTTTTTTCTCTTTTTTCGATGTAAAGAAAATCAAGGGATACTTTTCCTATTTCTACAGTTTTTTTGTTGTTGCTTTTGTGGCATCTAAAAAAGACTACCCTTAATGACACATGTTTTCTTTGTAAGATCTTTTTTTTTTTTTTTTTTTTTTTTTTTTGCAAACTAATGGAAGAGTACTATTTAGGAATTGCATCTGTTGTATGTATGCCTTAAATATAGGAGTAAAAAAAAAGCACTAAAAAAGAAAAATCATAGGCAGCAAAAAAAAAAAGTGTTAACTCACATGTATTAAAAAAGTTGCTACCAGAGGCATATCCTTAATACAAGGAATAAATCCCTTATTTTCCTTGTACGACATAGTATACCAGCAATACAAACCTTGTTTTATTCTAGAGATCCCTGCATTTTATTTTTTGTGTATAATAAGTAGTTAACCTTTTTTTTTTTTCATTGTGTACGTGTACAAAAGCACAGACATAAAATTACCCATAATAGTCTAGATCCCCCTTTTTGTGTGAGTGTGTGTGGCATATTTTTCGATTCTCGATTGTTAAGGAGACAAAAAAAACATACGAAAAAAAAAACATTAAAAAACAATTAGAATTTTGACTAACGGCTGATTCAATAAATGTCATATATATGATAACAGTAATCTCATGTGAGTTAAAAGTCGGTAATAGTAATCGGTTACTTTTCTTTCTTAATAACAATGCATGAAGGGCTGGACCAGATTAAATTATCTAAACTAAAGAATTTAACTTATTAATCGTCATCAATATTTTTTTTAATCGTATGCTCATCTTATTTTTTATGCGCTTAAGAAAAAAAAAGTACATCTTTTGCATATATCTGTTAATGCGTAAAAAAAATACAAACAAAAAGATAAGAAGGGACGAAGATGTAAGCATACATGTAGAATATGAGAATTATATACATATTAATAGATGAATAGAACCCCTAGTAATTGACCCTTAAGTTTTAACTTATAATATATAGTGCATTGTTCATGATAAAGGGAGAAAATATAGTTATTATTTTAGAGAGTTTTGTATTCATGATAAAGTTTTTGCCTTGTAGGACTTGTGATTTTCTAATATGAGAAGGGATGAGTAATATATGTATCTTTTTTTTAACAAAGGGATTTCTTTTCTACCCTATTTTGGAAACTGATTTAACAAAGCCTAAAAAGTATCATGCCTTCAAGTCTGCCGCTGGTTCATACATTTTTTTTTTACTACTACTAAAAATATTGGCACACCTGAACTAATGAGACCCCTCCCCCTTTCGTCATGCCGTGTCAATAAAGAGAGTACATATAAATTTCCTTTTTTTAACTTGAAGCATCGTCTAATTTTTGACTTTTTTTGTACTTCCTTTCCCCTTCTAATAAGGGACCCTTTCTATATATTTCCCCCCCTTATTTCATATTATACACTTTAACATTTTTTGTATATAAATATAATCGTTGTTTTTTTTCCTTTTTCCTTTTTTTTTCTTTTGTATATTTATTCAATCTTTCCCGCGCTTTTATAATATATTAGCCCCCATTCCAATCTAAATTCCCTCTCTTTTTATTTTATTCAATTATAAAGGGGACAGCAAAATATCATATATATATATACGTATATCTTTTTCTAAACACCAAAAGAAAGAAACAGTTTTAAAAACAACTCTCTCTCTCTCTCTCTCTCTATTCATTTTCTTTATTTTTACATATTATAACAAAGTACATATTCAATTTATTATAAAATGTCAATCAATTTGGTACAACAACAACAACAAGACGAATTACACGGTATGATGCCTTCTTTAATGAGTCAACAAAATAATTATGTTCACCATCATTCTACACCTAACGACGAATATGCCGTGGTTAATCACCATAATCATTTGGGTCAACCTAACGCCTTGTCACTTTCTTACTCTTCTTCAGTCGTAAGACAACAACAATCCCAACAAGCTACGCATCATTACAATGATCAAGATCAATATCCTTCTTATGAAGAATTTGATGCCATTGTACAAGATTACCTTCAAAATCTATCTTCTAAAAAAAGAGACAAGGCTTTAATTGATCAAGCTCGTTACGCAATGATCTTACAAGTATTAAAAGATCCTCGCAATACTGCCGTGTCTACTGCTCAATTCAGATTCTGGGTTAAGAAAATGTTTCAATTGACGCCAAGACAAATTGTATGTCATGACGGAAAACCAGTAGCTATGCGCGAGCAGATTTACGGTATTTTAGTACGTGCTCATCGTGAAGCACATCATGGTGGTAGAGATAAGACTTCAGCTTTGGTAAGACAGCATTAGCGAAAAAGCAAGTATGAAACATCTTATTTATCTTTTTTTTACTATATTTGTTTAGGTCCGCAGAAGATACTCTTGGATACCAAAGGAACTAATTGCCCGATTTGTTAGACATTGTCCTTTTTGTATATCTCGTAGAAATGGTAGTCAACAAAGCCCATTATCGCTTGGAATTTTCTTACCCGCTACTCCACCTACTTATTCTATGATGCCAACATCTTCATCTACAAACGAAGAAGAGAAAAATCGTTTACGGGCACCATCTATGATGGCTTCTAGCTCATCTGCTTCATCCTCTGCTTCCTATCCTGATGAGATGATGATGATGGCAGCCGCAGCAGCTCACCATCAACAACAAGAACATACTTCGATGTCTCCTTATGGAGCTGGCTCAACCATTGATATTTCATGGCCACCACATCAACAACAGAATTACTATGCAGCGGCAGCAGCTATGTCAGTTCCCACAGGAACCACAGACTTCTTTAATAGCCAACAAACTAGTTCGGATAAGTGTAATAGCACTGAGTATTATAGCAACACAAGACACCCTTATTCAATGACGTACAGCTCATCAAATAATTTGGTCGCAGATATTGAGGAACAACCCATGATGATGCAGCCAGCTGTATCGGTTTATTATGCACAGGAGTACGGATTAAAACAAAATACAAACTATCCCTTATTAGAAAACAGCAATCAAAGTAATAATATGACATTTGTAACCCCTTCATCTCGAAATAACAGCTTATTTTATTCGAATAATAACCCAAGCCAAGTCGCACCAACAGTGACACCTTCTCCATCTTTATCGCCATCTTCTTCATCTACTTCTGCTACTTCATCACCTGTACATCCGGTCTACCATGAGTCGGCTAATAGGGATACCAGTTATATTCACCCTCAACGTCAACAGGCATCAAATAACAATCCTTCTGGAACTTTGAATTTGCTTTCTCACCAGCAATCTTTGTTTTAATATAAACAATATCTTGCATTAAAAAACATAAACGATTCTACTTTTTTTTTCTTTATATATATGACGACTATAATTCACACACAGACACGCACGCACACACTTTTGACGCAACAATCGTAACCAAAAAATAAGCAAAAAACATACCAAAAAAAACAAAATCACCCTCCTCCCACTAACAGATTCCCAAAGTTGCTTTATTACTTCTATATATTTATATACCTCTTTTTCTTACTATTATAACACTCATGCTTCTTTCCTTCTTTTTTTTTTTCTTTTTTTTTCTTTATAAAATTTAGGAGGAAATGGATTTTATTTTCTTTTTTTTTTCTACAAAAGAAAAAACCTAAAAAAAAAAACTACTTTTTATATATATGATTCTTTTTGCTTGTAATTTCTTCTATATACATATGAAAAAAAAAAAAAAAAAACTTCAATTCTTTTTTTAAAAAAAAATACACACACGTCTGCCCATATTGTAGATTTTTTCCTTTTGTTAAATATCATTTTGTTAATTTTTTTATTATTAATATTTTTTTTTAATAAAATAACGTGTTATTATATTAATCAAAAATTTCAGCTGGAGCTATTCTATCTACATATAACAAAAATTCGTTTTTGAGATCATCTTCTTCCATGAAATGATTGGGCCAAATAACCAAGTGACCACGGATATGTTTAATAATATCTGCAACCGTATCTTCTTTCATATTCTCCAACGGTAAAGAGGTCACGTTAGCTGCTGCTGCTGTGGTCTTAGTTCCACCGTGTTTTGGATCCACTCTTCCTAAAAATAGCTTCGCCATCTTGACAAAGTTATGGTACTGGTCCCACGTCCGAACATTATTATCTGGTGTAACCAAAAAGGATCGGCGAAACAGATCGGTATTGACTCTAGCTAGTACATGCCAAAATTGTTGAAACTCTTCTGTCAGTGGGTCTTGTAAGATACGGTATACGTGTGCGACTGTCTTGTCTTGCATTTTTAAAGGCTCGACTGTTTCACTATTATAATGGCTCGGATAGGAAAATGCCGCGTTCTTTTCTCCTTGTTCTTGTGCCTGCGCTATATCTCCATTATTATCTGTATCACAATCTAGAGTTGTCCAAAATTCAAGGTAATCTTCCTTTGTACTCTTACGCTTACTAAAGATAGATTTAGTTGGAGATAGTACAGATGCATTATGTGTGCTATTTTCTCCTGTTGTAACGGGTTGGATGGGGGAGCTATCGTCTATAATAGATGCGCTGGGTGATTCTGTACCTTCTTTTCTTTGGCTAGGATGACTCTTATCGTTATGTTGTTCTTTAGCATACTTTAATTTATGTAATAAACCTTTTTTCTTGTTTTTTGTTCCAACGTCCGAACTGTTGCTGGAGGTAGCAGAGCTATCAGAATCAATCGTACTTGAATAAGGCAAGTGGTTAATTGGTACTTCGTTTTTTTCCTCTCTTTTAATTTTGTCTTTCTCTCTTGCAACCTTTCGATCGGTCGTTGTAACTTGAATATAAGGAGGAATGCAGTCGACTACATCCTTTGGAAGTTGGTTATAGTTATTCCAAAAGGGTTGGTCGAAATAATTGGTATTGCCCGAAGCGTACTTTTCTCTATCTAATTGATCGACATCCATTCCAATGTGCTCACACATTAATCTCATTCTTAATGTATGCGCGTACCGACCTACTTTTACTGCTATACCATTGAACCAAGAATCCACTAAATCTGTATCGTCCTCAATGCAAGCGGCAATCTCAGAATCTCTTGTTCCTAGCTGTGATCTTTCATTGATATTTGCAGATCCAATGATAACCTTAATATCGTCCACAATCATCGTCTAATTTTTTTTTTTTTTTCATAGTTAGTAAGAAAAAAGAACACACACACAAAAAAAAAAAAAGGAGTAATAAAAAGGGGGGAGTGTAGTTGCTACAAGTGATATTTTACCTTTGCATGAATGTAAACCTGTTCTGTAACATATTGACCATTTAATTCACCCCAATTCCGTAACCCATAAAAATTAATATACTCGTGCGTGTTAACTATACCAGCTGCATGTAACCGACCAATAAGCGAGTCAGGGCCACGGCTAACGGACATGTACTGTAATTGCATAATAATACGAACTGTAGTTCCTTCCGTTTCATCAATGTTTGCCGTAAAACCAGGCACCAAAGGGACGATAATAATGGCTCTCCACTTTTCTTTTTGTTGATGTGCACGAACAATTCGATTATAAATTGCGTCACCAATTTTGTTTTCAATGACGGTAGAACCTGCTTTCGTAGAAGTAACGAAGAATTGATTTTCAATGTAGATCATATGCTTGGAGTCATGAATAGAATCCACGTAAGCAGTTTGAATACTATGCTCAACGTGATCAATGGATCCGATGCTCCAAGGTGAAACGCTACGGAGGATTTGAACACGGCAACTTTCAGAGGTATGAGGATGACAGATACGCGGGTCATCAATGGTGAGATGACTGACGTAGTTATCTGGTACAGGTAATAACATTGGCGTAGGTCTCTTGGGCGCGGATGGTTTCTTTCTACGCAAGAAATTCCAACGCTGTACAAAATGGCGAGATATATCACGAGCAGCTTGACCTACTAACCTCATGGATACATCATGCCACGGCATACGAGGTAAAGTGGACCGATCCATGTTGTCTTCAAAAGGCTTATCCAAGGTATGAAAATCAATAATACGAGGATTCGAGTAATCTTTACCGGGCCAAACTTGAGGATTATGATTAGTGATTGGATCGGAGAGGTCTGGATTTAAATCGTCTACAAGAACATGGCCTGGTGTATCATATCTACCAAAACATTGATCCAAACCACCTATAAATGCTACTTCGTTATCAACGACACAAATCTTTTCATGATGAGCCCAAAAAAATATACTGTTTTTGTTGAATATATCTAGGGCACGGGAGGGGTGTCTTTGTACAAAAATGTTGGGTGATAGAGATAACAGATGTCTTTTGGCTTGGTGAGAGAATAGGGGTAATGCCATAGCTACCTCTTTGTACATAACAATATAGACTTTTACCCCTTGATCGGCTTTCCGTCTTAAAACTCGGTCCAGTCTCCATTCAAGATTTTTTGCAGCAGGCCTTCTAAGAAACTATGGAAAGTAATTAGTTGGTTTTACAAGGCATATTATTATATAAAGAAAGATATATAGAGGGACTTACCAATTCAGGTGACTGTCAAAGTAAAACGAACAGAAGAGTTTAGAATATTTGAGTAAAGAAATTAAAAAAAAAGGTATAGTTTACCAGCCACCAATCATGAATATATATAGTTTCTTTAGCATTTTCAAGTGCTACAGATACATCCCAAAAATAATCTCTACCATCTACAAACCAAGCAACAGCGGCATTACAACGGATAGGGGCGAAACTCTTGAATCTATTTTCTTTAGCCCAGACTGAATTATTAGCCATGGTCTGAATAGAGACTTCAAATTGCTTGGCTTGCTGCTCGTTTTTTGCTCTAAAGTGATAAACACCTTGCATATTTTTTAAGCACAGGGTGGATTTTTTTGAAGTCCAATGGGAAGCACTCGCTAATGCGTTACTTAATTTCTTTTTTCCATTTTTTGCATGGTGACCTGGCTTATCTCCAAATTTAGCTAGACGATGAATATCAAAGGCTTGATCAAATAAAAATACATCATAAACATCACACTAGGGAGAGTTGGTAAACAAATAAGTATTTTTTTTTAAAATATGCGTATTTTACCTCGCTTGGATTATCTACGCAAACAACATAACTTTCTCGTACAATAAACCATTTTGGCTTTCTCCTTCTTCTTCCCCCAGTAGTTGGTAACGAACACACAATTCCATCTTGTAAGAATTTTCGAGTTTGTTTAGGGTCACGGTCCGTTCTGCTCTGAAATACAATAAACCCTTCTTTTCCATGGAAACTCGCGACAGGGTACTTTGCAGCCAGCTGGAGTCCTAGAGCAGAGATTTCCAAAAATTTGCACAGTCGATTAATATGACCGCAGGGTTCAAGTGACGTTATAAATTGGGTTAAATAAGTTTCCATTGCTTGTAGTACTGTATTATCTGCTTTCACTACCTCCATTACTTGTGATGATGCAACACTATCAGCTCGATTTCTTTGTACTGTTGCAGGAGGATTATTGGTCATGGCATTTGATGTACCACCTTCCTCTTGCGTATACATTGTGACTAGTGCCATTACTGCATCCTCGTCCATGACGGAATTACATTGACTTGGAGTGGGTGTGTCTCTTCCAGAACTGGTAGCTGTATGTAACCTACTCATTGGAACACGACTTTCATAATCCCTCTTTTTTTGCTTACGAAAATGATGCCTGGGTAAACTAGGAAACTTGGGCATTCGATTGGTTCGATTATTTCCAATCGTACTAGTTCCATTTGAAGAGTTATTATACCTCTTTTTATACTGGTAATGTAATTTGACGAAATCCCAATATCTACGATACACAGACCAAGTAATCTTTCCAGGTCCTGTACCATATCGCACAGTAATTCGAAAGATGGTACCACGAAACTTTTTTTTCTTTTTTGAGTTAAAGTAATCATCGTCATTATCTTCTACTTTTGATACTTTTACAGTTATATTACTCAAAAATACAGGTATCCTTTTTCTACCCTCTTCGTCCTTTGTGAAAAACATGGTCATAAGTAAAGGTGTGATGGTGTTTACCTCTGCTTGTCGCTCAATACTGATAGTTTGTTGCTGTTGTTTAAGTTTAGAGTGCTGTCTATTAGTACCTACCCATTTTTTAATTAATTTCCAACCTTCTTGAGGAGCGGTTTCGAATCGATTTAATACTCGTCGTCCTTTCTTTCTTGTGCTATTGTTACTCCCATTATTTATTAAACTATTATTACTTTGCTTATTATTGGATAGAGATTGAAGAGATTGTGATTGAGGGATATGTAGGTGCTGGTCTGCAAAAGATGAGTCCTTGTTTTCAATAATAGGCTTTAATGACTGTGAAGCACCATCCCGGGTATTATTTGGTATACTATGAATTGGTTGATCTAGTTGTTGTTGTTGATCTTGTTTATCTTTTGCAAGCGACATATTAAAATAACAACTAAATCGAGTAACTGTAAATATATATTTATTTTTTTAAAAAACAGAAAAAAAAAAAAAAAAAGAGGAAAAGAAAGGGAATAAAAAAATTAAAAAAAAAAATGTACGTCAAACATACGAAATGCAGTTAGAAAATGTTACACTGAGAACTACTTTAACGAGTGTATCTCTTTAAAAGGAAATTTTGTCACAATTCTTTGCCCTTGTTTATTTTTTCCGACCGAAACAAACAAGTTCTTTTTAGTACGGAGATCGATCTTTTTTTAATGTCTTCAAGTATCTTTATGTAAAATTCTTTTTTTTTTTAAGTAAACAATTAAATATAATTCTGGGATTAATCGATAACGGATTTAGACTCGTTCCATTTATTCATCATTCAACGTGTTTTCTATCGTAAAATTCCCCGTTTTATAGACCGACTTGAGTATTATACTCTGTTTAAACAAACTCGTAACTTTATATATTTGCTTTAAATTGCTGCATTCGATAAAGCGTACATGTATATATCAGTACATATGTGGGGGATTTACAAAAAAAAGGGGGGGGGAGTAGAAAAATAATATAGGTTAATTCATAGCAGTATTGCTGTTTTATACAGGAATAACGAATTAGAAATATTTTGCTTTTTTAAAATTGCGAGAATTTCAATTAGACCAAGTCTTTGTAATTTTTCCTTTTTTTCAATTCATCCGAATTACGCCCTTTCAGGGATTTATTAACAATATACATACTAAAGTTTGTTTCCTTACACGTCCAGAGGAAAACTATCCATTTACGTAACATGATTGTTATGGTTCACGGTCACAGGGGATTAGTTACATTGGTAAACTTCTTAACTCACATGAATGAGAACCGTGTTCGATACGGCGAATGTAAGATTCAAGCTTAGTTCCTCGACAAAATACGGCTGGTAATTCTTTGTCTTGTAGAAATGAGCTTGGTATTTTTTAGCGGCGTTGACATCACGCTGCCATACCATTCTGCAGTTTTTGCAAACGAGAACAGCACGGCCTTCTTTCTTTGCTAAATATATATCTATGTAAAGTAATAGGTTGTCTTTTGCCTTTTTAAAACCATTGTAGCGTAATATACTTTCTAAGTTTCGTTAGACATAAGCTACGTGATCTAAATATACTGGTTGTTGTATTAATGTTTATAAGAGAAGCATTGGAAATCATGAACGAACAGATATCCTGAAATTAAAGGCTTTTATTGTATCATGGATAATGCTAAACACAATACATTTATCAAGTAAAGTAAACCAGACGGTAGAAAATAGAAACAAAGACTTTAAATGCATACATCTTCTGTACTCTCCAGAATTGAATCCAATTGAGCCATTCCGGACCATTTTCAAGCATAAAGTAAAACGCGACTAACTTAAGGGGTCCGAAACTCTCGCCCAAAGAATAAGTGGAGCGTGTAATCATATCCCTTTATCTCACCTTGTCAACATTACTCAAGACTCTAAAAATCATTTCGAAGACAGCTTAAACAAAAGTCCCTATTTAAATAAAATGTCTCATATTATTTTTATATTGAGGTTCCCAGTGTATTCTAGTTTAAGTTTGAAAAGTGTACCAGTGAGTTCAATGTTCGATTTGAGAGTGGATGCACTGTATTTATTAAACAAATAAAAAAAAGAATTAAAACAACGCGCTAACCTCTTTTTTTATGAAGCTGACAACAATTTGTGCCTGACTATGAGATTGATTTGATTGGCTTTCTTCAAAGAAGTGTCGTGCAAGCAAGTGTGCACAAAAACAGTCACTTTAGTCGTGGTGCACGAAAAAAAAAAAACTTTTTTTTTTTCTTTCTCGTTGTTTCTAGTTTATTCACAAATTCAAGATGGATCAAAACACAGCTTATCAACTGTTTGTTGCTACCTATCATCCTGACCCTAATGTTCATAAGCAAGCAGAATTAAACATTAGAAACGTAAGTACCTTTTTTATGTAGTTACCCGTATATCAAGTGTATGTATTTAAACTTCAGGTACCTTAGATTGAGGCCAACAACGGTTTTTTGCCTATCGTTTTGCAAATTCTTGCTTCAGAAGATCTTGAATTAGGAGCTCGTCAAGCTGGTAAGACATGATAAATAAAACATGATAATTCTTGTATCTCCTTAAATTTATATTTTCTTTTTTTTTTTAGCTGCTATTTACTTTAAGAACCGTTTGAACAAGGCTTGGGATGGTGAGCGCGAGTCAGCTGTTCCTATCAATAACGACGATCGTAATATGGTTAAGCAAACCATTCTTCAAGCTTTGGTTACTGCACCTAACCAAGTCCAGTAAGTAAATTTGTGCTTAGAGATATTTTTTTTATTTCTTTAAAAAAAAGTGAGGAAAAATAATCGGGAAACTGATAAATTATGTTTAGAGTTCAACTTACTTCTACTTTAAACACTATTTTAACCAATGACTTCCCGGATAATTGGCCCAATTTTGTTAGCGAACTTGAAAGACTCTTAACTTCAACTGATGTTCGTTTAGTTTATGTTGGTTTATTGGCTTTACGTGAAGTTGTCAAGGTTTACCAGTAAGTAGGAAAACCAAAAAAGAAGGATCGTAAGTGTATTTTGAGAACTGACGCGAAAGTCTTTTTTGATTTTTAGATGGAGAACAGGTGCTCGTCGTGAACCTTTTAGACAACTTATCAAGTTGACTTTCCCTGCTATTCAAAATATTTGTTCCAACCTTATTTCATCTGACAGCATTGAAGCAGCTGAGATGCTTAAATTAGCACTCAAGATTTACCATTCTGGTATTCAAACCGAATTCCCCAAGAGTCTTCAAGATCCTGCTTCCCTCGTCCCCTGGGGTACTTTGTTCTTGCAATTGATTGAAAAGAAGATTCCCAACGAAGCTTTACCTTCTGATGCTGATGAACGTGAAAGATATCCTTGGTGGAAGACAAAGAAGTGGGCTTACCATTGTCTTAACCGTCTTTTCTCAAAGTACGGTAACCCTGCTACTATGCTTCGCAGTACTCCCGAATATAATGCATTTGCCAAGGGATTTTCTGCTAATTTTGCACCTAATATCTTGCAAGCTTATTTGGGTCAAGTTGAACTTTGGATTAAAAAGGAGATCTGGATTCCTAGCAAGTGTTTAGCTTTAACTTCTTCTTTCTTTGCTGATTGTGTCAAGAATAAAGGAACCTGGCAATTATTGAAACCTCATGTTGAGACATTGGTCGCACATTTTATCTTCCCTCAACTTTGTTTCTCTGAAGAAGATCAAGAGCTTTGGGATGAAGACCCAGTTGAATTCGTACACAAGAAGGTTGATCCTTTGGAAGATTTCCATTCTCCTCAAACTAACGCTATGAATTTCTTGATTGATTTAGCACGTGATCGTAAGAAGTACACATTTATGGGTATTTTGAACTTTGTTAACGGTGTCCTTAACAAGTATTTGGAAGCACCTGAAGATCAAAAGAACCCCAAGGAAAAGGACGGTGCTCTTTGTATGATTGGTGGTTTATCTTATCAAGTTTTACAAAAGAAGTCTCCCGTTGCTAATATGATGGAACCTTTCTTTGTTACTCACGTTTTCCCTGAATTCAAGAGCAAGCATGCCTTCTTGAGATCTCGTGCTTGTGATTTAACTAGACATTTCAGTGATTTAGATTTTGCCAATGAACAAAATTTGGCTACATTATATCAATGTGTTACTGACTGTATTCGTGATACTGAATTGGCCGTCAAGGTTCAAGCTGCTCTTGCTCTTCAACCCATGATCCGTCATGAAAGTGTTCGTAACGCTATGGCACCTAACCTTCCTTTTATTATGCAAGAATTATTGAACTTGACCAATGAAATTGATATTGATACATTGGCTAATGTTATGGAAGAATTTGTAGAAGTATTTGCTACTCAATTAACACCTTTTGCTGTTCAATTATGTACTCAATTGCGTGATACATTCTTGCGTATTATGGAAGAATTAAACCAAAGCAACACTTTAACAAGTGCAGATGATGATGAATTTTCTGGAGATATTGATGAATTAAGTGACAAAACTATGGCAGCTATGGGTGTTTTGAAGACTATTGGTACATTGATTCTTAGTCTTGAAAGTACACCTGAAATTCTTCAACAACTCGAGAATGCACTTTTACCTGTTATTACTTATACATTAGAGAACAAGATTTTAGATTTATATGATGAAATTTTCGAGATTATTGATTCATGTACGTTCTCTGCCAAGAGAGTTACACCTACCATGTGGAGTGTATTTGAATTAATCTATGGAGCCTTCAAGGATTCTGGTATTGATTATATGGAAGAAATGTTACCACCATTGGATAATTATATTTCTTACGGTAAAGATGTATTTATTGCAAACAAACATGTTCAAGGCTTGATGTTTGATATTATTGATACCGTCATGAAGAGTGATCGTGTTGGAGAAACAGATCGTATCTGTGCATGTAAGTTGATGGAATCAGTTTTATTAAACTGTCGTGGACATGTTGATATGTGTGTTGGACCATTCCTTAACTTGGCATTCCAATATATCTTTACTGGATCTATGAAGACAGCTGAATTCAAGGTTCACTGTATTGAAGTTGTTGTAAACTGTTTATATTATAATCCTGTATTAACTCTCCGTCTTTTGGAAGAAAATAACTGGACTCAAGGTTTCTTTACTTTATGGTTCCAAACACTCTCTAAATTCTCTCGTGTTCATGATAAGAAATTAGTTATTGTTGCTATCTGTGCTTTATTGGAATTACCAACTGAAATGATTCCTACTTCGCTTCAAGCTGGATGGTCTCAAATTTTATCTTGTATGATTACTGTATTCCAAACATTACCTAAAGCAATGGAAAATCGTGAAAATATGGAAAAGTTATACGGTGATTATGATGAAGACGATTTCGGAGAAGATGAGTTTAGTGGATTTGAAGGAGCAAGTGGCGATGAAGAAGACTTTGAAGAAGCAGAAGATGATGATGTACCTGATCAAGACAACGAATATCTTGAATATCTTGCCAGTCAAGCTGCATCGCATAATGGTGAAAACAATGAGTTTGATGAATATGAAGATGAAGAAGATGAAATTGAAGAAGAAATCTTATTTGAATCACCTTTAGATGAAATTGATCCTTATATTAGATTTGAAGAAGTATTTAGAAATATGCAACAAAGCAATAGTTCTTCATACACGCTCTTAACAAAAGATTTGAATGCTGAACAACAGGCACAAATTATGACTCTTTTGAGTACTGCTGAACAACACCGTACTAACCCTACCACTCTTCCCTTAAAAAACTAAGTTAATTTCTGCATCCCCTCTCACACTTTCCCCTTTTAGAATTCTTTGTCAAATAAAAAACACGACCCGCTTTAAAAAAAGAAATTTTTTATTTTTTTTATTCTTTGTCTTTTTCCAGTTTAATAATTTTGTCACGGTTATGAAGAAGGCAATGGAACACTGGAGTGATTTCTCCTTTGAAGAACCAAAGAAGGCTTCTTTCCTTACTTTACCAAACTCTATAATGGAACACATTTGTCGTTTTTTGGACACTCATGATAAGTATGTTACTTGCTTTATTCACCCAAAATGGACTGCTGCTGCGCAGAATGTATTATGGGAAAAACCTTGCTTAGACCAACCAAAGAACTTTGGTCTCTTTTTAACTGCCATCAACGAGTCGAAAAAGAATGCTCTTTTGGTTCGCGATATCTTTTTGATTTTTACTGATCATACCAGGACTTTATTTCAACCTATCGCAAAATGGAATAAGGAAAGACATTGCCCAAACAAACTAGCTAATCCTAATATTACCAGCACAATTACAGGTATTTGCGAAAAGGTGACAACATTAACTATCTATGGTTGGGAGTTGGAAACTATGCATATTGAACGACTGGCTTCCTTTGCTCAAGACTTGACTAGCCTTCGTATTGTTGGTGCTAAAGTGGGCCATGAATTAGTTCTTAACTCTGTATTTTCTCGCTTAACAAGTTTATGCTTAGACGGTAATTTTAACATCAGTTTAAAATGGGCAGAAACACTTATTACTAGAGCAACACACCTTACAGAACTCCAAATATCTTTACAAAAGATGGACATTGGCATATTGGCGAAAATTTGTACACCTCAAAGACTCAAGTTAACTCGCTTAACTTTAACTGATGCTACCATCTTATGGGATCCTTATTTTTTAAAGGTTGTGGAAGCCTTTCCTGGACTTGTTGAATTTCGTGTAGAAGGTGGTCTTCATTTAACCGCTGTATCTATTGTGAATGCTTTAAACTCTTGTGTTAACTTGAATTGCCTTGAAATTCGTTCATGCCCCGAGTCACTTCAGTATAGACTTAACAATGATCAACTTTCTAGCTTTCCTGATATGATTCAAACTGGTGCTTATCCAAGTCGATTATTGATTGAAAATTTAAATTTGGATGATGATCAGTTAATTTGTTTATCACCTTATTTATCATGTATTCAAACAATGGGATTCAAGGATTGCCCCCAATTGACCAGTGTTGGTATTCAACGTGCTTTAAGTCAAAATAGATATTTGCATATATTTCAAGTCATCAATTGTCCCAATATCGATTCTAGTATTCTCACTGCTTTCTCTGATATGGATTATATATCAAGCTCTTTATATCGTATTCATATGGAATCATCTGGTCCTGTTAAACCTAGAGATGTATACAACATTTGTTACAGTGGTATTGATTGTAACCTTCGTGAAATACGTCTTGTTAACTATGATGATCTTCAAAACATTATTATCTGTAACTTTGATACCTCTTCAGAAATGGATCGTTATGTAAATGATAAGTCTGTTATTACTTTAAATGCGATTGCTATCGATAGCATAGCTCATTCCACTGATCCCCAATTATGCCCAATAGTCGAAGGTCGCTTTATATCTGGTCAAATGATTTCCCTTTTAGCTGAAAATTTCGATATGAAACCTCACGAATTTACCAATTTGATGGATGAGTTAGAAAAAGTAAGTGATAAAACAATTTCTTAATTTTTTTTTTTTTTTTTCTACTTACAAATGTGTATAGGAATCAACCCAAATTCCTGAACCAATTTCAGTAGTTGCTACCGGCTCCCTCAACCGTTTAAGTGCTTTAAGAGCTGCGAATTCTACCTTCCGTTCAACAACACCAGCACTATGGACTCAAGAATTTAAGCCTAATGATATCCCTGGCATTTATGGCCTTGATAATCGATCAGAAAATACTTTAAACGTCACTGAAGAATATCATACTTCGGACGCACAAGAAGATGAAGATGAAGAAGAGGAGGAGGAGGAAGAAGAAGATGAGGAGGAAGAAGAAGAACAAGAACGCATTTCTTCCACGTTAGGAAATACAGGCTCTGAAATCAATTTAGGTGGCTGGGGACCAAGCTCGGACGACTGGAACTCAAACAAACATCGTCAACAACGCCGTGAAAACGTTATAATCCCTTCTGCTGCTGTGGAAACATCTACACTAGAAACATATCCCGAACACGATTGGAATGGGTATGTTGAAGGTGACTACAAAGAACAATGGCAACAAAGTAGTTTTTTTCCCAATAAGCCAAATCCTCTTTTCAAGCGGGACTCGCAAAAACACTACCGTAACAGTCCTATAGTTTCTGAAAGTGATGGTTGGGGACCAGCGGACAAAGTGAAGGTTGTAGATTGGCACGACGTTGAGAAACAAGGCTTCGTAAAAGAAGTCTTGGACGAACAAAGGAATACGTCGTACTGGGTAAACGAAAAATATACCAGCGGTCTGGAACACGAAAAGACCGTGCAGACAAGCGGTGCTAACACTCCCGCTCTGACAGCATCACCACCTATTCCATTTTCATCGTTTACCAACGGCTCAAGCTCTCGCTATAATAGCAAAAAAGTTCACAGTGACAGACGCTCGAGAAGTGACTCTTTGGTGAGCTCGGACAGTGGTATTTCTTGGACCGATTCCACAGAGAATGTAATCAAGCTGAGTACCAAGGAGCCTGCCCTGCCGAAGTTCTCGGTAGTAAGAAAATCTAAACCAGAAAAACCGCGTTACAAGTGGTCTTCGGCAGAAGAATGGGGTAATACGAAAGAATCAGAACCTGCACTTGCTACTCCCGCTCCAATTACTCAAAAACATAGTACTTGGCAAGACAACTTCGCTCCGGAAGGTAAAATATAAATTAATTATGCAAATGGATTAAATAACATACTAATTTTTTTCTAAAAAAACTTTTAGTTCTCGCTGATAAAAATGCTAAGGGTGACTGGGCAACCGGTCGTACAGCTGCTCCCCGTCGGTCTACATTTTCCCGACCTCCAACAAGTTCTGCAAATAAGCATACTGTTGGTAACTGGGGGGAGTTTGCCAATAACCCTGGGCCGGTACCTCAAGCCACCACCACTACTGCTACTACTATCTCTACTACTACTAATGCTACTAATACCAATGACTCTATAAGTTTAATTGATACTACCAACTCCCCCAATGTACCAAGTAGACCCGTATTAAAAGGGGATGTTTGGGAAAGCATTGGCACACTTGAAATTCCCGACCACAACTCGTACACAACCAGTAGCAGCAAGGTGCTTGTCCCACAAGAGGCCTCTGCTAGTAGAATAATGCCTGTAGAAGTTTTGAGTTATAGTAACGGCGATGCCAATTATGCTTTCGAGTCGAACGTAGATTCATCCAGCTTGGTTCGCTTTTCGGAACTTATTTCAGGGACTGTCTCTAATGCTGAAATCGAGATTCAGAAGCAAGCTTCTGAAGCAGATAATCTTGTTGATTTTGGAGATCTAATTCCGCTAAATAATTCAAATAATTCTCCTCGTACTAGCCCTATCACCCATAGCCAAAAGAGAGATACTCTTGTTATTAATTCGAACAATTCTGTTGATTTCAATTTATCCTTGGTACAACCTCTCCCCAAAAAGGAGAACGAACTCTTGGACGCTGATAAGTACAAAGAAACTGCCTTTGATAGTATTAATCGTGAAATGAACTTGGCTTCTTCTATGAAGAATGCTATGTTTAGTAATAATGATACTGGTAATATTAGTAGAGCGAACTCTCCTATTAGTCAAAAGAGTGATACTTTCTTTTCGGTGAATAGTGCTAGTCGCACTGAGTCTCCTCAACTTGCTGTTCCTACCTTACCTATAACACCTATCGCATCTACTGCGCCTACTACACCTACTGCTGCTACTACACCTACTTTTGAGGAAAAAGAAGGATCGAGCTCGGAGACGGAAAAAAAGACAATGAAACCTATCCGACTTCGGGTGAAACGTTCGGACGATAGCTTTGTAAATCTAAGTTTATACGACGTAAGTTTTGAATAGATATAATACTCTTCTTTTTTTAAAAAAGCATTTTTATCTTATTTGTAGGGCGATAACATCGAAGCAGTCGTCCGTAACTTCTGTAACGAGCACGATCTGGAGTATTGTCGTGAAAACTTATACAAACAAGCGGTAGAAAAGATGACGAAGAGGAAGACGAAGAGCATTCTTCGTTTTAAAGAGAAAAAACCAAAAAAAAATCTTAAATAATTATAATAAGAAATCTTTTCAAAAAATAATAAAAAACAAAATATGCGTGATGGAAAGAGCAATTTAGTAATACAAGTTTTTTTTTATAAATCAAATGGTTTTTTATATATAGGGAATGATTTTTTTATAATAAATGTCTAAATGCGTAAAGAGGAGGGGAGGAAGAAAGTATGTATTTAGTTTGTGGGGATACCAGCGTATTCATCAAAACCTAAAGACAAGTTTAAGTTTTGGACAGCTTGAGTAGCAGCACCCTTTAATAAGTTATCAAGAGTGGTAGTGATAACGGCACGACGACCTTCAGGGTGAACATTGAAACCACCAATACGGACAAAGTGCTTACCGGCGTTATCACGAACAAGAGGCTCACCAGATTCTAAAACTTGAACGAGCTTCTCACCTTGATAGAATTCTTCAAATGCAGACTTGATATCATTGCTAGTCATAGCTTTAGCTAAAGGAACATTGACAGTCAAAGCAATACCTTGGAACCAAGAAGCAACGTGGGGAATAAAGTTAACAGGTGTACCGAGTTGGTAAGAGACTTCACGCTCGTGGATATGGTTACTTAAGGCGTAAGGAACAATGTTGTCTCTCAAGAATTCGGGATCGTTCTTGTCAGAAGGCTTAGTACCAGCTCCGGAGTAACCAGAGACACCAAAGACAGTAGGAGCAGAGTGCTTATCGAGGAAAGGAACAAGAGGGCGAAGCGACATTTGAGCGCCAGTAGCGTAACAACCAGGATTAGCAATACGAGTAGCACCCTTGATGTTTTCACGGTTGAATTCAGGAAGACCGTAGGTCCAAGTAGTATCGAAACGATGATCAGCACTTAAATCAACCAAGACTTTATCAGAGGATTGAGCAGACTTGACATCTTCGTTGATTTGCTTAACAAAAGGAGTACAGATACCGTTAGGCAAAGCTAAAACCCAAGCATCTACTTCAGTTTGAGCCTTAAGATCAGCAGGCTTCAAGTTAACATAGGTTAAATCAGACTTGCTATAACCTTCAAGAGGCTTTCCTTCTAATTCACGAGAACTAACATGAGTCAAGTTTAAGTGGGGATGAGCGTTAATCAAGTTGATTAATTCACGACCAGTATAACCACGAGCACCGATTAAACCAACATTCTTTTTCTTGGAAGCACTAGCGAAACTACGACGAGAAGTGTATTGGAAAGCGGTGTTACGGAAAGTAGAATAAGCACGAGTACCAGAAGGAACAGAAGCGGGTTTATTGCTGTTGATGGTGTTCAAAGTTTGCTTGATCTTGTCAGTGTCTTCAATACCGTAAAAGAAAGTAGTAGATCCATCCTTGGGATTCTTGAGAGAACCGTCAGCACGCTCGAAATGCCAAGAGGGGTCAAGAGTACCTTCCTTGGTGTTATCAACAACCCAAGTCAAGTTATTATGATCTTTACGAATAGAGTTCCACAAGTTTTCAGGAACATTGTTTAAAACAGCAGTCTTTGAAGTCAAGAGCTTTTCGAGAACAGCAGGCTTGGAGTCGTCTTTAGGATCCTTGGTAACAATAGCCAAGACTTGTCCAGGTTCATCAGTATAGATGGATACGTTCTTGTTTTGAAGAGAACGGAGGTAACTAGCAACAGAGTTTTGGCCGGCTTTGACAACAGGGTCTTCAGCTTCCATGATACGACGAATCTTATCAGGATCAACTTGATCAAGTTGGTTATATTTGAAAAGCTTGTGGCCACGACGAATAAGTGTACCAGCACCTGAATCAGTGAATAACTCCTTGTGAAGATGACCAGCAGAAATTATGGCAACAGAAGAAGAACGAGGAAGACCGTCCAAGAGTTCCTTACATTGATTGATCTTGAGCTTGGTACCATATCTAACCCAAGGTTCTTTCAAAAGATCCTCATATTCCTGTAAAAGAAAAAAAATCACATGATTAAATTATATAAAATAAAAAACAAAATTATCCTTTTTTGTCTTACCTCATCCAAATTAATTACATCAATCTTCTTACCAGTAACACCGTGATAGATGCCATTCTTTTCATTTAAAAAGACAATCTTTAAAGGTTCCAGAACTGTGGCTAGTTCGGCAGCAGCAACATCAGCATTTACATTCAAGATTTGACCGTCGGGAGTCTCGGCAAGAGAGGTTAAGATGGGGAGTGCACCAGCACGAATAGAAGATTCAATAACCTCCTTGTTGACACCAGTAATCTTACCTACATATCCATATTTTTCCTTATCAAGATAATCGGCAACAAAGACTCCTCCTGGAATGGGTCTAGCGCGTGTACCATGACGCTCCAAGGCATCAACTAACTTTAAGTTTTCGGCCATAAATACTTTACGAGCAATCTCAAGAGTATGAGGATCAGTGATACGAATACCTTCCTCGTATTGAGGCTCAATCTTTGCTTCCTCTAATAACTTGTTTAATTGAGGACCAGCGCCATGAAGAACAATAGGATAAAGACCGACTCTGTTTAAAAAAGTCAAGGCAGATGCAAGTGTTTCAAGTTCATCGGTTAAAACAGCACCACCTACTTTAATAACAGCAAATTTTTGAGATTCAACAGAAGAGAAGTGACGAAGATATTGTTCGACTTCTTTACGAGAACCAATGTTGTATAAAAGTTTTGTAATCGTTTCCTATTTTAAAAAAAAAAAAAGATTACCCCAGATTAGAGAACCGGATTTTTAAATTGAGTATGATAATCTTCTTTTTCCTTACCTTTTCTGCAGTAGCACTTCCAGTGGTATATTGACGAGTTTGACGGTTAGGAACAAGAACCATGGGTTTAATCAAGGTTCTTTGAGCAATACGCACGGCACTGCCGGATAAAGCTGTTTTTCGTGCAATGGAAAGCATGATACAAGAAATTCAAGGGAAAAGAGTAAAAAGAGGTAAATATTGGATTTCAGTTGCTTTATAAACATTTTGGGCGATAAGATTTGGCGGCCTGTGACTTGTTGATCGGAGTTAGACCAAACCGAGGCACTGACGATGACTCACAAGCTTGATTATTATTCGTTTAACTTTTTTATCTCTGGTGTTTACATGCAAAAAGTTTTGACGGGTTCAAAATGGCGTATTAAAACAAGGAGAAAGATACGCTCATCAGGTTTTCGCACCAGGTTTTTTTTTTACAGCACCTCACTCAAATGAGATAGCTATACTATAAAAATATCTTCGAATACGGACGTAAAAAAAACTGTACATAGTAGATATAATACACGCCAACCACAGGTATACAATTTATTAACAGGTAGAGATTAGGTATGCCCAAAAGGGCAGGCTATAACACTGAAGAAATTTAAATGGTCAAAAGGTTTTTGCTAATTTCGAATTCATTTCATGAAAATACACGAGTTAACAAATGATTTGGTTGTATTAAAACTACTTCTATTTTATATAATTCCAATCATTATTTGCGTCTATGTTTAGAGACATATTTTTCTTGCAGTCCCGACACGCCCCTATGTCAAAAGTGCTCTCACTTGCGTCTGATTACAGTTGAGATGGAAAAAATAATCTGTAACATTTATTATTGTATTCGCTATTGATCGTGTTATGGTGACCGAATAAATATGTGTGCATCCATATTAAATGACGTTCAAAGTGCCTGCTCATTTGGGCAGTGAAAAATAAGCCCTTTAACATAGCATTATGTATAGCTTATATCTTCACCAGTACATACTGTATAAATAACACAAACACTATAATTCTGCTTGACAATTTTATCTTTAAAAATATCTAACAAGCTTTTTAAAAGATGAATTTTTTTATACAATATTTTACTTTTAAGAGACTGCCCAAATGGGCGGGGAGGGATAATCTCTACTTGTTAAAAAAAAGAAACAACCCGCTTCTTTCAACCTCATTTTATTATAAGTTCGAAGTCCAATTAGTCATTCTTTTGACACTTTTTTGAACTTCACTTGGTAAAATCAATTGGGTTTATATCTACCTTGTACTTGACTATCGAATTCAGTTATAGCTAATAATTTGAACACCCAACTTGACAAAGACCTTTTTTTTTTCTTTTTTTAGCGCGTCTATTTTCTTACTTCAATGATGCAACA
This sequence comes from Helicostylum pulchrum, assembly GCA_025677825.1. NCBI lineage: Eukaryota > Fungi > Mucoromycota > Mucoromycetes > Mucorales > Mucoraceae > Helicostylum > Helicostylum pulchrum. Next base: position 67,032 of record JAIXMO010000030.1, on the reverse strand, counting down.
AGATTTTTCCCTTTTTTTTTTTGGTAAAAAAAAATTGATTCTATTATGGCATATCGTTCGATCGTTGAGACCTTTTTTCAATTCAACGATTAATCGTTGAACATATCGTTGCATTGAAACTGCTATCTCTACTTCTATGTAAATACACATCTACAAACCTGTTGCTAACAACTTATTTTAACACACCAAAAGTGTCGTTTCATGTAAGAGTTTCATTAGGTTCATTTGTTTATTGACCAATAATAAAACGAATAAATTTCGCTAGATTGAGGTTGACGCCTCTTAACTTTTTTTCATTCTTTAATATATGCTTTAGTTTCATGGTTTCTACATCCTAAATCGGTTTTTAGATGACAAGTATATTGTCTCTGAATTTTCAATTAATTACCTTTAAAAAAAATCCTCAAATTTTTTTCAGCTCCAAGTCTTTTAAAAGTGAGTGCGCTCGAAAGGGAATACGTTAAAATACATTCAACTTCAGAGTTACACATTGCTTTCAGACTGTAAAGATTATCCACTAAATAATAATAATTGGCTGTTTTCGTTTTGCAAGTAAGTAAATAATTATTTTTTTTATTTATCTACCATATAACTAAAATGTAAAAATTTGTAGGATGTAGAAGGTAGCGGTATAAAAGCTACTTTGAAAAAAAAGAAAAAATGCACCAGAACATTATCGAACGCCAAAGCATTAAAAAAGTAATTAAAGGTTTAAAGGTTTAGTAAGTATATTATTTTATCGATAACCCTTATTTCACTTATATATTTCTATAAGCCGGGATATCGTAGCTGGCGAGGAAAATCAGCTGAAAAAAGGCTCATTGGATGAAACAGAGTATAGGTCTAATTATATTAAACCAATATTAAAGCAAGTACTTTATGATTGCGGCGCAAATATTACTCATGTTGATACTAATTTCAATTTTTAGAGGGAGGGGGACTCCTATTTAGAGTGCGCACCCACCGGGGAACCTACAGATGGTGGCGGCACTGCAGTCGGGCCTAAGTTAAACACTATTTTCTTTTCTAAATCTTTTAGTTTGCTAATAAGCTTGAAGTTACTGGGTCCATTCAACAGGTCGAACAAAAAATCATTTTTTTGGGAGACCGCAACAAAATTGTCAAAAACCCAAAGTAACATAAAAAAAAACCGCTACTCCAAACATCAACTCATTTAAAAAGTTGAAAGTATATGGCTTCCAATTTTCTTGTAAGTAACAATTTAAAGTATAAAAATAATCTTAAAGGAACACTTATCTCATATGAATAATTATTATTTAGTGGATACTATGTACATCTATAGTTTGCAGAAAGTAATGAAGCAATATTATTTTTTCTCTGTTGGAAAGAAAACTAACGATCCCTACAAATAATGCTTCTTCTCAAGCAACCACTTCCGTCCTTTTTCGAGAATCTGTGGTCTGTTAATTCTGCTTTGAAAGACACAGAAGAAGAAAAACGAAAGGCTTTTTTCGAAGCAAGTGACAAGGAATACATGTTGTCGAATTTCGACTTGGATCGCTTGGCCGCTTTTAAGACTGCAGCTTCTGGCGGCCCCATGCAAGCGATAAGGAATATCTGTTGTCAGATTCTGGCTCTGGTCATTTTAACATACGGGTCTCTTGTGTGTGCTGCTTGTTTATGATTCGACCGGGCAACCAGCTTGTTTCGAAGCAAGCGAAAGGCGTGTCAGTATTTTGTGCTACGTTTTCTGTTGAAGAAGAAATTTGGTCATGGTGCTACTTTGGTACTTGGTCTGCTTCAAATATAAAAAAAAGTATCAAAAAAGAATATGGCTTTTTATCGTGGAGTTGTCCAAAATTGCGAAGACATTCAAGATAGCCACGAATCCTTATCCCCACATATAAATAATTTAGCATGTCAAACTATTACCTTGTGTAATGATTAAAACCTGTTTACCGAATTTATTAAAAGTCGCGTATAAGTACTGTTGGAAGAAGTTTGTTTTTAAAGGGAGGGGTTCTGAATTTTATTTTTTATTATGTCCAAAAAAGGTAAGCAAAACCATCTGAATTGCGAAAAAGAAAAAATATTAATTGTATATAAAGAGTGTAAAGGAAAAAAAAAGGGTATTATATATATTACACGTAAGACGAAGAAGATCGTGGTATATGCAGCTGTGGCTGACTAGTTATTGTTGTTGAAGAAGACGCTAATGGTAGAGATTTACTGGGAGTAATTGTTGTATCTTGTGGGAAAGAATGAAAATCAAAATGTTCTCGGAACCTACTCTTCTTAATATTTTGTTGTTGTTGTTGTTGTTGTTGTTGTTGGGGTAGCACAATGATCTCATCTTCTGGTGCATCCGGTAAAGTAGATAGTGCAGCACTGGATGGGTAAAATAGTTCTAAGGGAGATAGTCGTTTAATTGGTGATAATGTGAATTCTGATAAAGGTGGAGACTCTTCAAATGCTCTACTAGTAGTGATCATATTTTCTTTTTCTACAATGTTACGATAAATAAAATAAATATTTGGCATATATATGTGTATATATAAAACGATTTTTTGTAAGTACCAGGTCTTTTACTTTTTAAAGGCCATTTGTTTTTTTGTAACAACGATGGCTTTTCATTATTATTATTATTGGGGCGTAGTGGAACACTACTACTACGCTTTTTTTTATAAAACCATATAAACAAAATAATAAGCACAATAAAAAAAAGGCCACCTAATACGGAACCCAATATAATTGCCAAATTATTATTTTGAGATATTAAAGAAGTGTTGTCAATAGTAGTAATCCATTGAGGAGGTGAAATAAAAGTCAAATTTGTTGTGTCTAGAAATGCCAGGCGTTCATTTCCTCCATAAAAAAGGGCTATTTCACCATTCACTGGTGTAACAATAACAGATCCACCACCAGTAGAAATGGTACTGGATTGTTGGAAGAGCGTATTTAATTTTGTTAAAGTAAGGGTATCTGGGATCCAGGTCGAAATATCCAATCTCCAGAATTCAGTTGTAGTTCTAGTAGTTTGATAACTACTATTACCGCTACTATCAATGGTATCTTGTATTATGTTTATGATTAATAAAGAATCTGAAGTATTATTATTGATAAGAGGTAAAACTTGAATATTTTTTTTTGTAGTAGTGTTTAATAATTCTATACTCGAGATTGTACCATACCATTGAAAACTGATAGGATCAAATAAATCTATATAAGCAATATTTATCTCTACCCTAAAATGCAGGACCCAACGTGATGTGGCATAAAGTACGGAATCAGGGGATGATGGCGGTGTAGTTGGCTGTAAGGGTATTTGATACCAAGAATATAGTGTTGAGTAACGCGTATCAAGTATAAAAGTACTAGACTCGTTACCACCGAAAATCATTATGAAATCATTAAAAGTAGTGGTAGAAAAATGAGTTGCTTCAGTCATAAATGTATCAACTGCATTTTGAGGTCCTAAATAAGTGATGTTATTATTTGTAGTCCAAGAATTACTGGTGATATTATCTATGGCCTGTAAAGGTTGTTGTTGTTGTTGTCCTTGTTGTTGTCTTTGTTGTAGTAGCAATGGAATTAAAATAAGTTTGTCTGAACGAGTGATAGGACATGCAGCAACCGTTGTTAGATTATGCTCGATTATTTGTGGTGTAATAGTATCCCAAGAAGCTTGATCGAATGTGATTGAAAGAGATTGTTCATTGATAATATATACAGTTTGGTTTGAAGTAAAAATACAAGGATTACTATTAGGTAATCCGAAATCAGCATAATTGAGGCCCTCGATTATTTTAATAAATAATAATGATTCTAGTAATAAAACACACCAAATGGTATGCATTATATAAAAGCGGAAAGAAGAACAAGAACATTATCATACAAGAAAAAAAAAAAAAGTATATATACACACACATAAAAAAATAATTATTTATAACTTTTTTTCCCTTCCAAACAAATAAAAAATAAAATAAAAAAAAACTCGAATTTGGACAAAAAAAAAGATTCTGGCTTTTTTTATTATACGTCTAAAAATCCCTTTCTTTCTTGTAACATCAAGTGTATGTGTATGTATATTTTTTTGTTTTTGTTTTTTTGTTATCCATTATTTTTCCAAGAAAAAAGAATGAGGTTGTTATAGGTGTGGTTTTTCTTTTTAAAAAAGGTGAAGTTGTTTACAAATCTAAAAAAGACGGGCTAAATTTAACCAGCCTTGTGGCTATTTCATAAATATGCATTAGTATAGTTTTCCTAAAATAAATCCGCTATCTTTTTTTTTTCTGCTAAAACTTACAATTGCCACCAGGCACCTATTTAAATAGAAAAAAAAAGAATCATTAGAAAAAACAAAAATCTCACGTCATATTTTTATGTATGTACTACTTACCAATGAAAGGAAAAGCGAAACCAAGACCCAAATACAAGGTCATCTTGATAGCAAGAGCAGGTCTGTTCTTGGTGTTGAAAGGAACGTTCTACACATAAATTATATTCGTTAGAAATCAAATATTTTACTATCACTGCATATTTTTTTTTTTTTCGTTTTTTTTTTCCTTACTTGACCGTTAGAGTTGGAGAAATGATAAAGATCAGAACGGACAACTTGACGAGTAGAAGCACGCATAGCGGAACGAGCAAGGACGTTGGAGATCATGTTAAAATAATGGAGAGTGGGGTTAAAAGAGGAAAAAAACAAAAAAAAATATGAAAAAGTGCGGTTATACAAAAACTTACAAGGCCTGGGGCGAGAGCCAGAGAGTGTATGATGACATCACCCTGTTTGTTAGCTGCTGAGATAAAAATATTATAAAGTCGCATGAGATATCGTAATAAGCGACTTCGCGAAAATAAAAAATAAATATTAAATGAACAAGTCAAAATAAATATAAATATTACTGCCTGTTGAGGATCTTTGACCAGTAACTTATATCCTTACAATATACCAATTGAGTATACCTTATTTATATATGTATATAGCTTGGTCCAATTACTTGTTAAAGACTGCCAAGGTTGGGTTAGACATGCTGAGACCTTCTGGGACAGGTGTAATAACAAGGAACTAGGCTTAAGGTAAATGTTACCACTATAATTTATCTTTTCTTACGTATTTCATCCAAAATAAAAATGTGCCAAATTAGATTACGGTCTTGCTGTCAGTCTGATCAGCGCCAAACTGGTAAAACGACTAGACAAGATCCAAAACTCTTGTATCAGACGAATATCTGGTGGCCACTCTAGATCGTCCGCTACAGTTATGCTACACTTGGTCAAGCTTCCATCAATGAAAACTCGAACAGCCATACTACAAGCCCAATACATGCTTCGGTCTACACATCTCCCGGATGATACTCTTCTCGCAACTCTACTGCCTCATCTTCAAAGCTCAAATAGCCAATCTCACTGGTATAAGCTGTCACTAACAACCATGTGACACTCATACTGTAAATCTCAACTCTCTTGATTTAGACAAAAAGAAGTTCTTTAATATCCGGAACACTTTTATTACTGAACAATTCGAATCACTACGTGATGCATCTGATTCTCTTGTCTTTTCTTCGTGCCGTCCTACCATTGGAATCGATCCCATTTTGTGGCTGCCTATGACTTGCTCTGAACGTAGTCGTGCTCTTCGCTGGCGTCTTGGTTGGCTGCCTGGTGGTAAATCTAAAGAGTGTATCTTACATCCTCTTCCTAACTGGAGTCGTCACCATGCTTTTGGCTGTCTACATTTTCACCATCGTCTGTGCTTTCCTCGGTCAATTGAAGATCCTATCTCCTTCCTCTTAAATATGTTACTACTACAAAAACCTCGTCATACTGATTCTCATAGCTGGTTTACTATATGGCCTATTTTATGTACGATTCTCCATGAACTGGATTATTATTTCCATGATGATTATCCACCTCCTCTTATTGATCCTGGTGTCAAACTGCTGAATTGGTTGTCCAAGTAATAGTGTGAGTCTTTCTGGTCCTTGATCTGGTTTGTATTACGTTTCTTTTTACTTTCTTGTTTCTCCTCTCTCTCTCTTTTCTTTTTTCACTTATTGCAAATAATTTGCTCTTTTCTTTTTCCCTTTCTTTCTCATTTTTACTTCTTGTCCCTTAAGAAGGTTTTTGTTCTTATTACACTATATAACTGGCTCGGGCAATACTGTAGTATGATATGAAGATAATAGTTTTCAGGAACGACATGAAAAGCACATGTTTTTCATCTTAAAGTTTGTACTCTGAGCATTAAAGAAGAAGAATCGCATAGAACAACAGTAGAAGTACTCGCTAGCCGACATTTTAGTAGTAATAGTAGGCTTTTTGTGATATGTCGCTTTTGTTGACTAAATATGGTTTTGTTTCGCTAAACTGAAAGTAACCAAACATCTGTTACAGGATAAAAAATATTACTTTTGAACGGATACGACTCAGAATTGGGTCGTATGGATGGCTGTCTTAATACTTTAAAGATTATATTTCGTAATGATAATTATCGGCTGAAGCTCGGCGAACAGTCCTGTATAGAATCGAAGTCAATAAGAGAACGAGAAGATGTACGGTAAATTGCAAGGCGCTCTTGATAACCCCCAGGAACTTAATGGAGAGAAATTTGATATTATTATTTCTCCTCTAAACACAAATATATCTTCAATCGAATGGAAGGCGAATCATGTATCGAGGAACGTATCGATTAAACAAGAAAGCAAGAACGTAAGGGTAAGCACCGAGATCTTAGATGCGTTATGCTGTCTTAATGACTCAAATAATATTATGTAAATAGATCACACGAGTACATAAAAGAGATTCCTCCCTATTTTATCATCACTTCCTTTTTTTTCCCTTCACTTTTCATGTTTAAATAAACTGATACGGGTCATACTTTTTTAATCAATCGTGTAAACTGAACCGCGCATATTTTTATTTTTGAACATAGACAAGAATTGTGAAACGAAGATTACGTACCAGCAGGTATAATAACAGGTGAACCACAGGAACAAAGACTTGAAACGTCATATATTCGGCTAAACATTTTTTCATGTACCGGGAAATATAAAAACTTTGTATGAAATTCAAGTGAAAAATGAAATCTACTTTTGATATACTTTAAAGCGTTAGTGTATATACTACACGTAAAAAAAGAACTGATGGTAAACTTTTTTTTAAAAAAAAACTTTCCTGCTTTAATGACCAATGAAATAATTCCATCTTTGATTTGTTCTTAATATGGAAGTAGCCATCTTAAAGCAAGCGATTTTTTTTTTTACGCGGTTTATAAAAAGTTGCATTTTATTAATATTATTTTTTTTTTCTTTTTCTTCAGTATACATACATATTAAAAAAAAATGGTTGACAAGTAAGCTTTTTTATTATTCCGTTCTATTAGAATAATGGAAATCTAATTACCCTTTTTTATTTAAATAGGAAAATCCTTTTGCTCGGTTCCGGTTTCGTTGCCCCTCCTTGTGTTGAGTACCTCGTACGTAAGCCTGAGAACAAGATTACCATTGGTAAAGTATTATATGTGTGTGTGTGTGTGTGTGTGTACGCGTATATATTAAGATAAGTATATATATAGCCTCTAGAAGACTTGAAAATGCTCAAGCTTTAGCTCAAAAGTTCCCTGGTACCGTCGCTACTTCTTGTGATATCACTAACGAAGCAGCTATTGAAAAGTTGGTTTCTGAACATGATGTTACTATCAGGTACGGGCACTAGTACAAAAAACGCTCTCTTTTTTTTTATTAACGCGATTTTTTTTAGTTTGATCCCTTATATCTACCATGCTTTGGTTATTAAGGCTGCTATCAAGTTCAAGAAGAACGTTGTTACTACTTCTTATGTCTCTCCCGCCATGATGGAATATGATCAAGCGTAAGTTTATTAAGGTTTATTAGTGGGAAAAAAATTAAATTTTTTTTTTTAGTGCTAAGGATGCTGGTATCACTGTTATGAACGAGATTGGTCTCGATCCCGGAATTGATCATCTTTACGCTGTCAAGACCATTGAGGAAGTTCACAGAGATGGTGGCAAGGTAAAAAAAAAAAAAAAAAAAAAAAAAAAAAAAGGAGATTATCATTTGTTAAATGACCGACGATTAAACGTGAATCTTTTTTTTCTTTTTATGTAGCTCAAGGAATTTATTTCTTTCTGCGGTGGTCTTCCTGCACCCGAGGCTTCTAACAACCCTTTCGGTTACAAGTTCTCTTGGTCTGCTCGTGGTGTTCTTTTAGCTTTAAAGAACACAGCCAAGTACCTTGAAAAGGGTAAGGTTGTTGAGGTAACCGGTACAGCCCTTATGGATTCCGCAAAGAAGCTCAACACTGGTTATCCCGGTTTTGCTTTCGTTGGTTACGGTAACCGTGATTCTACTCCTTATGATAAGCGTTACAACATCCCTGAAGCCGAGACCATTATCCGTGGTACCATGCGTTACGACGGTTTCTGTCAATTCGTCAAGGCCCTTGTCGTCCTTGGGTTCTTGAACGAAGAAGAGGAAGCACATTTCGCTGCTGATGCTCAAGATATCACTTGGAGTCAAGTCATTGCCAAGACTGTTGGTATCCAAGAAACTACACCCGAGGCTTTGCAAGCTGCTATTGTTGCCAAGTGTAACCTTGAGAACAGTGCAGATAAAGCTCAAATTTTAGACGGTATGCGTTGGTTAGGGTTCTTCTCCAACATTAACGTTCATCGTCGTGGGTCTTTGCTCGATACTTTCTGTGCTACTCTTGAAGATAAGATGCAGTACGGTGAAAATGAACGTGATTTGGTCTTCCTGCAACATCGTTTCGAAATTGAACTCAAGGATGGGTCTCATCAAACTCGTACCTCTACCTTGGTTGAGTACGGTAAGGTCGGTGGCTACACTGCTATGGCTACTACCGTAGGTGTTCCTTGTGGTATTGCTACTCAGCTCGTCTTGGATGGTAAATTAACCGCTACTGGTGTACTTGCTCCCATGTCTAACGAAATCAACCAACCTATCATGGACTTATTAGAACTTGAGGGTATCGGTATGGTCGAGAGAATTTTGTAAAATAATAATTAAAGAATAAAAACAAACCTTTGATGTATAACCCCCTACCACACTACTCAATCAGTCTTTTTTTTTTTTGGTAAAAAGTGTATATTATTATTATTTTGGCGTGGGAGTTGAAGCGTAGTTCCTATTCTGGAAGGTTATCAGGGATTCAAAACTTGCCTATTACAAAAGAGGCACACTTTAATCTTTTTTATTCTGTAATTCAAAACCGGGTACGACTTGGATAATACTAAAGCCGCCCCTTATCATTTTCCCCGCCTTTTTCTTTTTCAGGCAATTTTTTTTTTTTTTTTTTTTTTGGTTTATATAATACGCTTTAAAAAAAATAGCATTTTCTTTTTTTTTTTCTTCTTCTTCTTCATCGATTTTTTTATTACTATGTTGTCTAATACTGTTAAAAGCGCTATGTCTACTGCTTGGAATGCCACCAAGGTAAATTATGCAAAATGATTTATGTTCGGACCCCATTTAATTAAAATAAATATTATAGACCAATGGTACTCGCTCCGTCTCTACTGCTGCCTCTACTCTCACTGAAGCCTTTCATGCTGAAAAGAATGCTGATGTAAGTCTAATATATATATATTGGTTTTTAAACAAAAAAAAAAGGATCTTAACTGTCTTTTTTTTCGAACTAGGGCAACTACACAGTCACCTTAATTCCTGGAGATGGTATTGGACCCGAGATCTCTCGCTCTGTCAAGGCAATCTTTGCAGCAGCCAATACACCTATTGAATGGGAAGAAGTAGATGTTACACCTACTATTAAGGACGGTAAAGTCACTATTCCTGAAGAGGCTATTCAAAGTGTTCGCAAGAGTACGGTTGCTTTAAAGGGTCCTCTTGCTACCCCTATTGGTAAAGGTCATGTTTCTCTCAACTTGACTCTCCGTCGTACTTTCAACCTTTTTGCTAATGTTCGTCCCTGTCGCTCTATCCAAGGATACAAGACTCCCTACGATGATGTAGATACCGTCTTGATTCGTGAGAATACTGAAGGTGAATACTCGGGTATTGAGCATGAAGTTGTGGATGGCGTTGTTCAATCTATCAAATTGATCACACGTGAAGCATCTGAACGAGTTGCTCGGTACGCTTTTGCGTACGCTGAGTCGATTGGTAGAGATCGAGTGACTGCAGTTCATAAAGCCAATATTATGAAATTGGCAGATGGTCTCTTCTTACAAGTTTGTAAGGAAGTGTCTCAAGATTTCCCTAATATTAAATTTGATGATATTCTCTTGGATCGTGCTTGTCTTAATGTAAAAAAAAAAAAAAAAAAAAAAAAAAAAAAAAAAAAAAAAAAAAAAAAACTTTTTTTTAATACATTGATAAGGGATGCTGATAACTTTTTTTTAGATTACTGCTGACCCTTCCATTTTTGCAGATACGGTCATGGTGATGCCAAACTTGTATGGTGATATCTTATCGGATATGGGTGCGGGTTTGATTGGTGGTCTCGGTTTGACTCCATCTGGTAACATTGGTCGCGATGCGTCCATCTTTGAAGCCGTGCACGGTACTGCTCCCGATATTGGTAGGTCATTTAACATCTTATTAATTTCCTTATATAAGCTAATCTTTTTTTTTTTTTGGATCTGAAGCTGGTCAAGATAAAGCCAACAGTACTGCTTTACTCCTTTCGTAAGTATTTAAACATTATGTATAAAAATGATCAGTGTACTTATTTTAATATATAGTGGTATCATGATGTTGAGACATATGCGTTTGTATGAGCAAGCTGATAATATTGAAAAGGCTGTGTTCGGTACCATTGCTGAAGGTAAAACCCTGACCGGTGATTTGGGAGGAAAAGCTTCCCTTACCGAATACACTTCCGCCATCATCTCTAGATTGTAATATACTTTTCTTTCATTAAACATCATAAATATATAAATAAAAACAGCAGAATAATTTTTTTAAAAAATATTGCCCTTGTTTCCCTTCTAAATAGAATCTTTGTATCTTCTAGATCAACCTGCCTTTCTTTTTTATTATTATTTCCGGGTGATGATTTAAAGCATTTGTGGTAATATCTTCCATTATAAACCTAATAACGGGGAGGAGAGAGAGAATAATATTCACTTAAACTTTTACCTTTTTTATCAAGATAAATGACGTATTATGTTGAGTTACCGGTTGAAAACATATGAAATTACCATATACACGAAAAGGGGACCCTGTGATGAGTACAGAGCGGCAAAAGTTGATTTTTAATAATTAATTCTTGATGAATTGTTTTTTCTTCTCATGATTAAAATGGTTTTTTCTTCTGTAACTTATTTTTTTTTTTGTGTTTAATTTTCTTTTTTCCAAGCTTATGAAAAAGCTATCAAACCTATAGGTGTTCTATAGATCTAATGTGTTTTTTAGAAATCATAGGTGCTATTAGATATGGAGAACGTATTTAGTAAAATTAATTATAAGTTTTTGTGAAAGAAGAAGAAACTAAGATAGAAAGTGTATTATCGTCAATGCACGTAGACCTCATTGTTAACTACGCCTTTTTTTCATGCACGCCACGAATTGACATCACAAAAAAAAACTATTGGTTGCTGTAAATGTCAATATTTGAACAATATGACTTTTCTTGAATGTAAAAAGGGGGTATGCAGGTAAAAAAGCAAAAACATGGTTCTGAAGCACATGTGTGGGTACTTTTAGCAACCCAGCTGATAGGGGTAATAAGTACACCAATTTTATTGTTATTTGCCTTTTTTAGTCAATTATCATTGTGCATTTAGAATGTATTCCCTATTGTTTTATATATAGAAACGCGAAAATTAAATTAAATTAAACGGCCTACTCGACTGGTTGGTAAAATAGAAATTATATTCCTGTTTTGTATAAAACAACAATTTGTGATTTATCGGATTTAGATCTACGGTTCTACGTTCCACACTTGTGTAATTAAATATGTATTTTATTCGTTTTTTTTTTTTCGTATGTATATTTATACATATTTTTTTAGACTAAATTCATAGTGTAGTAACACAGCGTTGCTTGAATAAATGATGTATATGAGTCAAGTGGTTTTCATAACCGTCATACGATACTATAGATTATGTCAGATACATTTTAATGTAAAATGATCAAATTACTTTGCCAAGTGAAAGGCAGTAAAAAAAGAGAAGAACGAGGAAGTATTTTTATAACTGTCGGTAATACTAGTAGAATCTGTAGAAAGAACTTGATATCTGTTTATATTTCGGTAACGTAGTACAGCAGTATTCTAAACAATTGCACAACTTCATTATTAGACGCTGAAAGGGAAATAGGAAAAAGTCTAAAAATATATAAGTTATTCAATAGGATGAGGGTATTTAGGCCAATGGTAGGTAATGTCACACAGCGATATTAAAATATATTTTATGAATTCTACATCTAGACCTGTTATGAACCTATTTAATTACTATAATATAATGCTGTTTATTAGAAATTCAAGACTATAATAAATGAAATATTAATAGTTCGATAGAAACAACAGAAAAAAAAATGTGTGTATGTGATAGTCGAACTATACGCGATATGAAAAAAAAAATCGGATACTGAAAAAAAAAAATTTGTTTAAAAAAAGAATTATTAGAAACTTTTGCACAGCAATCCTTTTCTTCTTCCCTCTTCTCCACTTTTTCTTTTTATTATATTTAATAGTTTAAGGTATTATTATACTTTATAATAAAACCAAATTATTACTAAGACCAACAAGTAATAATACTACTATTATAGGAAAAATAAAAATTAGTTGGAGGTTTTGACACTTTTTTTTTTTTTTCTTACTACTCCATGAAATTTTTACGATGCTGTTTATATGGACTATTTATTTTGGTCCTACCAGCAACTCATGCATTACCAACTTCATATTATGGTATCGAGCCACTAAATCACCGACGGATTACCGAAAATTACGTGGTTGATATACATGCCTTTTCTTCAGTATTTTCAACTCACTTATTATTCGATCATCTTGACGGCACATTTTCATCTCTTTCAAAAAATATGTCACTTCATTTTCAAGATTTGGTTCAGGTTTCGGCTCAGTCATTTGGTATAAATGATGATTTCGTAGTGGATGTAGAACTATTAAAAGGTCAACTTCAAGGTGCCGTAGGATGTAAGTTGAACACCACCTGTACCTGCATGATTTACCACTCCGACGCTAACACCTTTTTTTTCTATTTTAGCGTTTATTGAAGACTCGCTGCCAAATATTTGGAATGCACGTGCATCTGTCATAGATAAGGCAAATTTATCAACATATATTGAGCAAATCACTGTGGAATATTGCCCGACCAGCCAGAGCACTATATTAAACACCTGTATTGAAGATAATGCACAGCATATTGTGTCCAAAGTAGATTATTATATCCGAGATCACCTTTTACAAATCATTTCGATTATTGTGAAAGAAGACCTGCCACCTTTATTTCAAACTACACAATCTCATGTCAATAGTATTTTAGCACATTTTAGCAAGTATCTTGAAAAGAAGGCACCCATGGATACTTTTGCAAAGACAATCGTTATGTATCACTCTTTTGAAAACTGTGATGAGTTAACCTTATATTTACAGTCCACGATCGGCTTATATCACCCGTCATTAGAAAAGTCTACGCTAGAAAAGTATATTTCGTTGGCTAGAGTAGATTAAAAAAAAAACTTGCACATACACTTCATTTATATATTCCTTTTTTCCTAAATCTCCATTTTACACCTTACGTCCTCCATTTTTTCAAGCCCATGTTTTTATATAGACTATAAAAATAAATCGATATCATTTATATATATATGTAATCCCCCCTATCTTATGTCGGGAATAACCTTCTTTTTTGGACGTTTAAGCAAACTACAGCAAGCAAAAAAAAAATACTTTACCAGAAAAACTAAAACATATATCGATAACGTTTATTATACTCGATCAAACTTTGATATAGTTTTTTTTTACAAGTTGGATGTATTTTTAATGACATTAGAAACATCAATATTCTTTACCAACTTGAAATCTTCCATACGTCCTTTAAAGTAAAGTCTATGTCTATTTCCTTTTTCAGATGTGTAGTCTTTTGATTCATAATTTTCGTCACCTGGGTAAGACAAATACAGTCTGTAGCCGTCACTGGCTTCAACCGAGCCTTCTTCAACTGGGTTGCCTTGAGGTAATATAGAAACAACTTGGTTGGACTTTGATCGGAAAGAGCCGACACCAGCAGTGTCTATTAACTGCTTGAAATCAGGTACGCCTTGCATAAGCTTAAGTGAGTACCATTGAGGAGGAATCAGAAGAATGTTTTTTTCCTTTTGTCTTTCAAGTGCCTCTTCCGGTTTAAACCAGTCGAATAAGACGGTTTCTTTACCGTCGGCAGCTACGGCCTTGTAATAAACATCGTGCTCTTTTTGAGTAGCGTTTTGGTCTAAAACAGTAAGGAAAAATGAAGTATCGAAACGCTTCTTTTCCATAGTAGGTGTGATCCAGGTGGAGAAATGAATTAGAGTATCTACAGCAGGACGTATTTGGAATTGATCGCACATGATTTTGAACTGAGAGGCGTCGTCGTGCACTTTATGTCTCCAAATGTTGACGTCCAAGTCTTTTACTGTGTGTGCAGGTGGATGGGATAATAATAAACCCGATTCTTCAAAGGTTTCACGAATTGCGCATATTTTATTTGTCAGAATATCTCTCCTGTTTTTTTGGGGGGAAGATCAGTACTTTAGAGGTAAAGAGATGAACAAAAAAAAACTTACTCTTTTTGAGAACCAAGTGTGTTATTCCAATTTGAATAATGATCTGCTTTATCAACGACGCCACCAGGGTAGACATGAGCATTGACAAATGCACTCTTGGCGTTTCTAAAGCAGATAGTGTTAAGTAGGTGTTTTTCTTATGCCCGCTTATATATATTTTACCTTTTCATCATAAGAATACGGTAGTTACAGCCATTCTCTTTTTTATCAAAGGGTTCAGGGGCCGCAATAATTAAAGAAGCCGCAGGTCTAATGAGTGGTTTTTCTAATGTCGACATGGATCGCTTGAAAACTAGAAAGAAGAAGAAGAAAAAAAAATAAGTTTCAAGAAAAGGTAAGAAAACAAAGAAGAAGAAAAAAAAATAGTAATGTAAATCACACCCAAAAAGTAAATAATATGTGTCTACTCACGCCCTGAAAATCTCACCAATTTATACATAATTTGTCAAGCGAAAAAATTTATTAAGAAAATAAAAAAAGTGTGGGGAAAATAAGATGGAAAAAAAACATATATTTTATACAAGAAAAGCGTGGGAGAGAGAGAGATCGGGTTTAAAGGTGACGAGTTTGCTCGTACTTTAAATCGTAAGCTAATTGTCGTATAATGTCGTCTTTATATTTAAGTTTTCGCTTCAGGGCATCAAATTGGTTCTTTTGGTCCGTACCTTTTTTGAAGGTCTCAATCTCTTGTATTTCCATGGCGTCAATTTCGTTTAACAGGATTTGTATTTTACGTTCGTAGGACTGTGCCACATGACTTTGACTGCCGTTTATGTAAGCAAAGGTTACTCCTGTTGATTGACGTCTGGGTCTTTTACTAGTGTTTGTAGGCTCATTTGGCGGCCTGATAATTTTTTGGAAGCGATCAATCACTCTTTGCATGTTTTTCATCGTATGTTGAGCTAATTTTAATTCTTGTTCAGACTTTTCTCTTGCTATTCTCCATTTTTCGTACTGCTCTCTTTCTAATAAAACCTGTTGTCGAAGTCTCTTGTTTTCTTCATGAACCAAATCAGTGGCGTATGTTTCTTGTTTTATTATGCCATTGTTCTTTTCGATGTTTATAATAGGTTGTTCTTGTTCTTCTTCTTCTTGAAATGGAACGTCTTGTAAATAAATCGGTAAAGATCTGACAGTGCCGTTTTTAGATGTATTTTTTGAGGGTCTGTTGACTACAATGGCTCCGTTTGCTTTGATCGGTAAAGGACCAACAACAGGAGTTGCAGAGTATTTTTTTTTCTCTTCGAATAAATGCATAACGTGCGTCAGTGTATCTGCTCTAGAGTAACTTTTTTGGTATTGGTATTGGAACCTATCTACTTGAAAATTATCTGTAGTAGAACTAAACATGTTGTTTTGATGTAAACCTGATTTTTTAAAAAACCTCATATTTATATATAAATAACAAAAAAAGGGGGTGAAAGGGTAAAAAAAAAATATATGTGTTTTTTTTTCCAATTTAACATAATTTTTTTAAATAGACAGGTTAGATATTGATCGTGCTTGCGTACAAACGTATAGTCTTACAACGATGTAACGATGCTTCTAAACTCTAATAAATTGGGGCTTTCAATATTTTTAAAATTAAATGAATTAAGGGGGTATAAACAAAACATCGGCTTTTTTTTTTAAAAAAAAAAGAGCTCAAACTGTATCTTGTTTTAAAAGAGAGAGAGAGAGAGTTTATTTTACAAATAATTTTATGTTATATTTGTTTTTTTTTACATCCAAATACCTTTATGGCTGTTCAAAACCCAAGGTAAACTTCTCTAAAATAAACCTAAAGTTTTTCTCTCCTTATAATAGCCAATTAAGGTAATTATGCTACCCGTAAAATTATGTATAAACAATATAAGATTCAAAGATTAAGCGGTATACACCTTTTTCAGAAAATGAATTACACAAATATACAAAGAAATTGGTGCATGATCTCTTCATTGGGATTTGTCATTTGAAGACTTTTTTTTTTTTACTGGGATCCGATAACAAGGTGGCGGGCTCCGAGTTTTTTTTGGGGGATACAGAAGTAATAAACGTAAAGTCGATGCACAGACATGATCAAATAAAAAAAAACTATTTAGTGATATCCGTTGCTTTTCTTTTGCGAAACTTGGACTTCTGGTTGTGATAAGCTGATTTTAAAGTATGAAAGCTAGCGTAGGTAGAAGAAACCCCCTCCTTTTTGTCCTTCATTATGACATGCTTCCCATTTCATATGGCCATGGTTATTGTCTTTGTAATTTTCAATGTAATCCAAATCATTTTCGGTAGCGGTGTCGTCGTTTCTTGGAGGTGTGGAGGGATTTGGGACGTCAGGAGTTTCTTCAATTGGTGTTACGTCTCTATCCTTTCCGGCAAATTTTCTTTCTTGTCTGAAGAAAAAAAAAACCTCCGTCTTTCGCATACTTTTCTATTTTCTAGAATTGTTGTCTCGTTTTAAAACATTAATCTTTGATGACTTCCAGCTTCTCCTTTTCTACTTGACATTTATTTTTCTTTTGATGTAATTCTATTTACACATTCAGAAAGAAAGTACGAACAGAGCTACTACTCGAGTGAGGACTTTGATTCAACAGCAATCTTTTTTGCCCCAGATATTAATACGAGACATATCACGGATAACTCGGAGCACCTCAGTATGCAATCAGAAATAGCATATATAAACAGTTGACAAGAGTCTTTTAATCAAAACAATGTGCCTTTTTTTAAAAAATTAAAGAAATTATGTATATACTTTTTCTAATAATTCCAAGATACAGGGACATACGGAATTAATGACCTACAATACATTTATATAATCTTAAAATAACTACTTGATGACCGAGATTCATCAAGCATGTCTAGACAAATCTATTTCGTTCATCAAATAGATCGAAGGAAACTGTTTAGAATTTAGCTAATATTTAAATCAATGCGCTATAAAACTCTCCCTGTGCTCTAAACCAAAGTAAAAAAAAGACGAACAGTTTGTACGGTTAAGGGTTCACGTTTTGTCTTTTTCCAGCCCAAAGTATTTGACACGTATTATATATTAAACTTTTTTTTTACAACAGCTTACTTATCGTTTCTCCTTTTAAGGCAAGGAAACACTGCCATCCTTTTTACTTTGCTACGCTAGCAGATCATGTATATAAGCTTTCTTAAAGATAAAAATAAAATAGCCGTTAAAATATCGGAACTTGGAGAACGATTTAAAATACATACTCACAAAAAAAAAAGCCAAATAAAAAGAATTTAAGGAACGTATTGGTTTAATTGTGTTTCAGGCTCGATCGTATAAATCAGTAATGGTTAAGGATTTCTTCAAATATGACCCCGCAACTAGAAAGCTTGACTTTTTTTCGTGACAGTATCGATCCTCTTTCATATCAAAGGGTTTACCAACAGAAGACTCAAATCTAGATTCGCCAATACCAATAATTTCTATCTTGACGAGGTCTCTTGTGATTATATCATTAAACTCAATCGAAAAGCACTTGCTATAAACACCACTGAATCCATTCGTTGCACTGGAACAAAGCCAATATAAGCGGTAAGATAACATCAATAAGCTTTGCTTAAATTTACGTCAACCACTATTTTTAATGGAAGGCCCGTACATCACAGCAGAGATAATGACTTTCAATCACGGTTCAATTGGATTGTTGTACACGTCCACTCATCTCAAGATGCCCGAGAACTTACACAAAGTACCGTATCTCCTTCCTCCTGTCTTGACTTTGGTATACAATTGTACTCAAGTGATCAAAAATACTGCACAATTCTAGAGAATAAATGCCTCTTCAGTTAATTTGAACCCTTTCAGCAACATAGACTACTTCTTGCCTTCTAGTTTTGTTTCTGAAAATAATAGTTCATTTAAAAATAAGAAAAGCTTCTTCGTTATAGACAGTAGGTGTTTTCTGTCATCTTTATTTTACTTTTTTTTTTTTCTCGTATATGCGTCACTATTGATACCATTAGTGTATATACTATATACTACTACCCTTATGTCATATTGCTTATTATTATTGTTATACCTATTAAATCTGGTGTTTAACCTCTTTTTCTATTACTTTTGGTCTAGAACCTTATAACGCGTTGATTTAAATATTAGCTAAATTCTAAACAGTTTCCTTTTGACCTATTTGATAAACTAAATAGATCTGTCTAGACATGCTTGATGAATCTCGGTCATCAAGCAGGGATATTTTTAAAAGTGTATTGTAGATCATTAATTCCGTACGTCCCTGAAACGAGTATCTTGGAATTATTAGAACAAAGTGTGTACATAATTACTCTAATTAAAAAAGTATATATAAAAAGGCGCGTAGTTTGAGAAGACACTTGTGTCAACTGTTTATTATATGTACTATCTCCGATTGCATAAAATGTAATGAGGTGGTACGAACAAGCGACAAAGAATATCATCAATTTGGCTCTTTACTACATATGCTGCATTTTAATATTATCCGGCATAAATATACTACTTATTGACTCAGCATCCTGAACCATAATCAACTATTAATAGAAGTTGTGTAGGTATCCCGTTACCAAAATGCAGTATCCAGTAACATTACATGAGAAATAAAAGATGAAACAAAAAAAAAAACCCAGTTTCAAGAAAATTTGATTGTCTAATAATAACTATAAAGTTAGGCGAGTAAACGTGGTATAATGAAAAGTGAGTTTTTTTTTTCCTAGGTAAATGACGATATAGAAGCACTAAATGTATCTATTATCTGTAAACAGAAATTTCGTAGATGACACCAGTGTGATACATCCTACACAAAAGAGAAATATGGTTTTATTTGCCACGGAAAGTAAATACAGGTGTGCCTAAAAAAAAACCCCCCCTCCTTAACTAAAAGTATATCTCAAACCGAAATCGAATATACTCGTGTATTACTATTTGCAACGTTAAACCTGTAATATACCTGTTACTGTATATCTTAATAACTACAAGATATATACGTTAAAGAAAATTATATTTACTATACGATGCAATTAGATATATGGCGTTTTTTTTATTATTAAAAACTGAATGTTCCACAGGATTAAACAACCCCCTTGAAATTGGTTAGATAAAAGAATATTCCTTTATTTTAATCTATAACCGTATATGTCCCCATACCCCCTTTTTTTTTCTTTGTCAACTCTTTGAGTAAAAGCAGTAAAAAAGACTTTTTTATATGCCAAAATGCTGAATTTAATATTTTAACAATAAAAATAAATTGGAGAAAAACGTCTCTTATATTGAATACATACATGATGAAAAAAAACAATATTTTAAATAACAATGTGTAGAGAGAGAGAGAGAGATGCGGAGGAAAATAAAGGGATTATATAAAGATATATCATGATTAATATTTTTTTTTTGGGGGAGACAGGGAAAAAGTGTATATTTGTTAAATTCTAATTTTTTTAGCTTTAATCTTTCCAAAGCTTAAGTCCGTCATTGACATGAGATTTCTTCATGGCGAATCCAATGCTATCATTATCGGGATCGAATTGTGAATAGAAAGCATTTGTAAACGAAGATCCAATAACGTAATCAGTATCAGATCCACTACGACCAATACGTGTACGACACATTTCGCAACAACTATCAACCTCACGAGGATGACTCCAGTATGAAGGAGGAATTACAGCATGAATGTCTCCAAGTTTAACCTTGAATGATGTAAATCTATCCATAAGACAGCAAGGAACTTGATATGTATTATCAGGTTCATCATATACTGCGTACCAATGTTCTCTAAATTCATCGGCTAAAAAAAACGTTTTTTTGTCAATTAGTTTATATAGTATGTGCATATGTATTTTTTTTTTTCGTTGCGTACCTTGCTTGTTGGGTAATCCAATTACATCAGTGGATGAACTAAGAACCGCCTTTGCATTTTTCGCAACCTTGAAATAAAGATCGTCTTCAAATTTAGCTTGACGAATAGGTACTGCCCAGCTACCAGAACCATTATCATCTGCAACATCAATAGTATATAACTTGCCCTTTATAGCATCAGTATCAATACCACCTAAAAAAAAAATATACATATATATTAGTTAATCTAAAAATAATTTAAGGGATAACAAAGAATAAAAGGGGAGAGTAAATAATCGTACCAATAATAAGATAACCAGCAGGTTCATTATAATGTCTCTTTGCTATACCGAAACCACCAGAAGTAACGCCTGACATTTGGCTTATTTGATTGTTTTGACCATTGTTTTGTCCTACTTGGCTGACTTGGTTGACTTGGTTGACTTGGTTGTTTTGACCTGCTTGATTCACTTGATTTACTTGGTTGTTTTGACCGACTTGGTTCACTTGATTGAATTGATTTGCTGAGGAAGCTTGGATTACTTGGTTTACTTGGTTGGCTTGGTTGACAGAGACAAAACCAGAATCAGAGAAGCTACTACCAATCGAAGTAGTATACATACCAAACTGAGAACTCCGTAAACCAGAACCTTGTTGAAAAGCGTTTGGTACGAATCCAGAAGCAGGGATAGCACGCTTTGCAAATGAGTTTTCTGCTATATTTAAATTGACATTTCGACCAAGACCAAGGTAACCATCATATCCTTTATTAAAGCCCTTCATATTAAGCGCACTACCAAATGGCATGTTTGTTACTGTTAAACCATTAAAGCGGAATGTATCGAGATAGATTTGAGAGTAAACAATAGCATCTCCATAATTCATGGTATAATTTTGGTTTGTTGAAATAACAGTAGTAGAGTTTCGGGGATCGTATGGGCTACGTTCTTCACAGTTTGTATCGGTACATTGGATACCAGTAACCCAAGAGTAACCGGTAGATGTATCAAATGCCATAGTAAAGTTTTGAGGTGGGTTGCCGATTTGAACTGTACCACCAAGCATACCATTTTTAAGCTCTCGGGCATCGCAAGCCATAAAATCATCTACGTCTGTTCGTTTATAATAAAGAGGTATTCTTTGAATAGGTTCTGCAGTAGCATATAATGCAAATTGGGCAATTGCTGCTAAGCACAGTAAAGTTGTTTTCATATTTAAAACTACTTTTGGGTAAAGAAAGAGAGAGAGAGAAAAGAAAAAGAGAAAAAAAAACTACTGAAAATATAAGATCCTCCACAATAAAAAAAAAAAAAATAGAGTTAACTAGAAACACAGAAAAAAAAAAGACCAAAAAAAAAAGAAAAGAAAAAAGAGGACAAAGATCTTTCTGTTAATGGTTTATATATACACAAAAATAAAATAACCCCTCTCTCTCTCTCTCTCTGTGTGTGTGTGTGTGTGTGTGTGTGTGTGTGTATATATATAATATTCTCCTTTTGCCTTGTTTTAAAAAAAAGGCTCCTTATAGCTCAAAATAGTAAAATATATATACATTTCAATTATTAAAAAAAAAAAAAAAAAAAAAGACAAATACTATGAATACTTTTCGGTATTACCCGTGTTACTTCTAAAATTAGTTAACTTGCAACAAAGCTTCACAAAAAAAAGTAGAACGTTATTTTTGGATTCCGAGCTGTCTTGAGGTTTTACAAAAAAACATCATGATTCTCCTTTAACATTTTACTCCCTATTTTGTACTGCATGGTATGCAACAGTACATTTGTTGTTCATTTTATTATATATTGATTATTGGATATATATACCTTTTTTTTTATAGTGAAAATAATACTAGCATTCTTTTTTTTAAAGACTATATATCTTTTTTTATTCTGAGCACAATAAACCTTAAAAACTAGCGTAGTGTATAAATGTCATTATGCGCTCACTTTTTTCTTAAAAAAAAACTAGCTGTGAGTTACATGAATATTTCAATTCATTTCCCCCCAAATGACCATTTTCGTTGTATACCTCTTTTCCTTGGTTCATGTATTGATGGAGCCGTAATTAAAGCGAATATCGAAAACTACTGCCTTTTTTAACTGTCAATGATAGGTTCACAATATTAATAACATATCATTATCACAATATGTCGTCATTTTGAAAACCTGGACTTACGGATCTCTAAACTTGTTCAGGTACATACATAGAACGTTATACTATGTAGTAAAATATATACATTACCGCGCATTGTTCTATTCTTGCGTCTCCTTTTTTACTACCGCTATGATCTATGGATTGTTGTCACAAGTTACAAGTAGTCCAGTTAAAACATCAACTAAATTTCAAACTTGATGTATTTCGGGGTCGCAATCAACGTGACTGCACTACACGAACTATATGGTTCACAAACCTAGCTTCAGTAAACACGCTTTTTTGTTACAATGTCTGTAGAAATTACCAAAGGTAAAAAAGATCTAGACTAGAACAAATAAAACACGAGTTTTAATATTTATATTATTATTTTAGACGAAGCTGCTATCTACGACCGTCAAATTCGACTTTGGGGTCTTGATGCACAACAAAGGTATAATGCCAAACTTTTTTTTTAAAAAAAAAAAAGAAAAAAACTAAATGCAATGTATAGAATTGGTAAAGCTGATATCCTTATTGCTGGTGTACGAGGCTTAAGTGATGAAGTATGTAAAAACCTTGCGTTAGCTGGTGTTGCTAGTATCACTTTACTTGATCACGAAAACGTTACTGAAGCGGACTTGGGTGCACAGTTTTTCTTGACTGAGGAAAATATCGGTCAAAATGTAAAGTTAGAATAGTAGTAAATATCCTTTCCTAGTACTTATATTTTATAAAATAGAAAGCGGAAGCATCAGCGCCTAGTATCCGAAATTTAAACCCTCGTGTCAAAGTCGTTGTCGATCAACAAAATATATGCGAAAAGTCAGACGAGTTCTTTGAATCCTTTGCTGTTGTTTGCTTAATTCATTCGAATTATTTAGTTATGGTAAGCACACAGTACAGGTAAAAAAAAAAAAAGAGAGAGAGGAAATGAAATTGATTTTTTTTTTTTAGAATCGCGTTGATAAATTGAGAAGAAAGGTGAATAAACCATTTTATGCTAGTGATGCCTTTGGGTGGTTTGGCTATATCTTTTGTGATTTAGGTGAACATGCATATATCCAGTAAGTGGGGGGAAGAGAAAAAAAAGCTTATTCTGAATAATGTGCTTTGAAAAAATTAACGCTTTCATATACAGTGAAAAAAAACCAGATCCAAAAGCAGAGCATAAGAAACCTGAAAAGACCCCTATGACTGAATCGTATAAAAGCTTTGAAGAGTCTTTAGGAAGAAATTGGTCTGATTTGAGACCAAAAGAATTAAAAAAAATATCTCCAGTAGCCTTCCTTACGCATCGTAAGTTCATTTAATAATTATTATGTTTACACAACTTGTCTAAATACCTTCTTTTAGTTCTACTTAAATTTCAAAAAGACAATAACCGATCACCAACAAAAGATGATTCTGGAGCTCTAATCGTCACCAAAGCCAAATATTTGAGTGCCATGGGAGTTGAGGATACCAATCTTTTAAACGATTGTTATATACACGACTTGTCTAATTTATCTGATACTGAAATTACCACAATTGCTGCAACTGTTGGTGGAGTTTTAGCCCAGGATATATTACGAACTGTTTCTGCTAACGAGCTGCCTATTTGTAACTGGTTCTATCTTGACGGGAAGGAAGGTAAATTATTTATTACAAAAACAACAACAAAACTTTTGTCCGTTAATTATCTATAATTTTTAGGCTCTGGATCCGTACACAAAGTCTAATCCCTTTTTCAAATCCCCCCCCCCCTTTGTTAAATAAAGTACTTATTACATGACCAGATGATCGTGTAGCTTCGAGAGAGTTTAGTAAATGATGTTGCCCTTTGTTTCGATAGCAAAAAGAACCAGAAAGCGTTCTTCAAAGGCGCAAAGGGTGCAAAAAGGAATTCAGTCACGTGAATTCCACGTGACTTTTTAAAACAGTTTAAAATTTAGTTTACTTGTTGGTCACATAAATATAGTTATCCTTGATGGTCTAGTGGCTAGGATTCGTCGCTCTCACCGACGCGGCCGGGGTTCAATTCCCCGTCAGGGAATTTTTGCATCTTTTGCTTGCGAAAGTAGTGTATCTAACGTTTTGGCGATGGTATAATGCATTCTTTTTGTAAAATAGGGTGTTGTTAATCAATAGAGAGTGTGGTACGTGATAGAGAAGTAAAAGGAAAGGTTATAGTAAATTTAAATGAGCGCCAGTTTTTGTTTTATAAGTAGATCAACATATGTTACGCGCTGTATTTTTCATACTTATCAAACTCTTATTTACACTATTATTTTATTCGAATTATCTTTCTTAGTGCTGACACTTTTACTGTTACACTATTTCATATCTATTATTATTATCCATTGTAAACTCTCTACTTTTATTTTAATTTTCTTTATAAACGTTAGTTTATATACTTTCTATTCTAGTTGGACAACGTAAAACCTGGTGCTCACTTAACTTTGAACTTTTACAAAACAATTCTATTGTTTAACTATTTCAACTATCTCTCTATTTTTTACCACTACAAATAAAACCAATTTGTAATAATATAAAGAGTTTTGGTAAAAAGTACAAATGGAAAGTAAGATACAAGGGAATTCAGGTACAAAAGAAAATATATTGATTTAAAGGCCTTTTATAAGTTAAGAAAAGTATTGCTGTTTACAAAAAGCGAGCTACATTTTTATTGTAGTATTTGTATATATTTTGGTTTCTAAAATAGATAGCAGCTTTAGATTCGACAATTATTTTTCAAATGTAGATTTGTGTAGCATCTACTTACCCACAAGCTAGTTTATTTTTTATAACTATCAAAATGGTTTATATATTTATTAAATGTTCAGGCACCCTTTTGAACGAATATAAATTGGGTGCTCGATGCATCCATGTTGGTCGATTAGATCCAGATAATCGACCATGCTTTCAAGATTCTTCCAGCTGTTGGTCATCATCTTAGCGTCAATAACTTTCAGTAAATAGCCAAGACGCCTGCAGGATCCAGTCTTTTAAATACGAAGCTGGCCCATATGTGATAAGTCTCTAGAAAAGGTTGCTAATCTAACTAAATCAACAAATGCCAATTGGCAGACTTTACCTCACAGTATCCCAATGTGACATTGTATGTTTTTATCGGGAAAGATAATCACAGCTCTATCTGGTCTTACCGTCATCTTGTATGTTCGGCCGGGTAAAATTCTTATTGGATTGAGGATCGTGGAATTTTGCATAAAAAAACTTGTTGTACTTCAGTTTGAAGATCATATTTTTGCAGTTTTAATGCTGCTCTGACTAGACCTGCAGGGTCCGCCTCGTCTTTGAAGTCGATCAAATATTTTTGAGTCTTCGGTAAAAAGAGAAAGGTTGGACCTTCATTCCGTGTGTTTTAAACCTTGAACAATTGTAGTGTATACGTGGATACTCCTTATAACTGTTTCTATAATCGCGCTTCTCATCGTAATAACGTGAATGTTCTTGGTTTCTGTGTTGATTCTATGTACAAACATAGAAAAGTTAAAACAGCTGTCAGGAATAAAAAACTGTACTAGGGCAAACTCATTAGACCGTTTCTTATTGCTTGTTGCTGGCCCAGAACACTTATTATAACTTATCATCTTTGGCTTGTTATTGTTAGTCGGTTATTGCATATTTCTAACCGAATATGTATTTTAAAAAATGCTCAACTGACTGTGATGCCTTGTAGATATTAGACTCCTTTTTTTTTGTTTAGTACTTTACAAATGTAATACGTCGAATGATTTTTGGGTTTTTTTTTCTTTCTCTCCTGCTTGTACGAACATAAAGAAAGCAAAAATGCTAAAAAAAAAAGCAGAATAATAAGTGAATAAACGATATGAGCTCCTTTAAAAGATGTGAATAAAAAAGTGATCAATTTTATTATTGTAAAATAGGGGGTCGGCTCTGGCTCAACAGTGGGTCAATCATTCTTTACGTCCGCGAAGGGAATATACTACTCAAAAGATATCAAAAAACATGCGAATTGGAGTTTGAGATACATATTCCCGCGGTATAAGAGGTTTTCTTTTCACCTAACGTAGTTCTTAGTTTAGTTTATTAAAAAGGAACAAAGAAGCTAATTTGAAAGAGGTTATCAAAAAATAAAAGTGTGGCTGTATCACGTTTTCCAGTCACCTGTGTAAACACAGTCGCCGGAGTGAATGCTCTAAAGTCCGTTTTTATATTCTGGTAAAGAAAAAAAAAAAAAAAACTCTTTCTTCTCAAATTGTTGACCATCTAATCTAGGTACATGGTTTTTGAGAATAGTGATATACGTGAAGAACTCTTCCCCACCTCGAATTCCTTGGTGTTAAATGATCCCAACAAAAGCTATATGTTTACGTTAGCACCTGACGAAATTAGAAATGATATCATTGAACAAATGTATGGGCCTTTCAGCTCGAATCATGAAGAGTATAGCTCTACACCAGTTGGTTCACCGCGTGTCAAGAAGAGGAATGAAGAGTCAGACATGATGCAAAAGCAACTGGAGATCAATGAGTTAAAAAGGCTAATTGCCGAGAGACAAGCAAAAAAGGGCCCAGTCGGAAAAACTGCGGCTGAATTATCAAGGATTGTTTACCCCGTTGAAGCTCCTTTACCAAGAAAAATAAAACCTGCTACTCCTTTGCGAAAAGTTGAAACTGAAAAGCCCATTGATACAACAGTTGATGAACAAGCAGAGAAACCAGTTAACAAACTAACCGATAAGCCACCTGCCCCTATTGTTATTATTCATGATAGTGATGAAGACATGGTTGTAGAAAGTGATGACGATATGCTTGTAGGAAGTAATGAAAATATGAGCAAAACAAGTGATGAAAATATGGGTTTTGATATTGGTGATTCTCCTAATAGTACTTTCTATACAGCTTGTGAATCTTTTATACGAACAGACGATACCGAAATTGAAACACTGGATGAAAAGTTTAAGGACACAGAAGCTCAAATTGAAAGATTAACAAAAGAAAAGAAGAGAATATCCGATCTCTCTAGAGAAATAAGGGTAAAGCTGTTGGGTATTAAAGTAAGAATGTCATTAGGTAAACGCAGAGAAGAATTAAGGAAGAAACCACAGGAGGCGCCACCATCATTAGGCAAGAGAAATTACAATGAAGCAACCGCTGATGAAATCACTCAACCACGCCCACAACGTGTGAGTATAAGACGATTCGAGTATTCTCAACCAGAAATGATGAATTACAATTATACTCCTGCTGTCGCTACACCTTTTTATCGTGAAGTACAGGCTCAACCAATGCTTAATTATATTCCACCACCAATCAACTATTTATCTCATCATCATTTACAATCTTCTTTACTGCCTCTCACACCTCCACCACCACCACCTCCACCAACTGAATTACCGCCATTCACACCACCACCTCCTCCTCCACCACCATTGACCTCATCACAACCTTTTATTAATAGATACCCGGTACAACAAGCTACAGTTACATCTCCTCGTCGTACAAAACCCTCGTCCTCAATATATAAACCACCTGGATCTAAAAATGAAAACGAGGAAAATCCATCAGAAGATATTATCGATGATGCAGAAACTCTGTCAATGGAAAACTTGAATCTAATCGAATCTACGCTCAAGGAAATCGAACAGTTAATTGCTGTTAGGATATTTAGCGATCTTAGCAGCCACCCTATTATTGAAGGTAGACCATTACCGCGCCCTCTCAGGTTAATTACTGTTGACAAGTATACTATGCCAATTATTATGGATGTTATAGACGAGGTAAGTTTTTACTTTTTTTTTTTTCTGCTGTGTGTGTGCGAGTAATTTATATTAACTATTTGACAATCCTTTTTTTTTAAAAAAAATAAAATCGTAATAGAATAAAGAAGGACACACATGGCAGTATCCTTCAAACAAGTTCAAATTACCAGCAGTAAGCAGAATAATGGGAAGATAGCAAAAGATAGAATTATTGACCTTTCTTTTTGTTAGGGATTTCCTGTTGAGACGGAAATGGATGAGACATGGTATGAAAGCCCATTCTTTGTGATGTTGTACAAACAATCTTTGTCCCAGTCCTCAAGCCCTTCCATCCAGCCTGCCATCGATGCCATTATTAATTCCATTAACCCACAAGATGATCTTAGTTCGATCAAGATCGGGTCCGTCTATTTTGTCAGCTTAGAAGATACACTCAATGTAGCTCGTATGTATTATTACCAAGATCCTAAAAATGAGTTCTTTGCTTCACTTAAGTTAGAGTTATCATTTTATGTTAATGGCAACACCGCTCAATTTCACGACGATTATAAAGAATCCATCTCTAAATTACCGTTATCTATCGATGTCGAATGGCAACGTATCCGAGCAGAAGTAACGTTTTCAAACCAATTACCTTTAATATTAAACTTGCTACATCGTATCTCTTTACAACATACCTCTTTCAATTCAAAAGGTAAATTAGGAGGCACTGAGGTTTAACAAACATATATATATATATATATATATCTAACCTTTTTACTGTGTACAGAATCAATTATTAACTCGAGTATGGCAACAGAAGTTCTAATTCGACTTTTACGATTGAATGGGCTTGAACAAGTATTGCGTCTTATGACCAACAAAGAAATTGACATTGGTATCGAAAAGCTAGAAGTATTTGATATGGATGATGCGCCTGGACTATATTTGCAGGAACAAGATAAATACTGTATTTGGATGCTTATTCTTTATTATTACGTAAACAAATCGATACCTGAATTTGTTTGTAGTAACTGGATGTATACATTAGTAAAAGATGGCACACCTACCAAAAGCATGTCAATATTCATGATTGACTGGACTCTTAGTCACTTGATTGAAACCCCATTGGACCGATCCACTTTGTTTGGCGCTACTAATATTTTATTGTCTATGCTTCGTCACTTTGGCACCAAAGCTCGTAATGATGTCTGCCGAAAGCCTTTATTGGTAGGTACCTGGCGTACGCTATCTAGCTTCTTGACAAGCACACCTTGTTACAAAACTGCAGGCACTCTGATGTTGATGCGTAAAGCAGCTGTCATCATTGAACAAATACCCGAGATTCAAGAAATCATTATCCACTTGGAAATCAAGGCAGAAAGCCCTACATCTATTATTACTGAACGTATTTACCAGAGCAAAGATATCATGAGCTTATCCAATATCCACTCATTATGTTTCAATATCGCTACATCGTACTATGAAAAACATCCCGTAACTGATTTAAATTTACTTGCGATGGCTAGTATCTTGCAGTATCCACTCTTGGCGAAGAACACTTTGAAGAAACAAGCGAAAGAAATGAAAAGATTAACACAGATCGAGGATTACAGTATGGAGCACGGTGCAGTCATTGTTTCAGTTGATACAATTCGACAGAATTATTTAACAGCAATGGGCATAGATTCTTCATTGGCTAAGACATCGCAACAATCTGATCAGCAAAGTAACAATTTACGAAAAATAGCGTTTGCGTGGATGAATTTGTTGATGTTAACATCAATTAGTAAGTTTTTATATCCAGAGGGCAGTATAATTAGAGAAAGTCTGGATAATAATATCAAAATGATATTTGCGGAAGCAATGCAGGAGGTAAACGGAGACGGAAAGGTAGCCATATTTAAGTATTCTAACCTCATTACTCAAAACTTGGTGGGGTAAGGGGATTTTTTTTATATATATGAAATTGTGTTTTATTAAATAAATATATCATAATGTTATTATAATAAATAAAATAGTTTAATGCTAAATAATGCCCAGTTTAACTGCACAAAATCTCAAATCACATTTTTTTAAAAACATGTCACCTTTTAAGGTAAAAGATCGAATTTCATTGTTTAAACAAGTGTCACTGGACAGCGAGAAGCTATTCTGCGAGATATTTTTAGTTATCACTACACATTCTACATTAAGATTGAGGTATAAACATGATATATTATTTCATTGACTTGGTAAATTACTTTATTCCAGTATTTTCTATAAATACTGTCGTTTATTTCTTTTTTACCCTATTCACTCACTATAAAATTAATTATGAATTTTTTCAATAGACAAGGTAAATAAACAAAAACCATGATACTTTTTTTTTTAAAAAAAATACGTTTAATTAATATCTCAAATGTAGATCCTGGAAGAAATCTTAATTTACATTCTCATAACCTTTTGCTTCGTATATCTAATGGACCTGAATGGGTTAGACAACCTAGAGCGCCTGCAATTATTGACGAATTAACCAGGAACGATTTTTTTCAGGATGAAATTGTACATGCAGCAAGTAATATTCGCCTGGCCTACTGGAGTAGAATACTGCGAATGATTGAAATCTCTCTTTACGTTTTTGCAATTTTAGGGCTTTTATGTTTTTACAACTTTATTGTTACAGATCTCGAGACTTTTTACTATATCACCAGCAAACTTTAACTTTCCACACACTTTTTTTTAAATAAATAACGAATCAGCTTTTTGTTGTTGAAATAATAGCGTCCTAATGTATTACGTCTTTTAATGTTTTCTATATATTAGATGCCTTCGGGAATAATGAATGATATCTATTACTGCGATACATTATTTTTAAAAAATGCATAAAGTGACAGGTTTTTCATCCAGAACCCCATCCAGTTATTTTTGTCGTACAGTATAAGCACATGGCGGGTTTTACAAACTTTGTTTGGTTCTATTTCCTGTTTTTTAAAGAAAAGAAGAGCGCGGAGTAGAAGTAGTAACTAAATATGTATGAGTTGTTACACTTGAAAAAAAAAGGTAGAACATGATAGGTTTTTTTTTATAGCGGCAAAAAGTAATATAAAAACAGCAAAAAAAAATTTAGTGCCTTTAAGGTAAATATTCCTTTTTAATAAAAAAAAGAAACCAAGGAAGGGACAACGTGATCCATAATAAAGAGAAGACAATTCTCAAAGAGATGGAAAGTCTAAATGAGGCAACAAAGATCATATAAGGGAAGCGGGCAGCAGAAAACTGATAGATCGCCCACTCACACTTTAGAAAAAAAAAAAAGCTAGGGTGGAGTGTTAAAAATATCGTAGAAATTCAATAGGCGTCATCATCAAAAAAAAAAAAAAAAAAAAAAATGTTGGAGGGAAAATTAAAACCATTTTTGTCCTAATCCTTTTTTTTTTAACTTCTTCTTCATAAATATATCCTTTTTTTTTATAAACATAAATAAAATGTACTTGTTTGATACCAATCAAAAATCTTGTAAAGATACCAATAAACCCAAACGAAACAAGTCTAAAAAATTAGTCAATACAGCAGAAGCAAAAGCAGCAGCTAAAGCGAAAAAAGTACAACAAGATGATATGGATGCTTTACAAATTACATTTTATGAAATTGAATCATGGATTGAAAAGACAGCACCGGTATTATCTCGAATGACAAATGAGTTGGATAGAGCTTCACGACACTTTGATAAACAAAAGAAACCAACTTTAATAGATAATCGAAAATCATTTATTCAATCTTTACCTACCAGTACTACTACAACAGACGATCTAGCTACAAAATTATCAACACATGAACAACAACAAGATATCCTTTCTTCAATGCAGTGGACACTTTCTTTTCAACCGGGAAACTCTATGAGATTAGAAACAAACATTAATTCAGTTGAACAATTAATCGATGCAGTACAAAAAATTCAATTAATTACAGAATCCGCAGAAACAAGTTCCCCAGGTACTACATCAGCAACCATGGCTGTACCTGATTTATTTAACCAAGATGACGAAGAATCAGAGTACACTGCATTTTCTTCTTCTTCTTCTTCGTCACTTTCTTCTATCATTGTCGATCCCTCCATTGAATATTGGAACATTGCCATGTATAGAAGACCCAACACATGTTCTGAAAAATACAAGCATCGTGATATGAACCTTAGTATGCTCACGGAAGATGTTTCACCTACTGTTTTATCGTATATTTGTCAAACCTATTGGGATTGTCTTCACCCTAAATTCTCGGCGGATTGGTCTACGTTTTGGGATAGATCCGGTGACCCAGATCGGAATCAAGTTTGTATTGATTCTGGGTTAGCTATTATTTTTTTGCATATTATTCGACATAATAAAAATGCTTCAGTGAATGCACACGCTATTGCTTATTTTTATTATGGGCGTGCAAGAGAAGCTTTGATGGATTATTTCGATTCTCCTGATGTCACAACAATCGAAACTTTACTCAACTTGTCCATGTTTTGCGTACTCTGTAAACGACATTCACAATCTCGTATCTATGTTGGACTCGCTTATCGCATGACGATTCAACTGAATATTCATCAAATGTCAACATTACTACCTACCAGTCGATTAGAACAAAAGAGATATATTAAATTATACATGGTATTATTCTACAATGACCTTTCAATATCAGTTTATTCTGGAGAACCGCCTTTGGTCGATGATACAGTATGTGATATTGATTTCTATGATTTACTTCAACTCAATAAACAGCTCGTGGAACACGAAGAAGCGAATTATGATGATAAGACAATTGCAAAGGAATCGTTTTATGTTCATTTATTAGAATTGGCAAAGATTGGAAAACGTATTCAGTTATTAACACGAGATTATCAACGACAGAATTTACAGTACCATCATTCAGGTACTCTACCGTTACGTTGGGTGAAAAAAGTGCAAGAGTTGGAGATTGCTTTAGCGAGTTGGTTCGAACGGTTACCGATCATGTATCGCGTAGACCCAAAGCCTACGCGGTTGTTCCCGGAACTTCACAAAAAGAAGCATGATCATCATGCAACGATTGATGCGCTCATGCTAAGAGAACAGTCTGGATTACTGTTAATGATACAGTATCAAACGCAATGGATTCAATTACATAAAACGTTTTTATCACCAAATATTAATAATTTTGATATGCCTGCATCTTGTGGAAATGACGATTCTTCTCCTCCTTCACCGCTAGCAACAACGCCCTACAGAACCAATCGATCGTATCATATATGTAACGATGCAGCTAACCGTATTGTGATCATGTCAGAAATCATTACAGACCGGTTTGATTGGTGTGTGTGTCAAGAGTTTATTAGCTGTGTATATCAGGCATCCACGGTCTTTTGTAAAAGTGTGATTCATAAAGATAATGGACAGACAGCGTCGAAAGCAATGATTCAGCGTATTACGTCTGTATTGGCAGCGAGCAAAATCAACTATCAAGGGTTACCAGATGATTTAACGGCATGTTTAAACGAGTTTTTAGAAGAGAATGATATTTTAACAGGCGATGAAAAGACGAAAAAGGGAGAAGATACGATGGAAATGTTGGATCAGCTGTTCGCAAATGAGTCTTGGAGGCTGCATACAGTGGTGTATAATGACAAGATGTTTAATTCGCCGCATATGTATAAACAGTGTTTGGCACAGCAGTTGAGTAAACCTCCTTTGACGTTGAATCGTGGGCCCCCTTCTGAAGCTATGCTTTCTATCAAGATACAGAACCCCAGTGCTGTACCGATAGATATTGAACCCAGTCATAAAAACTGGAGGTAAGTTTTTTTTTTATTATGTATTAGTGGTTTGATATTAATTTGCTTTTTTAGATGTAAATTCTCTTCTTCTAATATTTCACATCGTATCATGTAGTTATTTTTTGTATTGCTTATTTATTTATTTCTCTTTTTTTTTGTATATATTATATTCTAGTATACAGAGCTACTTTTTTCTTCTTAATAAAGGATAGTTATTGTATCATCCCCTCGCTAAAAATATTAGCTAAATGAATATGGAGAAAGATACGCGCACCAGGTTTTTTTTTATAGCGCCATTCGTCACAAAGACAAGACAACTGTATTTAGCGTTCTGCAGATAAGACCTACAATCGTAATCTCTAACGCCCTGAAGAACATTAACGCCCCGCGTATGCTAACCATATGCAAACTTTTGGTTTTTTGGTTTTTTATGAGATGAACATGGCCGGGTGTGTAATCAAATTTCAAAGTTTTAAGCCAATTAATAAGGCGCTCTATTGAGACCGCTCGTTTAATCGTTGATTGGCCAAAGCTCCAACCAGAGCCTTCAAACGGGAATCAACGATATAAATTTATATCGTTGATGGGCCAAATTTTTTTTTGGGAGGGATAAAGATCGATGGTCAAATAGATTGATAAAACAGTTTTCGGACCAGGGAAGGGTTTGAACCACTTCTTCATCCTTCGCTTCGGCAACTTCAGTATTGTTAACTCGTTAACTATTCACATAATATAAGTTAGTAACCTGACAATTAATGTCATGAAGGATTATGTTACTGTTTATTAAAAACAACAATGCCCCAAAAGAATTATTTTATTCAGCGTAAAAAACTATTTTTGTGCTTTTATTAATAATAAAAATGTAGCTTGAAATTCGAAGACTCTTACGAAATAAAATTGCTTTTAAATATTATGAACAAGTACGATAATCTCGAAGGGCTTTATTTTATTGCGGATAAATTTTAAAAGCTACTAAGAGTAGAAAGCATCCTGTTGTGCATTCATTTATTTCTAACCTTTTTGAATTAGCAATAAAACTGGTTCGCCGCTAAAACAAATATGGGTAGCGACTTGGAAGAAGATACCTTAAGAGCTGCACTCGACATTACGTTAATGTCGTTTGAGGAAACTGAAGATGAAAGCGCTGGTGTTGACAAACGTTTGATTGTTAACAATCTTAATACAGAAGTAAAAGTTTATGTATAAATAAGAGTTATACACATTGGCACCTATTTATATATTTTTGTAAAAATATTGATTTTTTGTTATGAAGTAAATAAGTTGGTATTACAGTTTTTTTTTCTCTTTTGTGATGAAGGTGTTTTTAGATATAATATTTTATGACGAAGTTTCAAAAAAAAAGGCATATACACCGTTTGCATAATTCCGGGTTGGCTATTTGCCAAATAAAAATATCTTTTTTTGTGTCAAAGACTTTGTGAATTGCTCTTAAAGATAGTAATTTTTCTTCCTCTTTTACGAAAAAAAAAAACAGTTGTAACATGACAAAAACAACTGTTTTTAGGGCTTTTCAATGCCATTTGTGTGAAAAAGAGGCAATATACTCACAAGTGTCGAATCTTAGAGTACACCTAAAAAATATACATAAGATTGGTATGTATTAAAACGAATCTATCTTATATCTCATAATCATTTTGTTTTTGTTTTGTTTCTCTAGGCCCATTTAACGGAACGGAAGGAAAAAGGCAGACACCAGATAAGTAGGTATTTTAAATTCTCAAATTTTCTAAGGAAGCTTATCCTCTTTTAGTGTTCTATTCATTGCTAAAGCTGATTTACGGAAATATGTAAGTTTAAATGTCATGGGGAAAAACACGAAAAATTGTAAACATAAGTCTGACAATTTACTTGAAGGACTCCTATGTAACGTGGTTTATATGTCCGTTTTGCTCTAATTACTACGACTCAATACAGCTATTAAAAGATCATATCTCTTATCGCCACAGTAGGTACATTGTTTTACTCTTTGTGCAAACTTTCTAAATATTTACATGATAGCGGCAACTGAAGGTTCATATCGAGCTGACAACGAAATACCAACACCTGACATTCTTGAAGCTATCGATATTAACTCATTCGAGAGGGCCACGAAGAAATCGAAGAATCAACATGCTATACTTGATGATGTATTCCAATTTCAAACCGAAAGAGAGCGTAGTTTTGGGACTGTATATATAAAAACTATGAACGTCAAGACTGCAACATTGACTTTCCCTCCCGACTCTTCTAACAATGAAGAAAACGACATTGACGTATAGACATTTTATATGACCCAAAAACCTTACTGAAAAAAAAAAATAGCGTTAAAAAAAGTGCTTGGTACTACAGGTTGATCTGTTATCTTCACAAAAAAATTTGGAAAAACTTGCTAAACGAAATATTGTGAAACTTCATGTTCCCTCCGTTGATAACGACATTTCTGAAGTCTCAAATGAGACTGTACAACAAGATTACCTCATAAATACTTTACAAGCAAGTAATCATTATTCCTCTATTATTAAATACTCTGATTATATTGAGGTGAATCAAACTATACTTGATCTTTTTAACAGAGACTGGAAAAATGCCCGCCACTATTCACTTGCTTGTCTCCAGTCGTTGGCTGGTGCAATTCTCGTTGAAAACAATCAGATTCTACTTGTTAATTGTATAGAAATTTATGGACGTAAACCATCAATCGATATTCACCATGAACGTTTTTCGGGAAACAACTATTCCAACACCACAATACCAATACCAGACAATCTCTACTCTTCTCAACTGAACATCACAACTAGATATCAAGACAGCTCGAGAAAGTTGATGATTTGTACAAAGACTTTTAATGCTTTAGTTGTTTCTAGCATACGTTTAGATATAAAAACGGAACCTGAGCTTGGCCCCTCTACACTAAACTTCTTAACAACAAAAAAAATAAAGCTTTATATCAGCAGTCAATCTTTGAACTACGTTAATAAAATTCTGGCCACCAAGCAGACTGTATTCGATGACCATGATGATATATACACGCTATATATTCACACCTTTTGATTACTATTTTGAAGTCTGCTTTGCTGCTTTATTTTGACAAGTACAGATTTACTACGGGTAAATCTATACCGCGTGTATTTTCCTTATAAAAGATGTCCGTGACACTGTTACGCAAAATAGCACCTGTTTGTTATTCTTTATCGTGATCTGCTCACTACAAATAACTCGGTCCGTTTGTTATTCACAGCTCCTTATTTTACTATCATC
Organism: Helicostylum pulchrum; assembly: GCA_025677825.1. Lineage (NCBI taxonomy): Eukaryota > Fungi > Mucoromycota > Mucoromycetes > Mucorales > Mucoraceae > Helicostylum > Helicostylum pulchrum. Next base: position 29,605 of record JAIXMO010000030.1, on the reverse strand, counting down.
TGATTCAACTGTCATTGAAATCTTCTCATTTATATAAATAGCCATTCTTATTCCTTTCAAATAATAAAATCACTTTGCTTTACTTTTATCAATTTTATTGACTTATTAATATATTAGCAAATATATCAATCGTGCCACTTTTTTTTTTCTTTTAACACAGTGTTTACGGTATTTACTCTTTCCGATGCTTTCGATCATATCCATGATACTGATGTCAGAATTGGTTTAAAGTTACTGATTGCTGTAGCAGATGCTACGAGATGGAATAATGGTATATTACTAAAATCGAGTATAGTGGATATTACAGAAAGGATAAAAAGTAACGAAACAAGTACTTATAAACATTTAACGAAACTTGTCTCTTTATTTTCTGCTGCTGAAAGCTTACAAATTACTGGAAATGTGGCCGTGGAACAAATATTAATGGATATCGCGGACGCGCTTACAGGTCCAATAAAAGACCAAAATCAAAAAAAAAAAAACATTGTTCAAGTACTTGAGCGATTATAAGTATTTTTTAACAATCAAATTGCCTTTTTAATTACTTACGCCACTTTCTGAAATTACTACGTAACATGTCATTTAAGATGTCTAACCTTCATTACGAAAAATACCCAGTACGACTTATTCACAAAGAGCCATATTATCGGAAAATGGGAGCCAAATATCTCAATCCCTGATATTTTAAAACAATTGAGCATACCTTATAACCAGGTTTACAGAATTATACAAATTTGGAAGACAACAAGGCTAGAGTTAGAAGAGAAGAAAACGAAGAAGACGAAGAAACTTAGACGTTTCTAGATTTTTCTTCCCCCTTCCCCTTTCCTTCCTACAAATAAACCAGACTATTATGTCTCACTTAAATTTTTTTGTGAGGTTTTATACAAGTTGTCTCTTGAATCTTCTCGTATTATCAGAGTCGAAGTAGAGCAAGAGTTTTAACAGACGTTTAAATAATATAATAAAAATAGCATAATGTGATATTGGTTTTATAGGTTATTTATGCGATAGATACATGACATTTTTCATTTTTTTTCGTTTCTGCAACCATCTTGATTATCAAAGCAGTGTATTTTTATACATAAAAAATGTTTTCGAAAGTCTTTAATCTCTTTGACATGCAGTATTGTGGTAATCAAGGTTTTACATTTGATTTAGTCACAAGAATATAGTTAACAGCCGCTCTCAGATATTGGGGGCTGTTATTCTGGTGATCTTAAACTCGTACAACATATGAAGATGGTACGTGGTATCACTGTCGTAAATAAAGTTCTATTTTTTGGTTTCTTTTAATAAGTAATCTCTTTTACCCTATCCTATTCTTCCGGGAACTTTATATCCTTTTAAACTACTTTCATTTGTTAGTTAAAGTTTAATTCGATAGTCAAGTACAAGGTAGATATAAACCCCAATTGATTTTTCCAAGTGAAGTTAAAAAAAAATGACCATTGGGCTTCAAACTTATGATCAAATGAGGTTGAAAAAAGCGGGTTGTTTCTTTTTTAAAAAAATTGTATGAGTGATGGTTGGCTTGTACTGCATCCACTATGGACATTTTTACGGTATAACTATCTCATTGGGCCATCATTTGTTTTGATCTAGGATACGGCTTTTCCCTGCATCTTAAAAAAACATTTCAGGGCGTGAATGAGGCACTATAAAAAAAACCTGATGCGAAAACCTAGTACGCGTATCTTTCTCCATGAATACAAGTTGTTACTGAATCTACGAAAGAAAAATCCCGACACCGTCACGTTATAAAGCCCTTTTTTTCGAAAATTTTTCTTTTACTTTTTTGACGTTTACACAAAAAATGAGTGCAGTACAAGAACAAGAGATGAAGAAACAAAAGTTAGAACAAGAGCAAGAGCCTGCTCAAGAACCTGTTCAAGAAACTGTCCAAGAAATTGAACAAGAAGAGGAGGAAGAAGACGAGGGATACACCGAAGAAGACTTAAAGTTGGGTCATGAACTTATTGCCGCGGTCATTGCTAATGATCTCGTAAGGACAACCCGCCTCTTGTTTACAATAAAAACAAAAAAACTAACCCGCTTTTTTATATAAAGGAAAAAGCAAAGGCACTTTTAGACCAAGACGCTGATCTTTGTTTTAATGGAGACGATCTTGGACGCACACCACTTCACCACGCAGCCGAGCACGGCCATTTGGATATGGTCAACTGGCTTATATCCGAAAAGCATCCTTACAACTTGACCGATAAGAACGAAGTAACCGCTGGCGAACTTGCTTTAAAGAACAACCACGACCAAGTCTACAAAGTACTTGTAGACCAAGGTGTTCGTATTGAACTTTTGATTCGTGCTATGAAAAAGGTGTTTGGTGACGAAGGCGAAAACGAAGAGAACAATATTGCTAATGAAGTCTATCTTTCACAAAAGTTGCATTACGATGACAATAAATTAATGGATGAAAATAACGATGCAGTCATGATGGGTTGGGAAGGTCCCTTAATGGTTGAACACGCTAAAGTGATGTGTCCTAAAGAAGGATTAAATGTGATCAATGTTGGATTTGGGTTAGGGTTAATTGATACTGAATTACAAAAGTATAAGCCCAAGAACCATTATATTATTGAAGCTCATCCTGATGTGTATGCTCATATGTTGGAGTTAGGTTGGGATAAGAAGGAAGGTGTTAAGATTTTGTTTGGTCGCTGGCAAGATATGGTACCTACAATTGATATTCAATTTGATGGTGTGTTTTTTGACACCTACGGTGAATACTATGATGATTTAAAGGCGTTCCATGAATGCGTACCCAAGATGCTTAATGAAGATGGTGTTTATACTTGGTTTAACGGACTTGGAGCTACAAATCAATTCTTCCAAGATATTTATTGTGAAGTGTCCGAGATTGATTTACGTGAAATTGGATTAAGTACAGAGTATGTTGAAATGCCTATTTCTACTTGGGCTGAACAAGGTGTTTGGGATGGTGTTCGTCAAAAGTATTGGGTTTTAGATACATACAAGTTACCTATTTGCAAGTTTTTAAAACAATAGATAATAAAAAAAGAAAAGAGAGAGATTGTACATATATAAAATATCGTTATTTTTTTTTAATAATAATGAAAAATTGGGGATTTATAGTAGATATGTTTTTTTTTGTTTAAGCAATGAGCTCAACAACACCACCGGCAGCCTTGATCTTCTTCTCAGCGAGAGCAGAGACGAAACGAGCACGGACAATGACGGGTTGAGAAATGGTACCCTTGGCCAAAACCTTACCGTAACCCTTTTGGAGAGTATCGATAACGGGAACCTTCTCGGTGTTCTTGTACTTTTCACGAACACCTTCACCAGCAAGAGTCCAGATCTTGTCAAGATTGACAATAGGACGCCAGTTGACGTTGTTCTTCAAGTGGAATTGACGCATACCGACCTTACCGAAGTAACCAGGATGGTATTTATCCATATTGATACGATGATGATGTTGACCACCAGCAAGACCACGACCACCAGGATGCTTTCTGTGCTTACCGACACGACCGTGACCGGCGGAGACGTGTCCACGCTTCTTTCTGTTATGGTGAAGTCTGGTAGGCTAATTTTTTAAGATTTTATGTTAGGTCTCTTTTTTTGTCAAGGTACATTGAAATAGAAAGGAAATCGGGATATATATGTTGAATCCACATTCGACCAAAGGACATTCCATATTTTACTCGTTTTTTTTTTTTTTTCTTAATCCATCCATCCATTTGATTTCAATCATTCATCCATATATATCTCTATTCCTCTATTCCTTCTTTCTTTTAAATGTTTCCATTTTGTATATAGGGTCACTCACCATTTCGTTAAAAAGAGAAAGATTCACACTGTGCGCTACCAGGTGCTTGATAGATCAGCGAAAAAAATATCAATTTCAGCTTCCGGCCCACACCGCATCGCGACGTCACCTTTAGAGTATTGTTTTTTTATCCAATTTTTTTACTTTTTTAATAAAAACATAACGTACTTTTTTTGTCAAATACAACATTACTGTATAAATATATAGACGGTATATACAAAAATAGTTATTAGCATCATGTCTACACCACCATTGCCAAATAATAATAATACACCCGGATCCAATACGGATCCTACTACACAACCTGCAACAGGTGCTTCACCTTCACCCGCCGATATCGATAAAATGGTCGCGTCTTATTTGCAAAAGAAAGGGTACAAAGCAACCGAAGCTATCTTTATACGTGAATCAAAGGGAGATACTGTTTCGTTAGAAGATGTAGGTGAAGGAGTTAAGAAAAAGGAAAATACAACAGAACAAGAAATTTTGCCACTTAATAATGAAACAACTGAACCAGCAGCAGCAACAGCAACAGTAGCAGCAGAACCAGAAGAAAAAAAGAAAGAATCTAGTTCTGAACCAGGAGATCCCGATGCATACCATGTGAGCTATAAAAGCTTACGACAATGGATTGAGAATTCATTAGATTGGTACAAGGTATTTTAAATAACTTTTTGAAATATAGTTTCTGTCTATTAACAATTAGTGTTTTTTTTTAAAAAAAAAAGCCTGAATTACGATCCGTATTGTTTCCTATTTTTGTTCATTCATACCTTGACTTGGTAGGAAAGAATATACCCGAAAAAGGTTTACAAGTATAAAAAAAAAACAAGTTGAACCGTAATTAATTTTTTTTTTGATAGCCAAACAATTTATGGACGTTTATAAACTTGATCATCTTGAACTACACACACCCGACATCAATACACTTCAAACAGTCACTGAAGTGCACCATATTCGCGAAAACGAGTTAGCGCAAATGTATCGAAACAACAAGTACAATTTACGTATGTCAAGTGTACCGTTTGAATTAATTATCAACTATTTACAAGACAACAAATTTATGTCACTATTAAGAATTGTGAACCAGTATCTTAACATACAAGGTAAAAAAAGAAAAAAAAAAGAAAAAAAGCGAGACGGATACTAATATATAAAATAGTTGTTCATGGAAAATTGTTGAAATCCGCAGGCGGATTGGAAATGGATGATGTGGGTATTACAGGTCATCAAACGCAACAGATTGAAGAGTTCAATAAACAGGCTGTACAATTAGGCTTGATTCAATTAGATCAAGCGTTTAAAGATGAAGTAGAGCAAGCGATTAAAGAACAAGAGTTTAGTAAAAAAGAGGGTGAAGGTGATCCGTCTACTTTAACCAGCGAGAATTTACCTTTATTAGAAACTTTTAAAAAAGTTGTACAAGAGAGTACTGAGGATGGTCCTTCCTTTGGAGATATACCACTTCCACCCTAGTAAGTTGATAGTTTTTTTTTTAAGTTTGTCTTTTTTTTTAATGTAGTTGTTTTATTCATTAGTAGGGGAATTGATATTTCAGCAGAGATTGAGGCATTAAATAATATAAATCATCGTATGCCATTAAATGATGGTTCGTTGCCTAGTATCTGCTGCTATACATTTCACAATACACATGACAGGTAAAAGAGTTTTTTTTTTTAAAAAAAATAGAAGAGTATGTTTTGTATTTACTTTTTTTATATAGTCTTAATTGTGTTACTACTTCAAAAGACGCAACATTAATAGCAGGTGGATTCGCTGAATCATTTATAAAGATTTGGAGTTTGAAGGGAGAAAAGTTGAAATCACTTCGTAATACGATTAATCCTGCTCATGTCAATGACTGTAAGTTAACTTATTTAAGCGGGTAATTACGAGCACGTTATTCAATTATATAAAATAGACAATGATTTAAATCGTCAAAGAGAAAGACATGGATCAGAATATAAAAGATTGGTGGGTCATTCAGGGCCTGTATACGGATTAAGCTTTAGTCACGACAACAAATATTTGGTCTCTTGCTCTGAAGACAAAACGGCTAGATTATGGAGCACACAAACGTTCTCAAATTTGGTAGTTTATAAAGGACATAATAGTCCTGTTTGGGATGTTGATTTTGGACCCTTTGGATTTTATTTTGCTACTGCTTCTCATGATAGAACTGCACGTATTTGGAGTTGTGATCATATTCAACCTTTAAGAATCTTTGCTGGACATTTATCCGATGTAGATGTAAAGTCTCTCTTTTTTTTTCTTTGCTGTATTATACATGATTAATTTTTTTTTCATACATGTGTATTTAGACTGTCAAATTTCATCCAAACTCAAAATATCTTGTTACTGGTTCTAGTGATCGTACATCACGTTTATGGGATGTTCAGACAGGAGCTTGTGTAAGAGTGTTTACGGGACATACAGGATCAATTAAGACAGTAGCAGTGTCGCCTAATGGTCGTATTATGGCATCCGCAGGAGAAGATAAATCTATCATCTTATGGGACCTGGGATCCGGAAAACGAATCAAGAAAATGACAGGTCACACAGGGTTTATCTACTCACTTAGCTTTAGTGCAGATAATAACGTGCTTGTATCGGGTGGTGCTGATAGTACTGTACGTGTCTGGGATGTAGATACAAATGAAACTTCTGCTACGTCTACTTTTATGGATACAGAAGATATAAATGAACCAAAAAGATTTAGATTAGAGCAAGATAGAAAGCGAAAGAGTGTATTAGAGAGGTTAGTATTTATATTGGTATATTACAGGTTTCTTTTTTTAAACTTTTTTTTTTTTATATATATAATAGTCGTGAACAACTTGCCGTATTCCCTACTAAACAAACACCTATTTATGATATCCAATTTACTGATCGTAACTTATGTCTTGTAGCTGGTGCATTTACTTCACAAAAAGTAACTGAACACTAATAAAAATATATAGTTTACTTTTTTTCTTTTACGGATCATTACAATAGTTTTGGATAGACCCAGAACTTAAAATGTAAATTCTGAAACTGTTAATATGTTTTGTGCTACCCGCTCTTATATACTCCGCGTTGGTACATTTGTTTTTTTTTTTGTTGTGTGAGAAAACCACGTTAATTTAAACCGGTATACTGACCGTCTCCACTATAAAAAATAGCATCATTATGCATAAGTTGATTATATTACCTAACAGATTGAATACGAATTTTTATTTTTATTTTATATGTATATATATGAAAAAAGAGAGAGAAAGAAAGAAAGAGAGAGACAGAGAGAGGGGATATATATGCAAAAATAATATATTTTAATATGTACATTCTTCAGTTTAATGGTTGCTTTTGCTGTCCCACCGGAAATATATCTTTACTCAAATCATCTCGGTCATTGTTAAAGTATCTATCTTCGTGTTGAAATAAAAAACTATAAATTGTAGTACCAAATTTCATGGCACGATTTGTGTTTGTAGTAGAATTGGCATCCAGATAAATAACGGGTCTAAAATCTGGTGAATCTGGATGATATTGTTGCTGCTGTTTGTTCACAACGGCAGTAGATTTGTCTTTTTTGTGAAGTAAACGTTTAAAATCACTGCCTTCACTATCACCTAACTTTAGCGGAGGAGCGGTTTTAATTCCTTTATTTAAGAGTTCTTGAAATAAACCTGATATAGAGCATTCATTGGCGGTTTCCAACTTGGCTAATAGATTGTTGGATGTCATTTTAAATATGTTTATTAAAAAAGAAGAAAAATAAAAATAAAAAAAGAAGCTCTTTATATAGGTATGTGACTGTTGCAGCGTTAAACATCTTTTTTACAAACTTTTTTTGTTTGGATCTCACCAGTGACCCAACTAATTTAATTGCATACTGACCTCAATTAACTTGTATAAAAGTTATCTCTCTTCTTTGCACTCAACTTTGGGTATTTCGTGCAAATTCTGTCTCTGTAGAGCGCTTGTATGTAACGCGACGTTTTCTTTTTTGTTTAGCGGTATAAATTGACAGCGTATCAAGGCCTAGTTCTCAAGATCAAACATAACCTTTGGTAAGCAGGGATTGACCCACTGATTTTTTTTATAAAAAAAAAATAATATTCCCAATTAGGCAAATAAGTTGATTGCGGAAGCAGGATTGGTGCAAGGTATAGAGAAGGGTTTGTTCCTCTCCTCGTCAACTTAAAGATGCCATGTCTTTCTTTTTAAGTATGACACGTTTTAACCTGTTCAAAACTCTAATTTTGACTGGACAAATTGACCATTATCCGCATTATTTAAACGGGCCTGTTTACACACATAAACAAAAACCTAATTCAAGTCATATTATTTCTTTGTAATTATAGCGTGATTTTCTTAAAACGTTTCAAAAAGGTGATATAATACGTCATTTTATTGTTTGCAATAAACTTGTTATTTGCGAGAAAATAATTCCAAAAGCAGCTATAATAACGAAGCTAATTTTTATGACATAATTTTTCCTATATATTCTACAGAAAATGCCATTGTGCAAAAAGAGCGTAAAACGAATGTGATACAAACGCGCGCATAAAATATACTCTCATGAGACATACAATGGTGACTTTCTGAAACCCAACTAGCAGAATCTACACTTAGATTACAGCTACTAAACTTATATTAAATTTTTAGATGCGTAAAAAAAAAAAGTCTTAATTTTCCAAGAATGCCGTAGAAAAAAAAAAAAAAAAAAAAGTGAAAGCCGACGATCCCCTTTCACTTCAGTTCAAAGCCAAATAATAAATACGGTGTCCTCCCACTTTCAGATCGTACATTTTTTTTTTTTAACTTATTAGATACAACCAATTAGATTCGAACTTGATTTGGAACGCTTTTTTTCAAACTCAATTTGGAACACACGGTGAACCCTTCAATCCAAGCACTTTTTTTTTGAAATTAACATCAAACATTTTATTTAAATAGTAGAGGACTTTAAGCAGTTTTCGAAATGACTTTTTAAGAGTGCCCAATAATGCTGACTAGGTGAGATAAAGGGACTTGATTATCGTGGTTATGGTCAAAAGCATCTGAAAGAGTGAATACCGTAAAAGGCGCTGTTCCTATTGTATCCAGAAAACCGTTCGTGGTGAATGTCAATGGATGATTTACCTCTGCCATGCCCAGCCGTATACAATGGAGAGAGTTCACAGTTTTTCGCTTCTTTATGTACTCTTTTTAATTCAGCAAAAGATCCTAAAATGAGTGAAAAGTCTAAGTAAGACAGAAATACGTAAAATTGGTCTAGCTGTGTTTTACCTCAATCTTGGATAAACCGTTGATTACAGCTTCAATTCCTCCAAACCTGATACCAAATAAGGAACAAGGAAACGAAAAGGCATAAACTTCCTCCAGAACATATGATTTTTTGTCATTTAAACGCGGAGTGAACACGCGCGCATCAAAACCCATCATTTGCACGATTGGGAATCTTACATCGACCACATTACTTTCATTGATATATGTAGTGGAAGTTAAGAGAGCGTTCATGTGACACTTTGTAGTAAGAAAAGATTTTGACCGGTCAGAAAACAGTTTACGAGATGTAGCCTTTCAGGTCATTTTGTCGGTACGACCATTGCGGTATCACAAGCAACCTCAGATACAGTTTGTACCTAAGGTTCTTATCTTTATACGCTTGGCTCATGGTATTCCCCCTATAAGTGTGTGATTGAAAAAATACAATTAGTAAAATTGAACGTATGCGGTTTGACATAGTGGCAAGGCTTTTGGATATTTACCAGTGTAGCAAGAGGGTTACTTCCGAGCCAAGTCTCAAATAAATAATCCCATAATTTAACTTGTACGTCAAATTCAGGATATTATTCTGATAAAATACACGACTTTTTGTCGTAATCTAAGCATAAACAATTAGTAATTGTGCTTCATCTTTTCGATTTTTTTTTTTTACCTACATGAAGTTGTAAATGCGAAGTATTAATTTTTCTTTTGGGTTTTTTGATTTCACAGAGCAAGCACGAATAGCTGATTGTAACGACTTATTATCATTTACCTAATAAATTTTTATTTTCACGTTAGCTTATCTAACACCATGAGCTTATATACAATTTTCTTGAAAACTTATCAAGCCGTAACTTTTTTACAATACTATATCTTGTACAGTTTGATTTTTTCTCTCTTTTTTTATTACTGTTTATTGCAGTTACGGAAGTATCATGAAGTTAATTTGCCTCTAAATACATGTAAATCGTATTAAAGAAATAGAACATAATGAATACAGATTTGAACAGCCTTACGGTCTGTGGCATCTCCTTTTTGGCGCTTCATTTTCAGCAGTAACGCCTTCTTTTCTATCTACAATCTATATTTTAGGGAAATTTTAATAGACGTTCTATTTACGCGGTCAGGAAAAAAAAAGTGTAGGTATATTACTTTTTCTCGTACCTTTATGGATAGAGGTTACTCTAAGAAGAACCTTATATGTTTGATATATAAACAGATACAAAAAGAAAAAGTTGAATAAAAAAAAAAAGATAGAATAAAAAAAAGATTGAAAAAGCAAAATTACATCATTATGAATAAATAGATCGCATGAGTAAGTAAACAGGTTTGGCCATTTTCACGGGGCATGCGCACGGGTTATTTACACAGCACCACACCCACTGAAAGTCTTTAATAAAGAGCATTTTATTAAATACACTTACAGCGATGCTAAGTCCAAAACCGCAGATTATTACTATTTGATTATCTAAATACAAAATATAATTCTTCGTCTTTACTCTTGTCTTTTTTACAAGCATTCGCAAAGTCTTTGATACAAAAAAAAGAAAATTAAATCACATATTTTTATTTAGCTGTGTGTTTGGCAGTGCGTCAAGAACTTCGTTTATGATCTTTTTATTTTGATAAATTGCAGTAAAAATGTGGACATAGAGGAATACTAATTACTTGCTCGTAAAGTGTTTAGAAGACAATCTTGCCGTAAAACTCCTTTGAGACTTCAAAATCATTTTTATCAAGAGAAGGAGCATGAAGTTTCACATTAGCTTTTTTTGGCAAGTTTTTTCCAAATTTTCTTGTGAAGATAACAGATCGATGTCAACTTCGTTGTTAGAAGAGTCAGCAAGGAAAGTCAATGTTGCAGTCTTGACGTTCATAGTTTTTATATATGCAGTCCCAAAACTACGCTCTCTTTCGGTTTGAAATTGGAATACATCATCAAGTATAGCACGTTGAGTCTTCGATTTCTTCGTGGCCCTCTCGAATGAGTTAATATCGATAGCTTCAAGAATGTCAGGTGTTGGTATTTCGTTGTCAACCCGATATGAACCTTCAGTTGCCGCTATCATGTAAATATTTAGAAAGTTTGCACAAAGAGTAAAACAATGTACTTACTGTGGCGACAAGAGATACAATCTTTCAATAGGTGTATTGGGTCGTAATAATTGGAGGAAAATGTTATCTAACATCTACCTTTTCCTTGAACTCCGTTAAATGAAGAGCCTAGAGAAACAAAACAAAACAAAAATGATTGTGAGAAGAGATAACATGGATTCGTTTTGATACATACCAGTCTTATGTAAACTTTTTAAGTGTATTCTAAGATTTGACATTTGCGAGTATATTGTCTCTTCTTTGTCTACTAGGACATCAGCTATCCAGCTTCAACTTGTTGACAACCGAAGTAATATTAATATCTTCCACATTCGTCTTGCTCTTCTTTGTGAGGCGGTTTCTTCTGGTTAGTGAAGTATCCTTAACTTCGTTTGCCTCTAAACTACATGTAAATTATATTAGAGATTTAGAACGTAGTGAGTACAAACTTGAACAGCCTTACAGTCTATAATACTCTTCTCTAGCGCTTTCAGATTTTTATCTTCGTCTGAAATCTATTGAGTTGAATTCTCCACTTTGATTCTCGTGGAGATATCCAAGTTCCTCTTGTGTACAGGTGGAGGCTTTGTTATATTTACTGCCTTTACAGACGTTCTATTCACGCGGTTGGAAAAAAAAAGTGTAGGTGTATTACCTTTATGGAAAGCAGTTGGTCTAAGAAAGACCTCGTAGGGTTGTACAAATATAAACGAACGGATACAAAAGGAAAAGTAGAATAAAAAAAAAAAAAGATTGAATATAAAATAAATGATAAATTGAGGGTTTGTTTATTTACTCATGTGATCTACTTATTCATTATGTAATTTTGCTTCATAATACTCATACTTATAGGTTCGTTAATCATTTTTTATTGTACTTGCTGTTTCAAGAATGCCATAAGTTTTTAGACGATCCCCTTTCAAAGCTAAATAACATACGTTTTCCCATGTGAAATCGACTTGTCATTATTATTGGGGGACAGTTCTAAAATACCTAAAACCACTTATTTTTGTAAGTAGACCTCCTTTTTTTTTTTTTTTGGCTTACTGTAGTCATGATTATTAATACTTTTTTTTAAAAAGAATTGACGCTAGTGGACATTTTTATAATCGGTTTTTTTTTTATTTACTTGATACTTTTTTTTCAATTGAAATAAATATACAAGTAACCCCCTTCCTCTTTAAGGGCATAAAGGGAAACTCAGGATGCTACTGCGGTGCTTTTTTTTTTCTTTGTGAAAAAAATGACCAGTTTCTTTGGTCAAAATGTTTTACAAACCATTGGTGTTAAACCTGTCACAGCAAAGAGTAAAAAAGAAGCCGCAGCAAAAAGATTTGTAATGCAGACCCAGCTTTCTAAACCCAGGAAGAGACTACTATAAAAGAAGCTTCCAAATAAAAAAGTTTTTTTTCTTTCTTATTCAAACCTGCTATTTTATTTTCGTCACATAATGTTACCCGAACATATTCACCAAGCACAACATACTAACCCTTTAAAGCCTCGTAATAATGTATTTACTTGTCTTGCTTGTCAAGTTGCTTTCCCTTCTACTGATCGTCAACGTGCTCATTACCGTACAGAGTAAATACTATACTTTTATATATATACTGCAGTTTGATTTAAACGTTATTTTTATTAGTTGGCACAAGTATAACTTGAAGAGAAAGATTATGAGTCTTCCTCCTTTTAGTGCAGAAGTATTCGCACAAAAAGTTTTAGGTAAGTTTAACTAAAAAGCTTTTTTTGTTGTTGTTGCTAAATTCATTGTTTTGTATAGCTCAACAAGCAAAGGGAAAAGAAGAGGAAGAAAGACAAGGTCTTATTTACGAGTGTGCTATTTGCAGGTAAAAAAAATAAATAAAAAAATAAAAAAATAAAGCGTGTGTGAATCCTTTTGTTAACTTTTTATTTTGTGGTTATAATAGAAAATCGTACTACTCTGAGAACGCTTTTACAAACCATCTTTTATCTAAAAGACATAAAGATCTCGAGTTTAATGCCTCGCAAGAAGAACCTGTTGCCTCTCCTACTGTCACACACAAGAAAGAAATCAAGTTGTTTTCTGATACTGAAGAAGACACTGACAACGAATCAGTTCTTTCTGCCATGGACCAGTTACATTTAAGTCAAGATCGTTGCTTGTTCTGTAACTTGGTCAATACCGATTTCGAAGCCAACTTGAAACACATGACTTTAGCTCATGGTTTCTTTTTACCTGATGTCGAGTACCTTGAAGATGCTCCTGGACTCGTGGTTTATTTAGCTGAGAAAATTGAAGATTGTATTTGTTTGTATTGTAACGACCGTGGTAAAGAATGGAAGTCACAAGAGGCTGTTCGCAAGCACATGGTAAGAGTTTTTTTTATGGCTTTTGGAAAAAAAAAAAAAAAAGGGTATTAACAAAAAGGGTTTCTTTTCGTAGTTGGATAAAGGACATTGTAAGATGGCATACGATGAATCTGAAAATCCCGAGGAATTATTAAAATACTATAATTTCGGAACCATGTCAGAACAAGACTTTGAAGCAGCAACAGTCGATACTGTTTCCAACGACGAAGATGAACTTGTATTGGAATCGGGAGAGAGATTAGGTAACCGTCGTTTTATGAAGTATTACAAGCAAAAGCTTAGAAGATCATCATCATCATCCGAGGAGGATCCTTTATTGATTACAGAAGGAGAAGCAGGTGAACCTAGTGAAGTGATTGAACCTCGTAATAGAAAGGAACGTCGTAGTAAGTTGGCTATTACAGACGGAAGTATGTCAAATAGTAGCATGTTGGAGAGGTTACCTGAAGTAGCTCATGCTCAACAACAACATTGGAGAAGACAGTATTCTAAGAGAAGTAACTTGGTTGCAACTGCTAGAACTCGTATTCAAAACCCTATTTAATTTTATATTCCCTTGTGTATTTATTTCCCTCCTTCTCCTCTCCCCTTTTCACTTTTGTTAATAAATCGTTCTTCTCTATTTCTAAAGCATTTATTTTGTAAAAATGACCCCCCACATGACAATAAGCGATTATAATGTGTGAATCAATTTAGCAATAAACTGGGAAAAAAAAGGGATATTTTTACCCCATTTTCATTAAATATTGGTTTATGTATGCATAATCTGCTTGTTCAAAGATGATTTTTTTTTCTGTTTATCTTTAGTTTAGCACTCGTCGTGATATGCAGTGATAAAAATACATCTTTTTTTTTTTTAAAAAAAAAAAAAGTCAAAGCGTCGTAACGTATCACATAAAATAATAAAAGACTTTTTACGTAACAAACCTTTGCTATACGCTAAGTATATTTTAACTAATATAAAAATATAAATTATCTATATTTACATACAATAGTTTGTTTTATTTATAGGATAAAGAAAAAAAAAAGGGAGTGTGTGTGTGTATAATAATGCTTGGATTACATTACGGTCGAATAACTAATGATAAATCTGTCACTGCATACATATATAAATTGTACACGAGGTGGGTACAAGCACGTTTCATCAGTTCCGAGAGAGCCGTGTGCTAGTAAAGATATAAACAATAGTAAAGATTTTACAAGATGGAATAGATTTTTTTTCGGGGAGATGCTATTTTTTATGCAAGAAACTGTGCCGATCTCAGTGAATAATATTTATATACGTATATATTACCCTGTCATTCATTTAAGCCAAAAAAACGAGACTAATCATGCTTTATAAAGGGGGGTCAAGTCTGATAATAAAGGGGAGATTTAAAAAAAGAATAATAATGTACATTAAGGAGGGCTGCTGTTGTTTGCGTGTGTGTGGTGTGTGGACTTCTAATTACTAAAAATATAACGTGCAAAAAAAAAAGTTTTTTTTATATCTATCCCTTTCTTTCTTTCTCTTTTTTTTTCTTCTTCTAACAAATGACGGATACACAAGCACAACAAGGTATCACTCACTTGTATAATCAACTAGAAACAATGATAAAGGGAGAAACTCAACTTAAACGTAGTATTAGTAGTTTAAGTAACCACAGTACGATAAGCAGTAGTAGCAGTGGAAGTAGTAGCAATAGTAGTAGTAGTAGTAGTAACGTCAGTATGATCAATAATGAACTAGATGTTTATTCTACGCCAAATATAAACTGCTCTTGTCAATATTGGTTAGTGTCGGAGCAGTCAGAACACTGTGGTCTTTGTGATCAAGTTATCCCGATTGTAAAGCAACATCACGAAAATATCAACGGATTGAAAGAACAAGCAGCCGAGTCAGAAACTAAATTAACTGAAAAGCAAGCGTTATATAAAGCCTATCATAATGATATCGAAAGTTTAGAAAATGAACATAGTAGACGTCAAGAATTAGTAACGGGCATGACCAATCAAATTCAATCATTAAATGAAGATATTGAAATTGTCCAGTTAAAGCACAAGGACGAGATCGCTCATACAATAGAAATTGAACACTCGAAAAAACTAGTTGAAATTGAATTACATGAATTAACACAAAAGTTGTTTGAAGAAGTGAATACAATGATTTTAGCAGAGAAAAAAGAAAAGATATTAATACAAGAACAGCATGATAAAGTAGGACAACAATTAAAATCTGCTGAAACAGAATTAGTCAATGTTCAATTAGCATTAAATCAAGTGAGAACAGATATGACAGACCAAGATTTTAATTCACAACCTTCCTGTTCATTTTCAAGCGTGTTTTCAACACACGAAAATTACACACTACGAGCACAATTGGATATGTCAAGTTTGTTATCGGACCAATCACAAGTGATTGAAATCAATCAAGACTACCATCAACAAGTACACGACTTGGACCTGATTGCTGAATTTAAACAATTTACGGAATCAATAAATTCAATTAGCTTTTCCAAACTACTAAATTTACCATTTATGAAATCCTGTTTAAAATCTGATATCGAACCCTGCTTACGGTTTGGACTTTCTCCAAAATTAGGCTGTAAAAAGATTCTAGAGGCTATTCAGGTGAAAACTTGTTTGGTTGAACCTTGTTCTATAGCCTTCTTGCAAGAAAAGTTATCGATTCAACAACAGCAAAAGCAAGTAGCGGTAAAAGTAAAGACCCGATTATGGGACCGATTTTCTTCAAATGGAGGTACTAGTGGTGGAAACAATGGATTTTATGGATGTCAAGCTTGCGGAAGAACGATTGAACAAGACGAAACGGATTGCTGGCGATTTCGAATCTCTTACTTTGATGAGTGGTCGGTTATTGATAGGTATTGCTATGATAAAATTGCTTCTGTTATGGAGTTTTTCTGCTTTTTAAGGACATTGAAAGCTGGTACCTATAAACAAGTTGATATCTTTATACTCTATCAAGAGTGTTCCAGGCTTAGATTACAAATGTTTTTAAGCAGGTAATTTTTTGTTGTTGTTGCGTGTGTGATATTTCTAGTTTTTTTAAATATTTATATTAATCATTCTAATAGAATGGGTACACTGTCTACTCTGCTGGACCAGTTTGGACTCGATTCTACAAAGGTGGCATCATCTTCACCGGAGCTACGTTAAAAAAAAAAAAAGTTTTTTTTTATTTTTATAACCCAATCTTTTAAAGCTCAATCTTAATTCATAATTTCCTTCTTCTTTCATTACACAAACATAATACAAACTGTATCATATGATTAATTACAAACTTTCATTTTCATATCCTTCCTCTTTTATAAAAGTAACCCGTTTAACAGCCAGAAAAAAAAAAAGCAAATAAAAAGTATATTTTTCTTCTTCGTTTCTTTATCGTGTTTTAATTAGATATATAAAAAAAGTGTATCGAGAAAAATTAGAAAATTCCCACCCTCATAATACATTTACTTTTTAAAATCCCAACCAATTGAGTAACGCTGTCGAATGAATAAAATAGGTGTTTCCGGGATCAAGTAGCCGATTTCCTAAACCTAATCTGCGGATTTCCAAAATATCAAATAGAGTGTGTACAGAGTGAAAGTTCTTGATGCATAGTTCTATTTGCACGGCCAATTAAAGTGTCATGTTCTGTTTATTCATAAAAAGGTGCTTGCCGCATGAATTTAATAAGTATTTTATATAAAAAAAGAGTTTTGATTTCCTGTTAAAGCGCGTATTTTATCCAAAATACGCTACACTTTTTGCTTGAACGCGTAAATAGAACGTGTACCCAAATTTTTCTTGGACTCTAAAAGAACTGCTCCCCATCTAATGCATACTGGATAATTTTTCCCATAGCTTTTTTAAGTTAAAAAGTATCCTAATGCGACTAACTTTTGTAAAGGATTACTTTCAATTGACTTTGCAGAACGGATTTTACCATTTCTTTGCCTAAAAAAAACATCTTTTCAAGTCAGAAATACCTTGAACTAACATTATTTTTGTTAAGTTCTTGGCTACTTATGATACATAATCTACCGGTAATGTTAATACCGCTAAATCATCTATAAGGGCATTAGTAACTCGTTTAAAATAAAATGTCATTTTTAACTTACTGGGGATTTCGCTCATGTTTGTTTTAAAGAAACAGAAAAGCGGCAATAATCGATCATTGAAGCAGCGCCATTGAACACGGAGTTTCTAGGGGCTATTTCTAGTAAGCAGAACCACCAGCGACGCGGGACGAACCAAACGGAAAGTTAAGGTGTCGGGATACACGCTCATCAGACACCACCAAACAACCATTGCTCCACTTTTATTTACTCATGTGATCTATTTACTAATCATGACAAAATTATACTACCATACTCGTACTTACTACTTGTAGGCTAAGTTAATCACTTTCACTGTACAAATGTGTACTTGTTGTCCCAACTTGATTCGCACAAGTCTCCTTTAAACACCATCCTTCTATATGGCTATATTTGAAAACCAAAACATGATTTTTTATTCAATATCAAAAATCCTATAAAGAAGGGAAATTAGTGAAGAGTCCATTAAATAAGAAGTAAATGGCCTCCAGCTGAATTTTACAGCCGAATACTGTCAAAGTATGTACACTGAAAGAGACATGTAAATCAGAGTGTTTGAATATTGGAGAACTTTCTCCTGCTCAAACTGAGGTTTAAAGTTTGATAGTGTAACCTGGAACTTTTCTAATGAAAAAAATTAATTGCCTTCCCGAAAAAAGAATAAACCAATGAAGTTCCAAAGGAGTCTATTTTAATATTCCTTTTAAAAGTGTCCATTTAAAATTTCATTTGAGTTTTAAAGAAAAAAAAAAAGCTACTGTTATTTTTTCGATCAAAAGGAAAAAAAAATTTTTTTTTTAGCAGAAGTATTTAAAAACGGTTTCTAAAACGCACAGACAATCCCCTTTTTCTCCTTTTTGCCTGTACATATATCCTAAAAAAAATAAAATACAAAGGAAAAAAGCTTTTCCTTTTTTTTTTCTCTCCCCCAAAGATAAACAAATAGGAAAGCTTCTAGATACGACAATGTCTAACAACAGTGATATTTCTACTGGCGAGAATGGTTTGTACGTTGGTGCTACTGATAATACGGTTCACCGCGTTCATACAAACTTGACTGATACCCTTGAGTCCCATTCTGACGTCAAGCAAAAGCCTTCTGAAAAGGGGTCTTCTACTGCTATTAATATCCCTTCTACTCTTGATGAAAAAGCTGAAGCCTATTCTGATTCTCAAGGTGAAGAAGAAGAAGAAAAGAAGAAACCTGGTAAAATTGCTTTGTTCTATCAAAAGCATCTTCCTTGGTTCCAGTGAGTTTTTTTTTTCTTTAAAAAAAATAATTCTTTTCTTTACTAATTATCTATTTTAAAAAAGCGCTCTTCAAGTTCTTATTGTTACTGGTTTCGTAGCTGCTGCTTTCGCTCTTCAAGTACCTAAAGGTCACGATCAAGAGAACCTTATTTTAGGTCTTGTCTACGCTTTCTTTATTCTTTACAGATTCTTTGACTATGTTCCAGTGTCCTACGTTACCAATGCTTGGATGGTATGCGTTCGATTTGTTGGTGCACCTATCATGCGTCTTCCTAAACACATTCGTTCCATCATTTACGGACTTTTCGTTCTTGCCGTTATTACTTGTACCACCTTCAGTTTACCTGAAAGCGAACACTCTACTCGCTTACAAAGATTAGTTGCTTTGTTTGGCGTGATTGTTTTCTTGGGTGCTCTTTATATCACATCGACTAACCGTAAAGCTGTTAACTGGAATACGATCTGCAGTAGTATCTTGATTCAATTCTTGCTTGCTCTTTTTGTATTCCGTACCAGTGTTGGTAACGATATCTTTAAGTGGGCTTCTGGTTTTGCTCAAACCTATCTCTCCAAAGCTCATTTCGGTACAGCTTTTGTGTTTGGTGACGTTGTAGCAGACTCTGGTATCTTTGCCGTTGCCGTATTCCCCACACTTATTTTCTTTGCCGCTACAGTTCAAATCTTGTACTACTATGGCGCTCTTCAATGGCTTCTTCAAAAGAGTGCGGTTTTCTTTGTTAACCTCTTACAAGTGTCTGGCGCGGAATCGATTGTTGCAGTTGCATCTCCCTTCTTGGGTCAAGGTGAAAACGCTTTATTGATTAAGCCCTTTTTACCATATTTAACCAACGCCGAGATGCATCAAGTCTTGTGTTCTGGTTTCGCAACTATTTCTGGATCCGTCCTTTATGGTTACATTGCTATGGGAGTGGACGGTCAAGCGCTTTTAACAAGTTGCGTGATGTCTATCCCCTGTGCTATTGCGGTTTCAAAGTTGCGTGTACCTGAAGATGATGTTCCAGTGACGGCACGTAATATTATTGTACCCCCTAGTGATGAAAAGCCTGCCAATGCACTTCACGCCGCTGGTTTCGGTGCTGCTACTGGTGTAAACATTTCTCTTTCCATGATGGCTAATTTAATCTCTTTGCTTGCTCTTTTATACGCTGTCAATGCGTTCTTGACCTGGTTGGGTAACTTTGTATATATTGAAGAATTAACTCTTCAGCTTATTACCGGGTATATATTTGTTCCTATTGCATGGCTCATGGGTATTCATAAAAATGATCTTGTCATTGTTGGTCGTTTGTTGGCAACCAAGATCTGGGCTAATGAATTTGTTGCTTACCAAGAATTGGCCAGTACATTTAAAGAAGTGTTGACTTACCGTTCTTATATCATTACTACTTATGCTCTTTGTGGGTTTGCTAATTTAGGTAGTATTGGTATGCAAATTGGTGTGATTGGTACTTTGGCTCCTAATCGAAGTGCAGATATTGCTCGTTTAGCTATTTCCGCTATGATCTGTGGTGCTTTTAGTACTTGGATTTCTGCTGCCATTGCTGGTTTACTTATTTAATTTTTTCCCTAATATTCTTTTCCCTTCCTTTATTGTAAATTATTTTTTCTTTTTTTTAAATTTTTTTTTTCTGTAAAAAAAAAATAGTAATAATTAAGCTTCTTTATTAAAAAAAATAAAATAATACACTTGTAAATCAACAAGATAAGCGTATATACTTTATCAATTATTCCCCAAAATCAATTCTCCTAGTTTTTCAGTAGTTATATCTTATGAATGGTTCATTATATCTCGTCGTATCGGCCTGTACTATTTAAAAAAACGTTGACTGATCCGTACGGAGGCTCCAAAATTTAATCTTAAATATTAGGATTCGATTATGTACAACATATTTCGACTTGACCAGTCCACGGAAGGAAGAAGACCGACTCTTTTTTATTTGGTTGTGGTGCATCAAGATCTGTCCAAAAAAATACAGAATTTCCGTTTCGGGTCGCTGTTTTTTTTTTGCTTGGTGACAATCGAAAAAAATACACAAACCTTAACCTTGTTCAAAGGGAAACTTTATCGGACCCTTTTTTTGTTTTGTTTACCTCCTCGGGATAATGAGTTTTTTTTTCAGTAGGGTCTGTTCAATTAATAAAATTTAAAAAGATAAAATCAAGATGGTGACTTTAAAAAAGGCTAGAAGAGTCATAGTTCCCTTTTTTTTTAAAGTTTCCTTGGCAGCTGTTTGGACAAGAATTTTTTTTTTATATGGCAGATACGCTAAAATTAAATTGAGCTACTTTGATATTAAATTAAAAGCTTTACTTGCCTTCTAAAAAGATGTATTCTACATTGCGTAAAGCAATTGAGGGGGTAATTCTAATGACAAAAAATCAGATTTGCGTGGGTATTTTCTCTATGCTAAGCCACTTGTTAAAGAGAGCATGAATAAATTAAATTTCTATTTACCACGCAAAAAAAAAGCAGGTTCCGCTTTTTTCTTACAATGCTAAAAAAATTATTCTAAACTGTCCTTTTGGAAGCAGTAGAATAAAGTAGCGTCTAAATTAAGTTATAAAATAAACAGCGTCTACGTTTTTGATTTGGTATGATTATATTCACGCGATACCCTGTGATTTTTTTTTTATTTCATATCCGATGTCAGCCGTTAGATCGTTAGCTATAAGAAATAAAATCCTATAACATTACTCTTTCTTGCGGCATATATATAGTTCAAGTGCTAGAAGAGCCCTCCCTTTTAAACCTCGAATACATGTTTGGGATATATAGCAAAAATCTAGAACTTTCATTTTCGTTTCAATATAGCAAATATATTATTTAGGACTACATGAACAATTTGGAATTTATTTTTTTAATATTGAGATGCTATTTTACCTTTTATATATAAAATAACTGACAAAGGGAACTGTAATAGGTTCATACGAGATATTTATGCGATCCAAACATGTTTGGTGCTTACCGAGATTATTGTTTCTAAACAAAAAAGACCGACCGTGGTAAATGGGAATGTTTTTCGTTACCAATCATATACAACCCGACATACCGTTGTTTTCTTTTGGTAATTGGAGTTTCAAACAGGCTAAATTGGTTTTTTTTTTCGAAAGAGAAATTTTTTTTTTAGAAAAAGGGTATATAAGGATTTCCGAAGTGCCCTTTTTTTCTTTTTTTTTTTAATGTACCTACACTAAACAACCTTTTTCCAAAAGGGAAAAAACCTTTTTTTTTTTACTTTCTCAAAATATTAAATATGTCAAATAACGATATTTCTACAAACGAGAATGGTTTGTTCGTTGGTGCTACTCAACACGATGATAGTGGGATTGTTCATCGAGTTCATACCAGCTTGACAGATGAAGGTGACGTCAAGCAAAAGCCCAGTGAAAAGGAATCCGCTACTACTACTGTTAATATTCCCACTACTCTTGATGAAAAAGCTGAAGCTTATTCTGATTCAGAAGGCGATTATGAAGAAAAGAAACCTAATAAATTCTCTTTATTCTATCAAAAGCATCTTCCTTGGTTTCAGTAAGTTCCCCAAAAAAAAAAAGAAAAAAAAAAGATTTTAATTTTTTCTTTTAGTGCTCTTCAAGTTCTTATTGTAACTGGTTTCGTTGCTGCTGCTTTGGCTCTTCAAGTGCCTAAAGAATATAGTCAAGAAAACCTTATTTTAGGTCTCGTCTATGCTTTCTTTATTCTTTACAGATTCTTTGACTACGTTCCAGTGTCATACGTTACCAATGCTTGGATGAAATGTGTAAGATTTTTCGGTGCTCCTATTATGCGTCTTCCTAAGCACATTCGTTCCATTTGTTACGCTATCTTTGTTACCGCTGTCATTGTTGTCACCATCTTTAGTTTACCTGAAAGTGAACACTCTAGTCGTATTGAAAGATTGATTGCCATGTTCGGTGTTGTTGTGTTCTTGGCTGTTCTCTACATCACATCTGATAATCGTAAAGCTGTCAACTGGAACACCATCTGCAGTAGTATCTTGATTCAATTCTTACTTGCTCTTTTTGTTTTCCGTACCAGTGTCGGTAACGATATCTTTAAGTGGGCTTCTGGTTTTGCTCAAACCTATCTCTCCAAAGCTAAATTTGGTACCGCCTTTGTATTTGGTGATGTTGTAGCAGACTCTGGTATCTTTGCAGTCTCTGTATTCCCTACTCTTATTTTCTTTGCTGCTACAGTTCAAATCTTGTACTACTATGGCGCTCTTCAATGGCTTCTTCAAAAGAGTGCGGTTTTCTTTGTTAACCTCTTACAAGTCTCTGGTGCCGAATCTGTTGTTGCAGTTGCTTCTCCCTTTTTGGGTTTAGGTGAAAACGCTTTATTGGTAAAACCCTTTTTACCTTTATTGACTAAATCTGAAATGCATCAAGTTTTGACATCTGGTTTCGCTACTATTTCTGGTTCTGTTCTTTACGGTTATATTGCTATGGGAGTTGATGGTCAAGCCCTTTTGACTTCTTGTATCATGTCTATTCCTGGCGCTATTACCGTTTCTAAATTACGTATCCCCGAAGATGATTTTCCTGTCACTGCTCGTGAGATCAGAGTTCCTCCTAGTGATGAAAAGCCTGCTAATGCCCTTCACGCCGCTGGTTTCGGTGCTGCTATTGGTGTTAATATTGCACTCTCTATTATGGCCAATTTGATCTCTTTACTTGCTCTCTTGTATGCCGTTAATGCTTTCTTGACTTGGTTAGGTAACTTTGTTTATATTCAAGAATTGACCCTTCAACTTGTTACTGGTTATGTATTTGTACCTGTTGCTTGGCTTATGGGTGTTGATAACAATGATCTTGTCATTGTTGGTCGTTTGTTAGCTACTAAGATTTGGGCCAATGAATTTGTTGCGTATCAAGAATTAGCTAGTACCTTTAAGGAACTTATTAGTTATCGCTCTTATATTATCACTACTTATGCTCTCTGTGGTTTCGCTAATTTAAGTAGTGTCGGTATGCAAATCGGTGTCATGGGTACTTTAGCTCCTACTCGTAGTGCTGATATTGCTCGATTGGCTATTTCTTCCATGATCTGTGGTGCTTTCAGTACCTGGATTTCAGCTGCCATTGCTGGTATGCTTATTTAAATATTATCCCCCCACCCCCCAAACCCCCCACTTTGTAAATTATTTTTCTTTTTTTAGTTTTTTTTTTCAACTATTAAAAAAAAAAAACTCGTAATTTAATTAAAAACAAAATCTTAAAAAGGCTTCTTGCCTTTTTCATGTAAAAATACCCAAAATAAGTTATTGGATCGCAGTTTTTTTCTTTTGTTATACAGATAACTTTAACTTTGCTTATCAGGACCCTTTTTTTCTTCTATCTTACTTCCTCGGGAAAAGCTTAAAGTTAAAGGGTCAATGCATTTGATTACGATATACGCAATCCTTTTTGCGTTGATCTGATCTTTAAGATGGAGGTGACTTTTAATTATTTTTTGGTAAGAGTCATACCTTCCCTTCTTTTTTCTTCCCCGACTAATTTATCTTGCTCAGTGCAAAGCTACTGTATACATATAGGCGCAGAAGGGGTATATTTACGAAAATATCGGTTTAAATTAGTCTTTCGCAGGAAGATTATTCTATTTACAGGCTTAGAAAAGAGTGCGACGTATTTTTTTAAAGTGCCCACCAATTTTATCAGCCTGAGCTATATATTTCTATCATTTTTTTAGAATAGATAAATCTCTTTCCTAGACAATGCATTCTACTGGTAAGTCTTTTTTTTATCGTTTACCTTTTACTTAAAGGAGTCCATATTTATCATTCTTCTTTTTTTTTTTTAGCATTTTCGTTTTCTTTATGTTCAAAGCAACTGCCCTACATAAGAGCACTTCTTGCTCATATACTCTCCCACCCGACTACGATGCCGTGAAGATATATGGGATCCTAAAAAAAAAAACAGTCGTTGGCAGGTGTAAAACCGCAAGTGTATCTAGGCCTTTTCGCAAGATAAGTAATACGCTGCACTTTTTTTTTCGGAAAGTGTACCAAAATCTAACCAAGTGATTTTTTTGTTGCTGTGCGCATGAAAGGCATGTTTCCTTTTTTAAAAGAAAAAGATATGATATTTGCCTCCTACCGTACGGTGCGTCGTTTTCACCTTTATAAAACTTAATGATCTATAAACGTTACTATACGTGAATCGTCAAATGAGACATTGCGTCTTATCTCTTTCTCCCAGACTAAAGCAACCGTTTCCAAATACTCCCCCTTAATCAACTGGAAGTAGATAATATTAAGAAGATAATCGTTCCTCCCAAAGAAGTATTAAGATGGAAACGTTATACAGACAAGTCTGTATCTGTTTCCGGTTTACCTGTGCATCAAGAATTTCCCCATGATTTTATCGAACAAATTATGGTGACGAATATAGTATGTTAGACCAGGAATAGGAAGGTCATGTTCTACAAAATGTAGAAATATTAACCAAAAATTCACTTGTACCAATTGACGAAATAACAGTTATTGCAGACAATATCAATCAAGTAACTAGCTGGGTTGTCGAAGAAGTCCCTTGTTACTGCAAAATATCTCGTTTAGGTTAATAAAGAGTGGCAATTATGAATCTGAAAGTATTTCTAACTGTGTTCAAACTTTGGAGAATTTTTAAACAAGATTATCTATACTTGGAACCCTTTGGAAATATCTGAAGATATGCTAAATATGTCATTATTCAATCCTATCTTTAACCGTCTCGCCAAAGTTACTTCTTTTACTTACCTACATACTATAAAATTCTTAGAATGCTTAAAGATACCATAATTTGGTCTTTGCCTTTGCAGACATTTAAGGCGCTCCTGGAATGGGACAAAACTTTAAATTTAAGCAGGGAAGCTTCTTTTTGTTCATTTTTCAAAAGTTTTCACACCTTTCTCTTGTTAAAATATTATCGTCAATAAATTAATAATGCTCTTAAAACAACTTACTCCATTCGGCCATTTATTAGAAACAAACAAAAAGTTTAGCTCAAATTGTCGTACATGTTCTATTGACACGCTCAAGCATAAAATAAGTTGGAACACGTTGTACAGAGTAGGTCCTCATATTTCGTGGTTTCGGAAGCAATAGGAGACCTTTTTTTTTAAAAGGAAAGAAAAATAACCTGTAGCTATTGCTTTGAATCAAAGAATATCGTACTGTTTCAAGGCCCAATTTTCACATTTTACCTGTTAAATACTTTTTTATTTTCAACTATTCTTACAGTTTGAAACTTAAATATCTTGTTCGCCCAAAGAGACTGGCGGCTACTTATTCTAGTGTGCGCTGCGTTATTTTCATTATCACTCCAAAAAAAAAAAAAATGAGAGTTCATATAACTTTGTCTTGCTTCTTTATTTATAATTTTTAAAATAACATATATACTCTGTCAAAGCATGATTGGTTGACTGAGTACATATATATTAAAGGAAGAATGTGGGTGTCTACCCTTTCTTTCTCTCTATTGTACCTTTTTAACATATGACAATTATCGACACTTTCCAAAATTTATTAGAACAATTCACAGTATCCGTACTCTGCAAAGGAAAAATCCCTCGTCATGTCGGATTTATTCTAGATGGTAACAGACGCTACGCCAAAAAACTAGGTGCATCATCAACACAGTTTGGACATTACGAAGGATTTAAACAATTAGAAAAAGTACTTGATCTCTGTATGCAATTAGGTATTGAGGCTGTCACTGTATTCGCATTCAGTATAGAGAATTTCAATCGGTCTAAAGAAGAAGTTGATTATTTAATGAAGTTATTTTGTGAAGCGTTTGAAGGTTTCTGTGATAAAAAGTAAATCGAGGGAGGAGGTTTTTTTTTTGGGGGGAGGAAGGGGGTTTTTTTTTGGGGGGAGGAAGGGGTTTTTTTTTTGTTCGTCATCTCATATTTTTTTAAAAAAAAGTGCACTGGTAGAAAAGTATCAAATTGGTGTAAGGTTTTTAGGTAACTTGGATTATTTGCCAGCTGATGTAAGAGAAATTGCGAATAAAGTGACGGAAAGAACAAAGCATCAAAAAAAGTAAAGGTCATTCATTTATATGTACACATACAAATACTAAAAGCGAATTACATTTTAGACGTATATTCAATATATGCTGTCCTTATACATCAAGAGATGAAATGACAACAGCGATAAAGCAAACGATTGATCAAGTAAAGCAAGGAAATATATCAGCAGAGTAAAGTATACATTCATATAATATACATATATACATATATATATCTAGTACATGACAACTTATATACGAATATATAATAGTGATATTACAGATCAAACAGTCAAAAACCATTTATTTACAGCAGGATGCCCACCACTAGATATCTTGGTTCGAACTTCGGGTGAAATACGTCTAAGTGATTTTTTATTATGGCAAGCCAACGACCAATGCCAAATCCAATTTGTTGATTGTTACTGGCCTGAATTCTCATTATGGAAATTATTACCCATCTTGTTTGAATATCAAATCTATTCAGATCATCAAAAGCAAGAACAATTAATGTCCACAACAGGATAAAATAAATAAATGTCTATATATTATGTGGTTTATTATTATTATAAGTATTATTGTTGTTGACATAATTTAACTTCATCAATCATGGCAATAGAAGCACCTAAACACCAACCAGTTTCAGCTCCACGAATCTTTTTAGCAGTACGTACAAGACGATCAGCAGGAATATCATACCCGAATCTCAACAAGTTATGGATATAAGTTAAATCAAGACAGTAATCAGGTGTTTCTTGTAATGTCTTTAAAGCATTTGGAATATGTTTAAATGGACTGGTTTCACCGTTACATACTCTTTCAGTCAATTCACCTAATTCACGAACAGAGAATTCAGATGGCATACCCAAAGGTTCAGTTAAATCAAAAAAGTAAGAGAACACATATAAATCATTATCCTTGAAGGTATCTGTCAAAGGAGGTTGATAGACACCGTCAAATGCACAAGGTGATAATTTACACAATGAATCCTTTTTAAATACTTTTTCAATCACACCACGACAAGCAGCATGTCCAGCTCCAGTACCAATTAATTTAATTGTTTGATTACCATATTCAATAATTTCTTCATGATTTAACGGTAAACAAGGATGGTAGACTTTGCCGGTTAAAGTAGCTTCTTCCTTCCACAATGTAATTAGTTCCTTTTTAATTGTTTTACGTGCTTCATTTAATCCATAACCAATGTAAGAATGTTGATATAATTGATATAAGCTATTTTGATAATCTAATTCGTATTTATGATCTCCTTCGGACATGGATTCAGTTGGAATATTATACATTGGTTCGAATACGATTTGAGTAGATCCTCCACCTAAATCGAATACAGCAGCAGTTTGTCCGCGTTGGCTCTTTTTTAGTTTACCCAATAAATAGTTTACCGTAATCCAAGCATAGACGCCTATTTTTTTTTATATTAAATATGTTAATTTTTTTGTTTGTTGTGTTTTATAGTTTTTTTTTTTTAATCTAACCTTCATCTTTTCCTTCCATAATTTCAACGTTGGCAATGGGGAATGGATATGTTTCTAAATATTTACGTACAGCGTCAAGAATGTTTTTACTTTGTTCTGTACCAAGCATACGAAGTCCCGCAGTTGCCTTTACAGCAATAGGTGTACAAGATTGTAATTTCTTGGGTACACTCTTTACAGCAATTTCCATTAATTTTTCAAGTGATTTAGCTGCACCTTGAGCATCATCCCCAAATGAAGATAATCCAGGGTTCAACATATGAAATACTTCATCTTCCAACTCTGGATCATTACATACTTTAAATTTATAGACATGAACACGAGAACCTGATGAACCAGCATCAATCATAACTGCGTATTCTGTTGTTGGTTGACCGTCTTTTGTGGCTGAACATGTTTGTACTGGCTCTGTTTGATCTAAAGAAGTTGCGTCTAGTCTAAATTTAGTATCAATGTATATATATTTTTTTTTCAGCCCATAATTTAAATTTAGATTAGTTTTTTTTACCTTTTCTTAAATTGGAAGGCATTTTATAAGAAGCTGAAGGTGTATAAATTAACCAAAGAAATAAAATACAGATGCTAACTGCAAATGCACACTTCCAGAACAAGTTCTTCTTCGTCTTTATTGAGGTCATCATGTCTTTTGATTTAACTATTGTAGAGTTTTGTCTTTGTCGATAGTTACCCAAAGGAATTGAAACAAGATGATCTGTCACTTTAAAAAAGATGAATAAAAAGGAAATGACTTTTTGTACAACAAAAGAGAAAGAGAAAGAGAGAAAGAGAGAAAAAAAGGGGTGGAACTCATTTATATCGTAACTTAAAAAAATATATATATCTTTTTTCATCTTCCTTTTTTCTTTTTTTCTTTTTTTTTTTTACGTCACTTTTTTAAAAAAAATGTCTACTTCTAATCTTAATCATTTCAAGTTTTCAGGTAAAACATCTTTGCAGCAAATAGCTAAATTTGTTTCTCTAACAGCAATACAAGTAGGCGATGCTTTTGATTCGCTTCGAATGATACGCGTGCCTGCAAAAGATGGAAACGGTCGAGATATTCAGTTACAATATTCTCATCAAAAGGTTATTGGAAATGGTTCGTTTGGTGTTGTCTATCAAGTAAAGCTAGCTAATGATGATGAAGATGCCGCTATTAAAAAAGTTTTACAAGATAAGAGATTCAAGGTATACACTTATAAAAAAAAGCTTGATTGCTTGTATAAATTTATTATTACTTATAAAAAAGGGGAAGGATA